>BMAW01056636.1:130093-177384 GCA_019974015.1 Nephila pilipes
TCTTTTATTCCAAATTTTACTTTTTTAATTTTATTCTAAGTTATAACTTGTCTTTTATTCCAAATTTTTCTGGTCATTTACTTTAACAACAGATCATTTTATTTTAAAACTTCACTCGTGTAAGAAATGGATATTCTAGTTAGTATTGACATAAAACCTTTAAGACTCCCGTTGGTACGACACCAAGAAATCCCGAGCGTAATGTTAATCCTATGGAGTTTCGTAATTTTCTACTTACATCTAGGGTATTGCTTTTAATTTCATGGAATAAAATGCATTCAAAAGAGCGTAAAAAATAAATGTCTTTCTAGTTTTTGGGTACTTAAAAAAAATTTGCAAGTATTTTTAGATATTTATTAAAGATCTGAAAATTTACATCTTGCACACTCAAACTATCATAAATATATTTTCAATCGTTAGATGAAAAAAAATAAAAGTAAAACCAGAGAACCTATGCTCTTTCAAATGCATATACTTTAAATTTTTTAAATTCCTTTACTTGCTAGTAAGGAATTGGAAAGTCAGCCTTGCACATATGAGAAAACAGAAAAAAGAAAACATGCAACTTCTCCTTTATGCGTAAGCATACGTGAAATTCTCCTATGTATGATTGAGGAATGGGGATTTATGACTCCTTCTGTGTATTTTTTACCAGAAATGTAGTTTTCTCAGAATTCGTAGCATGTTTGAGAAACTATTTATAATTTTGTCGTTCTTTAGCAAACTGGAAATTGCATTTAAATATTACTACAAATACTAAATTAAGCTATCCTCCGTTTTTTATTCTATCTTGTTAAAATTATTTATTAGCTTTTTATTTTGTATTATATCTGGATTAGTTTTAACTGCCACTTCATAATTATATAACTAAGGGGGAAAATTTTATTATTTAAACCTGTTTGTGTGTCTTGTTTTTTTTGTGCGTTTAACTTATTAATTGCATTTTTTTTTTAATAATTCGAAGTAAAAATTCATTATTTCTATGAACTTTCAAAAAACTGAATATACCTATAAAATTATTAATTATATTTACATAAAAATATGTACACTTTCATTTTACAATATGTCCAAAATTGTGCACCTTTTGAGAGATTTTTGCAATTTATTAATATTAATGGACAGACTGCAGAGTATCTGATGGATGTTATACTTTCAGTTTTGAAAAATAACATTTCCCTCGGTGATTGTAGAGGTCAGTCATATGACAATGCCTCGAATATGTCTCAAAATCTTTAGAATTTTTTCTCATCGTCAATTCATCGTTGGAATATATTAACATTAATTTTGAGCTGTGATAGAAGTAAGAATTTACTGAAAAACCTATCAAAAACATGTTGGTCAGCACAGGCAGATACAGTTAAAGCTTTAAGCTCCGGATATTCAGAAATTGTCATGTGCCTGGATTGCTTAATTAACGATGAATTATAGGCAGCGGATACTTGACTTTCTGCTAAAAAATTAAAAAAAATAAGATGAATGAAATGGAAACTACTGTTTTAACTATTCTTTGACATTTTGACATGTTTTGACAAAGTAAATCTATTTCTCCAGAGAAAAAATATGGATTTGTCAAAAGGTGAAAAATTATGAAAATCATTAATGATATATATATAAAAACAAAAAGACTCTTTTGACTATTATGAGTCAAAAGTAAAGGAAGTATCATTTATAAAAGAGTATCAAAGTGTTCATAAGCGTGTAAGACCACACAGTATTAGGGTAATTTTTTTTGAAGGGTGTAGAGACAACGGAGAGGACTGGGCGTTTGAAAATAGTCATAGCCAGAAACTTAAAATAAAAACCATTTTACCAGTAATTGACTCTCAAAATTGCAATATACAAACATGTAGTAAAAAATATGAGGAGCCTTTTGAAATGTTTCGACTTTTTGAAAATATTTCTAATTTGGTTGAGACAGAAATTAAAATAGCATGCGAGAAAATATCAAAATTTTATGATAAAGATGTTAATGGAGATGAATTGAACTTGGAATATCAACATTTCAAGTCAGATATGATCATTGATGGCAAAATGCTGAAGAAAAAGTAAATAAAAGAAATAGAAAAGAAAGACTAATAAAAAATATTATTCTACAAATGCAGATGAAGATGAAGAACGGTTGTTGGATGAGGGACTGGAATTGGATTCAACACACTCTATACATAACATACATGTATAATAAAAGACCATTCACAGTGTTTCCCAATATTGAAATAATAATGAGAATTTTCTTATCAACGATGATTACCAACAGAAGTGATGAGCGCTCATTTTCAAAACTCAAACTGGTCAAAAATGAATTGAGAAATCGTATGACTCAATCAAGTTTGAATAATTTAAGCCTGATGAGTATTGAAAATGATATATTGTTAAAATTGATTTTGATGACCTAATTCATAATTTTGCAAATTTAAAATGTAGAAAACTATTACTCACATAAAACCTCATTTTACTATGGATTGCTTTTATTGAACTGTGCATGTATATACACCAAATTAGATTACAGAGTTGCAGGTGGTGCCTATTTTTTCATTAGAGCTCGGGGCCCCAAGAAGTCTTAAGACGTCCCTGACTGTAAATGAATTTAGACAGCTTAAGCTTTCACAGTTATCTCTTCTTGAAAAAGTGAGTTTTTAAAGGTCAATTAGCACCTGGTATTTTACTATCTCAGTCAGACATAAGCATTCACAAGAAATATATTAGTAACTATAATTCTGAATGGTACCAACAGAAATGTTGGCTTTGTGGCTGTGAAGTAAAAAATGCACTGTTTTGTTTCTTGTGTTTGCTGTCTGGAGGTGATGTAACAAGAACAAAGGACGTTTTTAGAAATATAAACAAAATGAAAGAAAATTAAGAAGCATGATAAGTCAAAGAAGCACTTTGATGACGTAATTTCACTCTCACTTTTAGGAAACGTAAGTATTATGGAGAAACTGAGTGAAACATAGACTTTCAATAAATAAGCATAATTTTAAGGCTTTATATATTTATGTGTGTGTGTATAATTTTTTTTTGTAATCCTATGAGGTTCTATAGAAATGTGATTAAAATTTTTGTACTTTTTTGTTCAAAATGCTTATATTTGGTGCTATTTTGTTTAGGCATATTTTCTTATCTTTATGTTATTTTGGTTTTCCAGCAATAACCATTTTAATTTTTCTTGTTTCATCTTACTGTTTAAAATGATGGTTTTACCAAAATTGAGAAAATTGGCTAAAAACTGGATTTTTTTTTTTTTTTTTTTTTTTATAAACTTTCATCAAAGGTGTGGTTAAAGTAAAAAGGCTAAAAGTACTAATACAACATCCAAAATTTGTGATATGGCTTTTACAGAGAAGTATTTTAATAATTTGTAGCTCAACAGGCTAATTATTCATAATCTAGTTTAGGGGTTGCCAAACTATTTTGATCATTGACTCCCAAAAATTTTATAATGCTGTTATCAACCCCCTCTATAAAAAGTGATAAAAAAAAAGAAAAAACTTACCTGTATCTTAAATAAATTAAATCATTTAAGAAACAGTGAAGTTTTTCTTTTTTGATTTTGACAAAATCAAATTTTTACATAAATCAATCAGCAATATTTGGTTCGAATTTCAGTCTTACTTCACTTTGGAGCTTCATATTCCATTTATTTATCTTCTTTGTTAAAAAAAAAAATTAACATGATTGCAGCCAAATTCAACCATATATGATCTTGGGATTGTAATTAAAAAAGGAAATGTAGTATAATTAGTTTTGGATATTTTTGCATAATATTTATATACATAAAAAATTTACTCAGAGTTAAAGTATTTAAAAGCATCTTTGCTTCATGGTTAAATAATAATTTAATGATTTTGTCTTGCAAATGACTGTCATTATTTTCTAACTGAGCAGAAAGTGGTGCAATAGTTAATTGTAGGATATCTATATTTTTAATATCTCCAAAGCATAATTTAAAATCATTGCTTAATTTTTAGAGATTATTCGTATGTATTTCCAATTCTACATCAATTATATCCAATTGTCATAAATTTCAAAAGTATTGAAAATCTTTATGTAACAATGAAAACTTAAACAAGTTTAATTTAAATTGAAAGCTTAAAATGTTTGTTCGTGCTTGAATTGATGTAATATCTTTTCCTTGGTGACATGTTTGAATATCATTGAACTTTGCTAATACATCGCTCAAATAAGAAACATTGTTATTATTTTTTTTACAATTTGCCTCTAATGGCTGGATTAATTTCGGTAAGAAATTCTGTAACTTTTTAAACAATTCAAGTTTTTGTGAACATGCACCTCTTACTATCGTATTTTGTTGTGTAATAATAATTGGTTTGATAGTTCATCATTTTCCTCGCAAAGCTTATCAAACAGTCATGAATTAAGAGTTTGTGTTCTAATTTGGCCATCTTGTAATAAAATGGTGCAAGAATCATTTCTCGCAAGTCAGAGAATGAGAACTCATCATGGAACACGCATACTTTAAGCAGCAAAAAAAAGATAAATAATTATTTCAAAAAATATGCAGGAAAGAGAAACTAAATAAGCTTTAATCTATTATAAAAACTTTAATAACTATATTGCAATTCCAAATGAAAATTGTACATACTTCATTGCTGTCGATAAATTGTAATTTAATTGCATCAGCATTCATTCATCAACCCCCTAGATCGTATCAACCCCTAATTAATTATACTATATTGACCACTTTGGTGACTCCTAATCTTCTCTGAGAGAAATGTAATTGTAAAATAATCTGAAGTGGTAACTTTCAAGTTGTACATGGACTCTCTGCTCAGATTCATCTTCACTCTGGTTTAGCAGAACCTGTACCTAAGCCCACAAACCTTCTGTTTTAACAGCTTTGTAATCATAGTTGGTTCTAAGGTTGGCATAATATTTATAGACTTAAAATCATCATTAAGATAGCGAAATGTTTGTCGCGGTGCATATACACGTGTATCCAAACGTTGAGCATTGTTTGGAAAATGTGAAAAATTTGAGTAAATATAAATGAATTTATTTGAAATAACATGTGAAGAATCATCTGTTGAAGGTGAAACATTTTTTTTATACAAAACATTGCAGTAGATTTCTTCATGTGGAAATGTGAATAAACCGACTCATTTAGCATAAATAATTTGGGAAGGATTCATGTAATTCCTGTGGGAAGGAATGTTAATTATCAAGTAGAATGAATGATAGTACAAAGATGACAACTGAGCATGCTTGGGAAAGGAAGAATCGGAATTCTTGAATCTGGACAATCAAAAACTGAAGTGTCTAAAATTATTAATGTGTTTTAGTGTGTGATCTCAAGACTGCATTTGAGGTTTTAAAGTGTGTGAAATGTTAATTGATAATCAATATCAGGTCAGCCAAGAGTCACAACCATTTGCCAAGATTAATATCTGGCAAGAACTGCAAGGTGCTAGAGGATCAGTTGTGCTGGAGAACTGGGTTCAGTGTTCATAGTTGCCAATGGAGTATGAGAAATTGTTTCCATAGAAATCGTTTTCAGAAGATTCGGTTATGTTGGTCTCTATGCCAGATGACCAGCCATTTGCATTCCCTTCACATCTATGTGTAAATGTTCATGTTTAAACTGAAATTTTGAATGTGAGTATTCGAGTTTGGGCAGTAGATCAATGTGATGTTAAATGACAAATTTCACTTTAATCTGATCTCTGATTTTCGTTGGCTAATGATATGGCAAGGACTTGGAACTTGTTTTCACCCAAGAAACATTATGAAAAGACATTTTCTGTCTAAAGGAGTCACATGGTGTGAGCACAGGCATTATGCTGGAGGCTGAACTGACCTTCCTGTTCAGCCTCCATATTTATATATTTATGGTTATTTTATGGATTATAAGCATACCTTGTCACCATATGAGCTTGACTGACAACTTCCTATTTAATGCATGCTATGGCCTACAGTATGACCAGTAAGATCTTCATACAGTCACATTTTCATAATTAAACAATTCTGCTTTGGATTCTGGGACACTCAATTTTTTTTTTGGATTGAACAGGTGGACAATCTTGCAAAATCATTAATGTGCTATGTGTCTGGCTGTCATAGAGGACCTCACACATAATTAAACAGCAGCATCACCTTTTTGTTTATTTTTTCACTTAAGTATGATTTCCTCTTATGCCTAGTTTTCTTTCAAATTGTTTTGTAGATAAAAAAAAAAAATTGATTCTTATCATTCTTTCACATAGTTTTCTTATTTCATAGCCATTTTACACTTGCTTTCCTGCCATTCTGAATTAGATTTCCTTAATTATTCTCATAATTACCAATTATACTTACCTTTTGTTCCTGTAAGAATATATTTTCTATAGGAAGATTATCTTTAATGAGAAAAAATATTCCTAAACAAAATATCCACTCTCGTATTTTTTCTTTTAAATTGCAGTTGCTTCAGGAAAAAATAAATTGGAGTATTTATCTTTTTATTATTCTTCATAAATTTATAATATACAGAGCCATGCACCATTAGTATTTGAACTATATTATCGACCTGTGTGGTGAACGGAAATAGTCCCACTGAAGCTCATGCATGTCGTAAAAGGTGACTAAAATGGGTACTTAGAGTCTGGGGGGTATAGCCAAGCACCCTGTCCCTGGAGATTTATCAGGGGACTTCTTCAGATAAGTATGGGCATCATGACCCTGAGGCATCCTAGTGATCTTTTTCTTTCCCTTGGGATTTACTGTCTTTGGTAAACACGGTTTATGCTCTCCTAGGATATCCTAGCGATCCTTCTCTATTTTCCACCCTCCTTCTTGTCAACCAATTTTTGTCTTTTCTTCAATTTCTTCATGTCTGGACCACAGTTAAACCTTGTTTGGTGCAGCATAGCCATATCTGGCTCTTGCACCAATAAACTTTACATTCACTGACTGAACTATATTATCAAACTGATTTTTGTGAAATTATCTGTTGTATATAAATGTAGTCAAACCAAAAGTAAAATTAATTAACATTTTCCAAGATAAAAAATAATAAAGTATAAATCTTAATTTTTTTTGAAACACTAAATTTTTCTTAAAAAAATTACTAATTCATAAATTATGCCATGTCTAGTAATTTAATTCTACATAAAATTTGACTTCAGTAAGCTACATAATATAAAAATATTTTTTTATTTTATGTTATAAGTGAACATATGAAAATCATTTAAATTATCCTGAAGCTTCATTACTCTTAAATTCAAATCCTAGGAATTGCTTTTTCTTAGAATAACACTGTTTCTATGATTTACTAAATATTTAAAATCTGAATTTGCAAGATTTATTTAGGAAATTAAAGTAAATGTTTATAATTCAATTTGATGTAACAAGGAAAAGAAATTATTCATTGTAAAATTCCCCAACAATGTAATTTTTTCAAATACAAATTTCTTTTCAAAGAAACGTTTCACTTAATGCTTCTGTTTATGGGCCATTTTGATTTCATGAATGTAATGTTAATCCTGTGGAATTTCTACAATTGTCCACAAATCTGTACTATTTTATTTGTTTGAATTTTAAAAAATGCAATTGAAACAGCAAAAAATAATGGTTTCTTTTGAATTACATTTTCATCTATTCTTAAAAATGTTTACATTTTTAATTACATCCCTGTTTTAATGATTTGTTTAAAAAATATTTTTGAAACATCGAGGAGAAAATGTAATTTTACTGAAATCTTCATTATTTTTTGATCTTTTGGAAGTACTTTTTTTAAATTCAAATAGATAAAATAATGTAGATTTGAGGATGGTTGTAGGAATTCCATACGATTAACATTACATTAACGAAATCAAAATGACCTATAGATTAGAGACTTAAAACTTATTTTGGATTCCACCTTCAATCCTGAAAACAACCCTTTCTCGATTTCTTACTTACAAATTTGGTTCGTAATGTACACATAATTTATCTTGCTCATATTGAATATGTTTTCTTTTTATAAATACATTGTTTTTTGGTAAATTTTGCTTAATTTATTTTCCCATTTAATTAAGTTTTGGGGAAAAATTTGTTTTTTTTTTTAATTATTGGTTTCGAATCATCTCCTAGAGTTGTAATTTTCTTTTTTAACCTTCAGAAATGGGAGATGTGTTTTCAATTTTTTTATATGGCAGTTTCAAGAAATAAACTTGGCTTTAATCTCTCTTGATTATAAGTACTTTCTTGATTTTAAAATTTTTTTATTGTGGAAGATGAAAGATTTTTGGAATTGTCCCAGTATGAATTTATTAAATATTTGGAAAACTTTACAGATAAAAAGTTATGTAATTTGTTATGAAATTAAATAAAATTATAAGGTTTTGAATATCAGACTTTTTAATGCAAAATATTTCCCAAAAAATTTTAATGAATCAAAAGAACCTATTCATTGCATAAGTTATATTATTATTTATATTGCAATTGTGTAGTACAAAACTTGTAATGAAAGCAGGACTGTGTTCAACATTTATCTGCAAAAATGAAATATATATGTAGCTTATTTTCCTTTAAAACTCACTTTCAATCATTCTAGGTGAATGATTTGATTTCTGAAACAGTTATATTGAAATACATTGTTTTTAAAACTTAAACTTTAGCATATCAATTATTACTTTGCAATCTTTATATTCTGTTATATTTTTTGTCAAAAACATCGATAATATGTATGTTATGTTTAATTTGTAGTTTTTCTCCTCTCTTTACAGTTCTCGTAATGAACAATGTGAACAGTTCTGCCACACCTGATTATGATTATCTAATCAAATTTTTAGCTCTTGGAGACTCTGGAGTAGGAAAAACCAGCTTGCTATGTCATTTCACTAGTGGAGTTTTCAATAAAAAATTCATTTCTACTGTTGGAGTTGATTTTAGTGAAAAAAGAGTTGTAAGTTTTTTTTTTTTTTTTTTTTTTGTTGCTTTTATATAGTTAAGTATTGATTGTGTTATCCTTTTCTGTTGAAATATCAAGGACAAATTTTCTTCCTTTCAAATATATGTGGCAGAATGTGAAGAAAAAAAAAAAGATTTAAACTTGCAATAAATATTAGACAAATTTAATAAAGTATTTATTCTGTTTTCACACAGTTAAGAACTTGTAATAAAATCAAAATATATTGGACAATTTTGTAACAATACTTATGTAGTAACATAATTAAATATTTTTCTTTTACTTTTTGTGATTTATCTCGAATTTCTATCTGGTGTGTAACTCTGAAAGGAGTGGTGTACAATAAATATTTAATTTTCTCTAATATTTTAGTGACTACAAAGAAAGGTAAGAAAATAAGTAAATTATAGCCACTAAATCATAACAATATGGATGTCGCTGATTATACTTTTGTCTTATTTTTTTTTATTGTACATACAAATTACTCAAATACAAGAATAAATTATTATCTTAACAATATTGTATGTATGAGAATACTGAAAAGTATTGATTATTTTTCATCATATTTTTTTATATATTTTGAAATTTAACTATCTAAAAGAATTGTTTTTACATGTTATAATAGTAAATTCTCTAGCAAGTCTTTCATTGTAAGGAATTTAATTAAAAGGCATGAAATTTCATGTATATGAATATAAAATTTTACTGCAGTTTTGTTACATTTGATTAAAAATAATAATAATAATACTGTTATAATATAGAGAGCAGAAAATTTTGAATTTTGATAATCTTTAAAATTAATAAATTATCATCTAATTATTTAAATATTTTTAATTAGCTGGACACCAATTATAATTTTGCACCAGGTATGGTAACTTGTATTCAATGCATATAGATGAAAAAATATATATTCAGTATTTTACACCTATGGTTATCTGTCTTATACTAGATATTTATTTCTCAACTAGGGTATTAATTATTTTTTTAAAACATATAATGACTTATTTTAAAATCTGAAATTGAATTTTAAATAGGTATATCGATCCCAGTATTCTGAAGGTATCACAGGGCGAAGTCAGAGAGTACATTTGCAATTATGGGATACTGCAGGACAGGAAAGGTAAGGCATTTAAACTAGTTTTAATATGTATTCTGATATTTTTAAATAATGATGTACTGTTTTAAACTATGTGTGTATCATTCAAAAATTAATCCAATGTTATTCAGAAATTTTATAGAATCCTAAAAGACTAAAATCAAACGTTATTTACTGATTTTAATATAAATTGTTGCAGCTGGAGTTTAATTTATTCATTTAAAAATGAAATCCATTTCTGTTTTAATTTACGTGAAAAGATAATTCTCTCCTTGATCTATGGATGCCAACTGAAGAAATTTTTCTCCATGGAAAGTATCACAAACACATTTGGTCTTTCTGGATTCATAGTGCTTCTTAGAAAAGTGTTTATTTTTTCAATATTGAAAAGCAGCGTTCTGCCTCTGGTGTAGTCATGGAAACTGTCAAAAGAACTTTTTATCAGTTTCTAAAATCATCAACTAGATTATTTTCCAGAATAAATTTCAACAGCTCAATTATTTTGCAATATTCATAAATATCAGACATACAATAGAATACTTTTTGTTCAATTTCAGACATTTCTTTGTTAGTCATGGGATACGCTTCAGTAATCAGTATTATCTCTTCTGTGAGATGTTCATTTCTAGAACTAAAGAAGCATTTCGTGTTGAAAAATTTAGCTGCTACTAAATGTTGAGTGGAAGAATATCTATCCATTATATCAACTCATACACAATAGCAGATCATTAATAAAATACATTTTTGAAATTCTTTTTGTTACATAATCATTAATTTTAAACATACCAATTCCTTGTGATTGCATTTAGACCTAAATTATTTCAACAAGAGGCATAATCTGATGAAAATGCTCTAACCAAAACTTGAAATTACCACCATTCAGGTATTTTAAAATTCCTGTTGCTTCTGCAATGGTTTGATCTGCATTTGGTATCGAATGAATTTTGGCAAGATAGTTTTTTAAACGTTAAAAATTTTCCTGAACTCTATTTATGAACTGTATGTTGGAGTTCCACCTTGTAAAAGATGGAAGTGTAATGTTGATTTCTATATGCTTCTTGAGAATAGACACACTTTGTGGTGATCTTGAGAAGAATTTGGAATAGCTAGAATATTAGAAAAAAATATTCTTGCATTTTGAGAAATACTTGTCTCATTTCTCATTATTATGTTAAGTTGATGTGCATAACAGTGAATAAAATGTGCATGAACTGTTTTTATTTTTGCTTGAACTTTTTGCTTGCTTTATTTACTATTTTGCTTTTTTTTTATTTTTTATTTTTTCCCATTCATGACATTTGCACCATAAAATGTCTGAGCTATCAGTTTTTGTCCATTTCCTTGGGGGATTATATCCGATTATTCTAAAATACATTTTGATATGCTATCTGCAGTTTGATTTTCTGGAATAAAGAAAAACCAACACTCAAATATTTGTCCATGCAATTTGTATCATAGAACAAGGATCATTTGTAGTTTCTTCAGCCATGCTAGTTTCGAAGGAAGCTTTTCTACTTTTCATCTTTATCTCCTCATGGTATATTTTTAGCATACAGTCACAAGTATCTCATAGAAACATGTCTGATTCCTCAAATCTGAATCTAATTTAGATGCAAGATTTTCTAATCCTCTAAATACCCCTTGATTTATTGAATCATCTTTTTTCATCATGTCCACGTAAAGGAGTTTCAAAGTTTCTACAAAACAAAATGCAGTAGACAAAATATATATTTCACATTTCTTTTTAACCTTTATATTATGCTTATTGATTGAAACTCTGTTTCCCTAATTTTTATCCATAATATTTATATTTCCGAAAAGTGACAGTGAAACTACATTGTCAAAGTGCTTCTTTGACTTATCAGGCTTTTTATTTTTTCTTTAATTTTGTTTATATTTCTAAAAACATCCTTTATTCTTGTTACATCACCCCCAAACATCAAACACGAGAAGCAAAACAGTGCATTTTTTACTTCACATCCACAAAGCCAACATTTCTGTTGGTACTATTCAGAATTATAGTTACTATTATATTTCTTGTGAAGGCTTATGCCTGGCTGAGATAGTGAAATATCAGGTGTTAATCTCTTTTAAAACTCACTTTTTCAAGGAGAGACAATTGTGAAAACTTAAAGCTGTCCAAATTCACTTACAGTCAGAAATTTTTTGCAGATGCAAGACCATGATTAAAGCATTTTGTTAATTAAAAGAACAAAAAAATGAATAAAATAGAATAACTAGAAGCAGTCTAATCTATTTCTACACTATCACATTAAAATAATCTAATTCTACACTTTATCACATTCAAGAATATGGTACATGGGTTTCAAGCAAAATACATGCAGAATGGGAGAGAAAAAAATGCTACAATCCACTAGCACTCCCAGGAATGACAGTGCTCTTTCTCCTGTATAACATTGCCTTCAGTGTCCTATGTTGCATGTGCACAGCAGTAAACCACCTCTCTGTTGGAACTGTGAAGTACACTGTTCTATTCAAAGATTTTTCTATCTTTTTCCTGCATAATTTTTTCTTTATAGATTTTGTAGTTAACTGGGAGACGGTTACTGACATTAAGCTTATGTACTATATATTTTACAAGTATAAAGAAAGAATTAAAAGTAAAAAAGAACTCATTTTATGTAATGTCATTGATAATATCCAGTGGATATTGAAAGGGCTGCAGTTCTGCAGTGCCTATACATGAACCGCCACTGATGCTTACACATTTTTATAGATTCATCCACTTATTAATCCCTAAAGATGGTGAAAGTGTTATTTTTTGTTTTTAAGGGTACATTAATGGTCTGAAAAATGACAGGAATCAAAATTCAACTGGGAAAAGGGTTATTTTGTCTTCCTAGTAATCAATATACAAACCTATAAATAAAATGTGAAAAAAAGTATATTATTGAATCCATTTGGGTCATAAATTTATTTTATAGAAAATATTTCAGAAATTCTGTAATAAATAGAAGATTGAAATTGAGGCTTGATGATGTTTTTTTTTTAATCTAAAGAGCAAATGGAATCCTTTTTCATATAACTGTCCTGGAATGAACATAACAGGTCAATTGAAAAGTCCCCGGCCTGACACATAGATGGTGCTACTAGAATTAAATCCATATGTTTTTTTTATTTAGCCCTAACCCTCAAAAGATGCGTGTATAAATTTGACAGCTGTCGGATCATTAGTTTGTGAGTTATATCATTTTGAGAGAAGCAACTTTTGTTATTGTGAAAAAAATGGATAAAAAGGAATTTCGTGTGTTGATAAAATATTGCTTTTTGAAGGGAAAAAATACAGTTGAAGCAAAAACCTGGCTTGATGCCGAGTTTCCGGACACTGCCCCAGGAAAATCAACCATCAAGGATTAGTATGCTAAGTTTAGGCGTGGTGAAATGAGCACCGAAGACGGTGGACTCCCAAAAGAGGATGTTACCGACGAAAGCATTAAAAAAATCCACAAAATGATTTTGAATGACTGTAAATTGAAATTGAATGAAATAGCAGACACTCTAAAGATATCAACTGAACATGTACATCATATCATTCATGAATATTTGGGTATGAGAAAGCTCTGTGCAAAGTGGGTGCCGCTCGAGCTCACTTTTGACCAAAAACAACGACGAGTTTATGATTAGGAACAGTGTTTGAAGATGATCAAGCGTAATAAACCCGAGTTTTTGCATCGATATGTGACAATGGATGAAACATGGCTCCATCATTTTACTCCAAAGTCCAATCAACAGTCATCCGAGTGGACTGCACACGATGAACCCGCTCCAAAGTGTGGGAAAACACAACAGTAGGCTGGTAAGGTTATGGTGTCTGTATTTTGGGATGCAAAAGAAATAATTTTCATTGACTACTTTGAAAAAGGAAGGACCATCAACAGCGACTATTTCATAACGTTATTGGACCGTTTGAAGGACGAAATCGCCGAAAAACGGCCGCATTAGAAGAAAAAGAAAGTGCTGCTTCACCAAGACAATGCACCGTGTCACAAGTCAGTGAAAACGATGGCAAAAATCTATGAATTGGGCATGCTCGCTGGGAAGAAATTTTCGTCGAATGAAGAGATGATCGCCGAAACTGAGGCCTATTTTGAAGCAAAGGACAAATCGTACTACAAAAATGGTATCGAAAAGTTGGAGGGTCGCTATAATCAGTGTATCACCTTTGAAGGGAATTATGTTGAATAAAAAAAACTAATTTTGCCAAAAAAATGTGGTTTACTATGGCAGGCTGGGGACTTTTCAATTGACCTGTTAGATAATAATTTTGAAATCTCCATTGTTTGCAATATGGTCTGTAACTTTCTATCAGTAGATAAAAATAAAATTTCAATGGAAAATTGATGTGCAGATTTTTATTCTTGTCTATGCATTTTTAATTTAGATTTTAAAATTTTTTGAAAGCATGAAAATTCTTTTATTTCTGGTTTATCTTTTAAAAACCTTATTCAATGAATTGATTTATTGAATATCTCATTTGATTCCTTGAAAAAGGTCAAGGTCATCTGGTTTTTCACCCTTTTGAAGAATTTAGTAAAAAATACTTAAATAAAAAAATAAAATGTAAACAAATACATAAATTTCTGACATATGGATTGTGGAACTCGAGAGGAAACAGTATTTTTTTAAAAATAAGCTTAATTCGCTGATAATATAATAATTTTTCCTTAGTTAAATATGTAAACCTTTCAATATATTGGATAAAAATATTTGTTTTTTTATTCATTAAACTTATAAATTATTTTCTAATTTAACAAATGGTTCATTTTCGGAACTTTTTCTAATGAAACTGTCATAACAATTGTACATTGCCTAATTAAAAATTATATTTTTCTAACTGCAATTTAAAGAGCTATGCATTTTTGTTGTATTTTCATTTGTAGTTGCACTAGAGTAAAATATTTTGTTTGGTGTATGTGGAAGTCTGTTTAACTTTATGAATATTATTTTCATTTTTCTTCTAGATTTCGAAGCTTGACAACAGCATTTTTTCGAGATGCTATGGGTTTTATTGTAGTCTTCGATCTCACAAGTGAACAATCATTTTTAAATGTTCGTAACTGGTTAGAACAGTTGAGAACACATGCATATTGCGACAATCCAGATATTGTTCTCTGTGGTAACAAAGCAGATTTGGAAGACTCGAGGTTTATGAAAGAAGAGAAGCTAAGGGAAGAAGCTGAAAAATATGGGTTAGGATTGTTTTTTTAAGTAGCAACAAAATACGAGGAAACATTAAAAAAATATTTTATTTTGAGAAATATTTTCTTTTATTTATATTTTCTCCTTTCATTTAATATTGGTTTTGTATAATGTCCCAAAGACTTGTTTTTCAATGACAAAATATAAAAGCAATAAGTATAGCTGTGTTTGATGTTGAGAATTAAAAATCTTCAATTTGCAAATTTCTATATTTTATTTGAAATTATGATCAAATGATTATTTGCATTTCCTGGAATATTTACTTTCAGTGAAATCTTAAGAAGCTGTTAGTAAATAGAACAGGATACTGAAATATAAAAAATTGGTTTTCTTGTATGAAGAGTGTTTTTGAAATTTCTGGTGCCTTTTTTCATTTTTCTCAATGATTATAATCAGCTTTATTTTTGCTCAGTTTAGTTTTTATGGTTAGTAAATTTACTCTTTAATTTATAATAATCATAATTAAATTAATGTTTGTATGTACAAAAAGTAAGACATCAATCAGACAACTTTTCAATGTCTTTGGCATTTAAGATTTAACCTCATCTCAAAAATCATTATGCTGTGAAAAGAGACTCTTAATCTGTACAATCGTACTACTTCAAAATTGTATTTGCTTCATTCTCATATATATGCAGCAACTCTCTTCTACTACAACGTTAGAAGTTAAAAGGCCTTACTCAACCAGCCCGAAGAGCTATCTTTTCGGCCTGATTGGTAGGCCCGTCAACTTCGAACCCCTTGGTCCATTGTTCGAAACAACGCTGCCGCTTCTCGATCACCGTAGTGGTGACTCAGGACAAGAACACTAGATGGCAGCACTACAGCCTGTACCTACTGATTGCATATGCCCGGACGCAAAAATACTTGCCTCTGTACATCTAAGACAAACGCATTCAAAATTCACGACTAGTGATATCCCGGCTCTGGCGCACGTGTCGACGACAACTGCCACTCAACACGAGATAGCCGATGACTTAAAATGGAAACTGTCCCAAGCAAACTCAATTCTACAGGGAGGGGATGTATATCAATTGCAGTAATGGCTGACAAAATCGAAAAACAACCATCTGAACAAACCAAGCAATCAAAAAAGCAACCTTCTGTACAATCTCTTCGTATCATCACGATGATACTGGAGGGGGAGTATTGCAGTGACTCTCTTCTACTACAACGTTAGAAGTTAAAGGCCTTACTCAACCAGCCCTAAGAGATATCTTTTCGGCCTGATTGGTAGGCCCGTCAACTTCGGACCCCTTGGTCCAGGGTTCGAAACAACGCTGCCGCTTCTCGATTGCTGTATATATATAAATTCAGGTCAATTTCATGTATTACAAGGTTGTATTAGACTAGTGGTCATTGTTGTCAGACTTGCAACTGGAATTGTTTTCGTTGAGTCGAGGATTTGAACCCTGGTGCTACTGAAGACTCATTGTATAGCTGGGCTGATGCATGTTAAATTTGATCGAAATATTGGTTTTCCAAGCCCCTGTAGTGTTTTTGTTAGTCAGTCAGTTTCTTACTGAATCAATTTTTATTAAATTGAGACTAGTTCTCTAATCTTACTTCATTGTGTATTTTAGCATTGGATCTACTTCCCAGTATAATTAAAAACTGTTACATATCCTTTTGCTTGGTTGGCTATTAGACATTAAATGTCTTTTTCAATTTGCATGTGAAATTTTATTCTTGGTATTGTTAAATAATGATCAGGGGTTTTCCAGCTATGAAAGAAAATGCTGGAGAGTTTCTGAAAAACATTGAGACTTTTAAAAAAATTTGGTTTGCTTGAAACGCAATAAATTGAATTTTTATTCAACTTGAGTGCTCTGTTTGGCATTGAATCATCATGAATATAGAAATGAGATTATGATACATGCTGTGTCATATTTGAGAATTCTTAAAAAATTTGTCGTTTGTGGTTACAGTCGCAGAGTGGTCCTGGTTTTGAACTCATGGCCAGTGTTTTTACTGTTGTGTTGAGTTTGAGTCCTGATGCCTATAAAGACCCACTGTGTAGTGAGGCTGATACACATTAAATCTGTTGAGGTTCCAAGTCCAAAAGATATGTGTTGGCATTGGATGGAAGTTAGAAGAGGAAGATACCAGTTTTGTTTTTGTCCTCATTTGTTGACTGAGGTTCAAATTTATGATGTTCATTGCCAATAATTGCCTCATATTTCTTCAAAGTGTGGCATTAATAAGTAATCAGTCAACTAAAAAAAAATTTCTGGTGTATTTATAGGTGCATGAAATTTAGAGTATTAAATGTATTAGACAAAAACTGAATTCAGCTAATACAACCAACTATTACTAAGAAATATGTGTAGTATGTAAGTTGGAAGAAACACACCATAGAAAATGGGCAGTACTGATGTAATGTTTTGAATATAAATAATGAGATGCATAACATGTTTGTAGAGAGAATAAGTAGTGGATCACTAAATGGATGATTCACATGGTACAAAAATTATGCTGGATGAATATATGCTATGAATAAGTGTTTCCTTGTTTGTGTGCTGGATTTCCAGAGATATTGAATAAGATCACAGGACATATTTGAGAAGAATCACTGTGTTTGGATTCATAGTGAGATATTTATGATCAGGTTTAAAAAGTGGTTTTCCTTTCATTTTAAAATCAGTCATTATTACTACTTTGTCAATTGGTAACATACATATATTCATGTACCTTGTCTTGTTGAGATTGCATAATAAACTCAGAGGTACTACTTTTCATTGTTTGGATAAATACTTTGTCTTATTCATGTAATGTCAACTATAAATGATAATGGTGTTTTGATACAATTTAAGTGTTAAGGAACTACTGCATCCTAAAATCGATTTGTAACTAATGAAAATTGTAGTAATTTGAGTTTTTTTGTTGCATTATATAGACTAAATTAAGATTATAAAAATATTGTTTTAATGTGTATTCTTTTTTATATTCAAACTTTGGTAGCCAGTTATGTAATATTACATTTCATAGTCTTGCATTGGGCTTATATAGTTATCAAAAATAATCTTGTAAGTTAACTTAATAAAAAGTTGTGCCACTTTTAAAACTTAATGGCATCTATAAAACCAATAAGTACTTTAAGTATCAAGTTACCAAGTAAGTATCAAGTTACTAATGTTTATATTGTTAAGAAGGCTTGTGATTTATATTCTTTTATTACAATTCTCACAAGTCAAAGAAAAAATGCAATTTTGAAAGAATTTATTTTTATGAAAAACCTTTATAAAATCTTTTTTTTTTTATTAAATTTCTTTCTAAAAATATTCGTGTGGTGATCAGGTGTGAAAGAATAGTCCCACTGTAGCCATGCACGACTAAAATGGGTACCCATTGTCTATGGGGTATACCCATTGTCTATGCTCCTGGTATTGACATTATATTAAGAGAACTCATGAGCTTGCCTTCTTTAGATAAATATGGACTTCCTGGCCCCAAGGTACCTTAGTGATCTTCTTTCCCTTAGAGTTTACTGTCTTTAGTAACATGGGTGACACATCCCTGGGATATCCTACCAATCGCATCTCTATTTTTGACCCTCCTTGTCAACCAATTTCTACATTTTTTCAATTTTTTTAAATGTCTAGATTACAGATTTATTTTGTTTTGGCACAGCATGGTCACATCTGGTTCTTGCACCATTAAATTTCACTATCACTCACTCACTCAAAAAATATCATATGTGTTTAGCTTTATAATTCAATATCTTGTGAAATAATCAGTAAATAAGCATCGTTAAAATTAGAATCCTTTTGTAAATTGAATTATATATAGAATTTCTTGTATTATTTAAGAAAATTTTTTAACTTTTTTTTTCAGAATTTTTATAGATTTCTCCCCAACTTTTATTTTTTACAAAATACTTTTTTTTTATTGTATTTTTGTATAAATTTTAAAATGTAATTGCATGATATATATATTGTATTCATATGGGAAATTTTTATTTAATATTTATTTTGTTTCAATTAATATTTTTGAAATTAAAAAATTTTTAAAGACCATAAAACATTTTATATTTATTTATGTTTAACTATTTTATTTGTTTAGGCTTCCTTATTTTGAAACAAGTGCGGTAACTGGACAGAATGTCAATAAAGTCTTTGACACCCTTCTAGATATGGTAATGATGCGAATACAGAAAACTGTTGATAGCACTACTTTGCCTGGTCGAAGACGTGGTGCTCCTGGGGTACAAGTGGAGGACAGCAGAGCTCCTTCTCAACCAAGAAGCTGTGCGTGTTGATCAGTAAATTTGTTCAATTTGATATGTCAGTTAAATATGTATGTAAGAGTCTAAGCTTTTTTAAATTCATGTTTGATGGCAGTCTGCAATTGATGAAAATTATTTGTAATGCTTATAAATATGTACAATCATTTTTGAATCTATAAGAATTAATCTATAAAATTATTGCAATTAAATTCTTATTAAGAATAAATAAAATTAAATCTATTTTATATTGAAATATATGTGGTATTTCTTAATGAGAATATTTATGTGGAATTAAAACAATGTGATTTAAGCATAGCATTAGTAGCATTTTTTGTAATGAGAAAAAAGGACATATTCTCTTAAAATTTTTCCATAAATTATATATATACATATGATGTATACAATTTTATTTTCAAGTAATTGGATAGATTAAGAGAACACAGATGATCTTAAGTACTTTTTGATTGATTATAGCTTGTTTCAATACTTTTTTCTTTGTTAATTTATTGATTTCATGATCATTTTTTGATCTCTGTGATCACTGAATTGTGCTCAGTAATCATTCTATAATTTTTCCTTAACTTTAGACAGATTTTATGCATTGAAAAATTTGTTTTCTAGTCAATGATTAGCTTGTAATTTTTATTAATTACTATATTTAATTGCAAACATTAAATTAAAAAATATTTGCAATTTATAATTATTTATGTTAACTATTTTATGTTATAGACTTAACAAAACTTTAAACTGAGTTAAATGCATTGAGAATAAATATCTTATTAACCATATCATTATACTGATGCATACAGTTTCTTAGATTATATTAATTTGAAACAAACTTGCTTGTATCTTTCTAGAGTAAAACACCTTTTTTAAATATAATCTATTGCACAAGATACTAGCTAAAAAGTTTTTCAGAAACAATAACTGGCATTTAAAAAGTAGTGTTGCTAACATAACTGTCTATGACTACCAATTTATCATTCATATAAAAAATGCAGTGTTTTAAAATTTAATTTTGTTTCAACTATACCAGTTTTATTATAAAAGTTTTAAGAACTTTTATTTAAATTTGCGGTTGCATTTTTCTCATTACTTTAGCACAAATCTTTAAAGTTATAAATCTTTTGCAATTGTCACCTCAGTGTTTTTTCATTCTTATTCATGCAATTTAGTTATTTAAATTATTTTGTGAGTACAGTGTTGAATCTAGTCACTCAATCACTTAAAAATGCTTAGCAATTTCAATAAAGATGCAAAATCACATAGGAACTCATCAGGCACTTTGAATAATGTAATATTTTCCCAACTAGTCATGTCCTTTTAATAGTATTATTTCATAATTTTTTTATAAAATGTTATTAGTATTTAATGTGATTTAATGATTTTATAAGTGATTATAAAATTATAATTGTGTGTTGTTACTTATAGCAAATCTCTAAAATAAAGAAGTTCTTATGTATATTATAGAAGCTCTTATCAGAAGAAGAGATTTTTAAAAATATGTAAAAATATCAATTTAAAATAATTTTTTAAAACTTCAATTTGTGCCAAATTGTGACAGCTTATTACATTTTGATTATCCAGTTTTCAAGCATTCATTATATTGTACATTATGTCAACAACAGTTTTGCCAATTTTGTTATATAATATATAATTTTTTTTAGCTTTAAATTCTTCGTGATGAATTAACTCTAAAATTTGATGGTTTTACCTTTTACATTTTGATATATATTTAATAATTAATAAATTATCTTTGTATCCATAACTTTTTAAAAATAATAACAGTAATTTTTAATGATCTGATACTTGTATATATATATATATATATATATATATATATATATATATATATATATATATATATATATAAATATGATTTCTAATTATTATTGTGAAAATTTAAAACATGCACCATGTTTTTTACTTTTTTTAATAAATATTTCTAGAGTGCAAAATATTTTCCTAGAATTCTTAACAGAATAAATCTAAATGTAATTTTTTTATAAGTAAAGATTCATTTTTATTAAACAATATTTTTAATAAGATATGGCTTTAAAATTATAATTGAATTATTTTATTTACAGTATGAACTATTCTAATTTTTCTCTAAACTGGAAATGAACTGATTAGAAATGTTGAATTATCTATATATTTTTCTAAAACAGTTCTTTATTATGATTTGATTGTCTAAAACATTTTTTATGAAAAATTTTGAACTTAAATGTGTATCTATATCTTGCTGTGGATGGAGTTATGTTTTACAAATTAATATATCATAGTTATAATAATTTTAAAATTAAGCATTCATATATTATTTTTATTGTAGCAATTTTAAGTATGAACTTTAAAGTTGAGTTTCAGTGCATTGCTTAGTTTTAAAGAGATGTTTGTAATTTTTTTTTTTTTTTTTTTTTTTGTGAAGAAATATGGAGTAATGTCAGTCTCTCTCTTGTATTTCTTGAAAAAAAAATTATTAATTATTATTCCTTGTTTTTCTTTTATTGTTAAATATTGTTAAAAATCTGACAATATTAAAATTAGGTAAGAAAATGTTATACACAAAGAGAAAATCTGTATTTTTTAAATATTTTAGTTTTCTTGAAAGCAATTTTAGCATGAATTCTATGGATAGCAATGAGATCAATATACCCGCACAACTTTCAGTATACGTGTGGTGGTATTGCATATTATGTACAAACATGTAATGTGCTCATATTCTGTATAAACATATAGAAATGTGATGTTACATATTTTTTTTGCTTGTTATAACAAGAAGCAATAAGGCTTATGATTTAAATTAATCTACATTTCAAGCTTTACTTTGAATTTAACTGTATGTCTTTTTAATTTGTAATTTATGGAGTTTTATATTTAAGTTGAGTAAAATTTTCATTTTAAACAATATAAAATAATCCTAAAGGTTTCATTTTGAATTGAAAAACGTTTTCAATTTATTATTCACTGTTTAAGTAGGTTTAAAGGAGTTTGAAACTCTTTAAATGAGTTGTTACAGTTGGTGCATCAAAGTCTGACTGATTCCCTTTCCAAGAAAAAAATGTATATTTTTAACAATTTTTAAAATTCATCCTAAAATTTCTGTTCTGCATTTTAATGAAATTTGTAAAATTACTTTCAATAGGAAATACTTTGTTTTATATATAAAATTTCTTTATATTGTATACAGAAACTATCTTATTTCCTATTTGCTGTAAGCAATTATGAAATACTTTTAGTTTTGTGAAATGAACATTATATAATTCAACACTTCCTAATAAATTTATGCTAAACAGTTATTAAACTCTTTTGATAGAAGGGCAGCTTATTTTATTGGAGAGTTATTTATATCTTTTCAAATTCTATTTGTATTTGCATTATTGTAATAAAATAAAAGAATGTTTATTATTAAAGAAGAAATTCTTACATGAATAATTTGTAATTTATTCATGTAAGAATTTCATTGAATGGATTCTTATTTGTATTAATGATTCCAGTGAATCATTATGCATGAAGATTTTTAATTTCGAATTATATGAATCTTTTATGTATTAATATTGAATATTTTTTATAGGAAGCTTGCTTTAGAATACATTTTTAATAACTAAAATTATATTTGATTCAAAATTTTTATAAGTTAAGAAAATAAGTGTGAATTTACTGAAGTTATTCTAAATTGTTGCTGTGTTATTTATGTTTTCAGTTGGGAAAATGCTTGATCCATTCACCTTTTTAATAAAATTTTGTTGTTTTAAACATATGAAACATTTTTTAAATTGTTCTTTTATTTGTCTTATTTAAATTGTGAGTTATAAAAACTTAAAACTTTTTAAATATGTATAATAGTAATTTTTATTTCTATTTATTATTTCCAAAGTTAGATTTTTAAAAATATTATACTTGTTTTATCAGATTAATAGAAATGCTTATGTAATTTAAAATTTTTACATAAAATTTTGATAATTTTTCTTATACCTTTTGAATTATTCCTGTTTTAAGTGGACATATTTAAATGTTCTAACAGATAATTTTTTTCATTCATTAGTTTCAAATGTTATGTTTAGTATCACTCAATACCTAAAAAGTCATGTATTGTGTTTTTTTTTAAATTTCTTTTTATTTTTCAAGCTTATTTTACAAAAATTAATTATTTTTATTTTAAGAGGTACTGCGTTTAATACTTTTAGTTGTAATAATCTATATTTTCATTTTGACTTTCTTGAATAATGTTGAATTTGTGTGAAATTTAAAAAATAGATAATCCCAAATGAAATGTTACCGAATACTTCCTTTTTTTCCTTACTTCTGATGCTTAAGATTTAGAGATTTATATACATAAATAAATCTGCAAGAATATGAATATACATTTATTTAAAAAAAATTTCCATTACTATTGCAACAAATTAAATTATTATTTAAACTACTTTATTAAGAATATTTATTAAATTTGCAATGTTCATGAATGCCTTTGTGCTATTGTAAACTATCAATTATGAAATTGTTCAAAAGTTTTTATTTTTACAATGGCTTTTGGAGTTAGATTTATATAACTATGTACTTGTATCATTTTTAGTTTTAGTATAGATCTAAGTATTAAAAATTATCTACATTAAAGATTTCATTAAACCCTGTTTTAAAAGCATTGAAATCAGACAATCCTGTATGCTTTTCCATATCAATATTATAGTTGAATTATAATATTGACATGGACAATATTTTCTTTCGTATTTTAATATTTTGGTCTTTCTTTCACTTATGAATAGATGTGTTTATGGATGTCTTCATCTTCCACCAATGCACTTCTAATATATTTTACTATATATAAAAATAGTGTTTGTGTGATGTCACTGTATTCATGTATTTTTTTATCTGTGGTTTATTTGTACCTAAGAACATTATAAAAATACTTCAAAAGTATTTTATTTTTCTGAGCCAGTCATTTAATCATATTGTGGAATGAAATGTCTTTAATTTAGGTTACCAATACAAAAAAAATTTTCTCTATATTTTGGGAAACATATTTCTATTGAATTTGTTTCTTTTTCATATCATATGGCTATATTATATTGATGTACTTTTAAAATTAAATTTTAATAATTTGATTTTTTGTGTAAATTTTTTACACCAGTTATAAAGTGTTTTGTTCATTTTTTTTTTTTTTTTTATCTTTATCAGTTTCTAATATTAATTTTAAAGAAAATGTAAAGTTTAAGATTAAATGTCAGGTTTGATGGAGTTGAAATGAAGCATTTATATTTGTCAGACAAGCAGGAGTACTTTCACATGCATTTTTAAGGCTCTGTGAAATTTTACATATTTTGAATTTTTCTTTGATTTATGTGGAATAATTTAACTTGCACATTCTTTATACATTTATCATAAACTTAATGTAAGGATTTTTTTTTTTATATTGAACTAGAGATTATTTAGTGTCTTCACAATAAGTTTTGATAGTGTTTTCACTTCTATGTATACATTTATTAGTGTATTTGTGGTATAACTCTGTATTCATGTGTGTAACAAAACTTTGTACTTTTTGTAAAATGTACTTATATATACTTTCTATGATTATATTAAAGTTTTATATGAATATTTTGAAAAGCACTTATATTATATACTTACTCACCTATATTTGACTTTGAAAAGTGGAAAGCAATTAAAGTAAAACATTTCACTATTTTGAAAAATTATATTCAAAATGTTAATAAATTATATTCAAGAAACATATAACCTAAAGTTCTTTTGTTATTGCCTATGACCCAATTGCTCAACTTTTTATTATCTGATGGAAAAGAAGTTGATCTTTTTATATCTAGTCAAAAATTGTTTTTTGTAAAACAAAACATTTGTATTGTGAATTTATATAAAAAAAAAAGTATTGTTGTATATAAAAAAGATTTTATTTTTATGTAAATCAAATATTTTTTAGACGAATAGTAAGTTTAATTTTACATTCCTTATGTTTTTTAATATTTGTTCTGAATATTTATGGTATAGTTGTTAATGTTGGATATATTATTTATTTAGTTTTTTGAATTAAAGTGAAATTTAGCATTGTAAAGTGATAATGTTTGAAAATAAATAAGAAATTTAATGATTTCATTTTTGAAAAAATTTGTATAAAACTTGTTCATTATTATGAATGAAACTAATGAAAAACAAATGGTTATGAAAAAAATTGAAATATCAAATTGTAAAAGGAAGATGAAAAAAGTAATACTTTAATGGCACGGTCATATAATGGAAATAAAAATAATATCCAGATTTTAAAAGATTATTTTAATTTTGTTATATACAAACTTTTTTTTGGACCTTAAAGTCCATATAACGTTTGTTTTAATTCTTAGTAAAATTCTTCAAAGTTTCTTAGAGTTTTTATTTCAAAAAATTTTGTAATTAGTTTTGAAAATTCATTATATGATAAATTAATCTCCTGAACCAATTATTTGCTCTGGTATCAGGTTATTGTGGATGCCTTTAAAGAATATAATTTTTGTGCTTTAAAAAATTTAATGGTTATTTTAAAGGAGGGAGTTAATTTTGTATATACTGCCTCTCTTTAAAATACTTAATTTGCTTAATGCAATTTTTTTTCGCATTTTGTGCTTTTCTAGTATATTATTTCCTTTTCTTTTTTGTTCCCTTTAAGGTGTTTATATGTTTGTATTTGCTTAAGAAACAGTATATGTATTGCATTAATTATCTTTTTACTTACATCTATTTGTTATATTGGTTAATTCTAACTCTTGAATAATTATAGTGAGCACATAGCACTGAAATAGTTATTTCAATAAAATACATTTGAATATTGTGTTAATGTCAGTAATTAATAACTTATAATTTATCAGTAGAAAATTATTTTTAATAAACTTATAAACTTTTTAGGTATTCTGATGATTAAATATTTGTTTTATGGCTAATTAATATTAATATATTTTTTATTTTAAAGATTTAGATTTTTATGAAATTGTAAGTTTTTTTTTATTATGTGTTGATTTGAATTATAAAATCTACCATATTATATGTTGTTAAATGCTTTTGAATATTTAGTGTTTAAATTGGTGTGTGTTAAAGGTTTTGGAAGTTTATATTTTTTTAAATGCATATTTTTGAATGTACAAAAAGATTGTTTGTACTATAATTGGTTTTTGATGTTGAAATAAAAGTATGATTTCATATTTAAAAGCCTTTTGTGTTTTAAATTTATCTCTTTATGTTAAAAGATTAATTGTATTTAAAAATGTATTAAATATTTGTTGAAAAAAATAAGTCACTGTGAAACATTTCTTTAAAAATTTTTCTATGAAAGTTAATCATTTAATTTAATTTATGGATAGATGTTTTGTACTTTTTTCCAAAATAAATAAAAATAATAATGTGGAGATTGGCCTTTGTATATTTCAATGAACCATGCTCATTTCATAAAGAAAAATAGTTTAATGATCAATGAGAAATTTTTTGGGGGGGGGTGGGGGAGAAACCTGACATGCATTTCAGCGTTTTAACAACTCAAGATCTAACATACTAATCTACTTTGTAGGTCACACTACTGTATCGCGTTGCGATAATTTCTACAATAATAATATGAAAGTATTTTTCTCTTTTGTATTCTATATGCATAATGAGAGATTTATTTGTCAATGTAAATAGTGGGGAAATATTTTTCTTCAGAATATATATGTATTTATAATAAATATTAATTTTTAATTGTATTTTGTATTCCGATTGCAGTTAACTGTGTGCTATAATGATTTGAAATTTTAAAAATGTAGTAAGTATGCAGAAACATGGATTGAGTAGGACATATTTAATTCTGAAAAAATTGTGGTTCACCCTCCCCCCATTTTATTCTGCAAAATTTTTGTATGAAATTGGTATGTGCTGTTATGATTAACTTAAAATACTGTAAAGTATGTGAAAATTAAGGCAGATATAAGGAAATTTGTTAAATCCAGGGAATGCGTAAATATGTTTGATGTAGCGACTCCCTTCTACAGCAGCGCCAGAGGTTAAAATGCCTAACAAACTAGCCTGATTAGACGCCTTTTTAGCCTAGTGGTCATGGTTTCGGATTCGTGACCGGCGGTTTTCGTTCAATCGCGGGTTCGATCCTTGGCCGCCAAAGACCCGCCGTGTAGCCGGGGCTGATGCACGTTAAGTCTGTCGGAGCTCAAAGTCCTCCAGTTCGTGTGGTGTGGATGTACCTGCTCAGGTGTCATTCTCGTCACTTGACCGTGGTTCAAAATTGCGAGGTCTGTCGCCAATAGCCCTCGTCTACATTAACCATTGTCTACATACAACATGGATTTATTTAAATGTCATTACAGGAAAATAATTTGTCAAGGGACTGCATTATTTTAATGTCTGGCTTGATTCTTATAGCAGCCAAGTGTATTGGTTTCAATGATCAAATGTTTCTTATTTTTCGATGTGTTAATGTGTTCGATTGAAATAATTTGTAACAAATTTATAAACATTCAAAGAATTTTTCATAGTTATGAATGTTGTGCTGCACAACTTCACAAATTCTTTTCTTTGCATAGATCATGTGAATTAACGTTTTGCGTGCTGTTCAATGCAAGTAATAGAAGAATGAGGCAACAAATTGTTAAATAAATCTAACAAAGATATAATTTTTTTTAAAGATTGAGTTGAAAGATTAAATCTAACTCAATATTTTCAGTGTATTCAGTCATAAAACGCTAAATTGAATTATAAAGAAACTTCCTTCAAAACCATTTAAAAATGTTTCCCTTATGTCAAATATGTTTGCAATAAAATTAATTTTTATTGAAGAGACTGGATGAAGAGTGCAACGTTAATACAGACACAAATTTAAGATTCAAATTCTTCGGCCTTTCAGATCGTATGATTTCACGTTATTCTCTCTCTTTTTTTTTTTTTTTTTTTTTTTTTTTTTCTTTCTTTAAAATTCGGATTATTCTAAATTCTAACCAAGTCAGTGCGACATATTTTGACTTTATTAATCAAGAAAATTAGTCATTTTGTACAGAAAATATAAGTTTTGATGTTTTATGGTATTAAAAATTTCTTTGATCATAGAAATTATTATTTAATAACCTGCAATTAATGTGGCAGATATTCGATGAAGAGCCATTACTGGAAAGGTAGAAGAAATTAGTAAAATAAAATATGAAAATTTAATTAAAAAAGTATACTATTTTCGATTCTTAAAATTGTCGCCTTAAAAGCAACTTATTAGGTCATTGAAAAGGAGCGGGAATGAATATTTCTGTGAAAGCGGATAAAAATATAAATGCAAGATATTCTTAATATATACAGAAATTATTACCCTTTCACATATTAGGATATGTATATCAGAATTTCATTTTTTTTTTTTGTTATAAAAGTTGTATTTTGCTTAATTCTAAATAAAAATCAAAAAAATGAATTCTCTCTCTTACCAATAGTGTCAAAACATTTCTGTTTGCAATTATGAAACACAATTAATATTTAATTTGAAAACAGCAGTACGAAATTTATATTCAAGATCCTCATGTTTAATACTTTCAAAGAAGGATCGACATGCCAGCGTTGCAAATGATTCACGATAAATCCAAAGTAAATGGGTCGGCTTATTAAATACGAATGCAAAAAAAAAAAAAAAAAGTTGTTTACACCAAGTATGTTATATCCTTTCTGACGCACATATTCGAATATATCTGCATTCGTAAAGAGCTCCCTTCTGAATCTTTTTACATTATCAGCCGAAAAAAATTCGATATAAAAACCAACGTTTTTATATGGTAGCAAAGTTTATTAAAGAAAATTATTGAAATATTAGTTAAAACTGTTAGTTATTTTTTACTTTAAAATTTACTTAAAAAGAGACATTTGTGAGCGTATTAAAAAATTCATAATACTCATAAAATAAAAACATGCATTTGAAAGTTTGTCATTCTATTAAAAAAAATGGGAACCAGAATTCAGAAAAAATTATTGTAATAAGACGCGGTGCCAAATATTAGAATCTTTCTTTCTTGCGAATGATTACTGACTGAAAGTCCGCAACCCGTACTATCTCCCCTTTGTTAGTTTTACGATACCGCGTGGGGAGTGCTCGGTGTTCCCAGAGGGGGAAAGAAATTTTTTCCTCAATCCTAAAAGCGCCGAGAGGAAAGAATATTTTGACTTATTAAAATTATTGAAATATTAGTTAAAACTTGTCGCAAATGTCTAAATATTGCATTGTTAGGAGAGTACGAACGATTCCCAAAATTTCAAAGCTCTAGCTTGATGGGAAGTTGGTTAAATTAACGATCGAAAATTTGATGACACACACACACACACCATGTGAAATTCAGAAAAACGTTTTAAAAAGATGAAAAGGGTTCTTCAAATTCCTATTGCCCACAGCTACTACTGGGTGAGATCTTTATTCATTTGGCCCCTCGAGGATATACTAGTTTTAGCTAAGTTTGGAAAACATGACTCCGAGATAATCTAACCCATGTGGTGACCGGGTGTGAAATAGTCCCACTGTAGGTGATGCATGTGGCTGCCAACTCGCATTTTTTGTCTAGTCGTGTGTTCGAGCCTTGAAGTCACAAAAAATCCACCGTGTAGCCGGGTCTCATGCATGTTAAATCTGTCTGGGCCCAAAATCCTCTCGTAGGCGTGGTGTGGAAGTTAGGAGAGGAGTGCCAGCGCAGGTGTCATCCTCGTCACTTCACCGAGGTCAAAATTACGAGGTCCGTCACCAATAGCGCTCGTGTTGCTTCTAGTGTGACGTTAATAAAACCAAAAGCTATGCATGTCGTAAGAAGTGACTAAATGGGTGACCCGGTGATTATATCAGGGGACCTCAGGGTCTTGCCTTCTCATGATCCCGAAGAACATTAGTGGTCTTTTTCTTTACCTTGGAATTTACTGTTTTTGGTAAACACGGATGACGCATTCCTGGGATAACCAGCGATCCTTCTCTATTTTCGAGCCTATGATCGCGGTAGCTTAGTGGTCATGGCTGCGGACTTGCAGTGGCCGGTTTTCATCTAGTTGTGCATTCAAGCCTGTGGTGCCCCTAAAAACCAACCGTGTTACCGGGGCTGATGCATGTTAAATCTGTCAAGGCTCTATGTCCTCCCGGGGGCATGGTGTGGAAGTTAGGAGAGGTGGTGACAGATCGAGTGTTGTCCTCGTCACTTGACAGACTTTCAAAATTACAAGGTCGTCGTCAATAGTCCTCGTGTTGCTTCTAGTTCAGCGTTTATTAAATCAACCTATTTTCGACCCTCCTTGTCAACCAATTTATTTTTTTCAAGTCTAGATCATATCTTTACACTTTACTAGCTTTGCACTCATTCACCTTGTTTATACACATAGTCACATGTGGCTTTTGCTCCATTAAAAAATACTATTACTCACTCATTCAAACGTCTAGATCAGTTACACCTTATTTGGTGCACATGGCTCTTCTGCATTAATCTCTAACATCCTTCACATTCTCATGAGGTCTTTTGTCTTTGATAAACACAAGTAACGCGTCCCCATTGTACCCAAAGGCTGCTCCTCTATTTTCAACTTTTCTTGTCATCTAATTTTACCTTATTTTCTATTTCTAACGTCTAGATCGTAGATACACATGTTTGGTGCAGCATAGCTTGATTTGGCTCTTGCATCATAAATCTCGATTCCTTCTCACTTGCCATATTGTATTCCTGGCGTGCCCCGTGTAGTGACCGGGTATGACAGAATAGTCTCACTGTAGCTCATGCATGTCGTGAGAGGCAATTAAAATGGGTACCCAGCGTCTGGTGTATAGTCGGGCACCCTGCCCCTGGGGATTATATCAAGGGACCTCAGGAACTTGCCTTCTTTTGATAAGTATGGGCATCACGACCGCGAGACACCTCAGTGATCTTTTTCTTTTCCATGCGGTTTACTCTCTTTGGTAAACACGGGGGACGCACCTCCGGGTTACTCTAGCGATCCTTCTCTATTTTCGACCCTTCTTCTTGTCAACCAATTTTTATCTTATTTTTTTCCACGTCTAGACCATAGTTAAATTTAGTTTGGTGCAGCATAGCCACATTTGGCTCTTTAGCCAATAAATTTCACATTCACTCTCTCACTGTATTCCTGGCGTACTTATAGTTCATTTCTGGTTATATAATACATCCACACACCTGATTTTATAATAATAAGCTCACCGAAAATAGAACGTTCCCAAAACAGTCACTCAAAAAATATCCGAATGATATACCTAGAAAGTAAAAAAGGGAGGGCATCAATCTCTGTAAAAAAAAAAAAGTATTCTGAAGGAAAGAAGTCTGAAGTATTTCTCGTTCTTTCACTTTTCTACCTTATCTAGTTTCATAACATTACTAGTTCTCCGCAATTAGTAAAGCTTCAGATTGGTTTTTTACCTTCTTTGCTGAATGATCTTCAAATAACTGTAATGACATTTTCAGTAAGTAGATTTAAGGTCTCTATATAGGTCTAAGAAATTCTTTGTTTGCTGTCTTGCCTCGAACTAATCACAAAACTATCTTTCCCTGGTAATATTTCATTCCTTTGCCATAAAAAAACAATTAATTCTTTTATGATTATCGCATTTTATAAATAAGACCTCTCCAAGTTTCACTTCGGTAGGGTAGGGTATCAGATTTCGCTTGATAGATCAGTGCTCCTAAATATTTCACTCTGAATAATTTCCTTGAGCTCTTAACTTCCGGTACTAGTAAACTAGAATCAATGTAATCTAAATTAAAGTTGTTGTTTTTTAAATTCTTTTTCATCTTTAACCTAAGTAAATCATACAAAACAAGAACATTATCTTTTTTCCCAGGGAATTTTTTTTCTTTAAGTTCTCAACGTTTTTTTAAAATTTACCAATCTTAATTGAGATTGAATTATTCTCTAAAGCAATTGGATCAAAAGCCGTACTTTTCTTATTTATAGACTTCACTTCCTCTATCATTAAAATAAGATACATGTTCGATATCTTCGTTTTGTCAAAGCCTGCGGGGACCCTTTGCCAAATTTTCATAAAAATAGAGGGGTGAAAGCTCAAACTTCCTCTGTAAATCTTCTTCATATCTTGCCAGTGATTAATTGGGTTTTATTGAAATTTATTAGTAATCTCTGAATTTCATCTTTCAGAATATTTTTTAATTACCATATCTGTTGCATTTATAAGAACTAACAAAGTTGCATCGTGTTTTGAAACAAGAAGTTGTGGTGCAAAGTTTATCAAAGAAGGAAGAAGTAAAACAGGGAGCAAAGCAACAATCATGCTGTGCAGTAAGAGAGATGCTAAAGGCATGGGCCTACGGCATAAAGTTACGGGGTTCTTATTTTAGAGAAATTTAAATTTACCCCCTCTTAATTTAGGAAGAGAGTACTTCATCTAAAGGAAAAGTTTCTTCTGTCCCCCCAAAAAAGCACAAAAACGCTCTGTAAAGTTGGCGATGGTGAGAAAACGCCAGCCGAAAGAGTTGATTCTCAGAGAAATACCAACGCGATTGGACGAAAAGGAGGCACGGCCTCACTTGTGTCATCACACAATTGGTCTCCCTGGAAATCTGAGAGAAGTGGGTGTGGTTTCAGAAGTGCATTTCATTTGAGGTGACGTCAGCTGGAGCCTACATAGGTTTTAAGAGATGAGGAAATTGAATTAAAAAAATTGTACAGTATTAAAATAATTCCGTAAATCACGTAGGTCTTTCAAAAAAGAATGCATTTGTTTGAAAAAAATTTAGGAGAAACGCGAGAGGTTGGGAGTTATTTAGAAAGGAGTAGACAGTAAGAAGCTGTTTCTCGTGTTGCCCTCTATGGAGAGAAAGAAGCCATGAAGACTGAATTTATTAATTAATTGAAATAAAATAATGTGGAAAATAGTTTATTTTATAGAAATTGAAGAAAATTAATTGTACTGTAAAACGCGGTTCCCCATCGTGGCAATTTATTTTGGGGTGACCAATTATTATAAGTGAAGTCTAACGAAAGTTTTGAAAAATAAATTATTTGAATCCCTAATATTTTAAGTTGAGTCTTGCGGATTCTTTTAAGTGCCGGGAAGTGGTGATAATTATGATCCAAAGTTGCTTTAGGTCTTTTTTGAAAGCATGAAAGCGATGGATTGTAAGCAGAAAGATTTTGCAAGAGTTCATTAGGGATTTGTTGAATTTTAAGGAAACATTTTGGGAATGTTTTTTGATAAATTCAAGGATTGGTTCTACTTTGAGATCTCTGTGTAAGACTTCGTTCCGTTCGTACCTGCAACAGTTAGTAATTTTTTGGAGGTGCATGTTTTGAAAGACGTGCAATTTCTTGAGGTGTGTTGTTGCAGCGCTCGCCCCGATGGGCGAAGCGTACAACATGATTGGTCGTAGGATGGATTTGTAGAGCAGAAGCTTGTGCCTGATCGCCAGCTTGCTCTTTCGAGAAATCAAGCATGTGAGTTTTCTACTCATTCCAATCGCTTTTTGATGAACGGAACAGATATGGTGGGCAAAATTTAATTTGGTATCTAAAACCAACCCAAGGTGCTTGTATTCAGTGACCTAGGGGACGGGCTGATCGAATATGGTGACAACAGGTAAATTTCTGTTACACCGTTGTCTCGTAAAGTGGAGGCAAGCATTTCAGACGCAATGGCCTTAATTTTCCAGTCAATGAGCCAGAGCTGAAGACGAGAGATGTACCTCTGCAATCGTGAAATAATTTTTCAATTGCAGATGTTTTGAGTCACAATGGCAATGTCGTCCAAATACATTTTGCTAAATGGACATTTGTGGCCTTCGGAATATCGTTTATGTACAAATTAAATAATTTTGGTGATAAAAGGCTTCCTTGAGGTACCCAGAAAGAATGGGGGGGGGGGGGGGAGAGACTACATTGTCCACTCGTACTCAAAAACTTCTAGAATCGAGGTACGAATGTATAATTTTGATTAGTTGGTCCTAAATTCCAAGTCGCATCATCTTGGAAATGAGGCCATGGTGCCAAATTTTATCAAACGCTTTTGAAATATTCTCAAAAACCATACACGTGTCTTGGTTTTTAGAAAAACCATCTTGAACCAGCTCATTGACTCTGAGTTGTTGTAGAGCCCTTTGTAACAAAGCCATGCTGCTCTGGAATAATGATATTCCTGACAAGCGGAATGAGTTCAGGCGTTTTAATAAAACGTACTCGTATACTTTACTCAAATTACTGAGTAATGAGATTGGACGGTAGTTTTGAGGATTTGAGTCATCAGGCTTTAGTATAGGGATAACCTTAGCGCACCTCCAACCCTTTAGAAAGTAGCAATTTTCCATTAAAAATTTAGAAAGCATGTAATCATAAAAATAAATCTGAGGGGTAAATTTTTAAGGATGTGATTTGAAATATGATTGAGTCCAGAAACCTTTTTCACTTTGAGACTTTTTATGTATTCCTGAATCTCACTGGTTTGAATGTATTCCAGATCGAGACAGGTTGGAGCTTCAAGAAATTTCTTAACTTTCCTTTATGTGTGAGCGGATAATTTAGGATTATTTACAACGTGATTTGTTTTGAATTAACTTTGAAGTCTGTTTGCGGTAACTTAACGTCTGTTAGCAATAACTTAACGTCTGTTAGCAATAACTTAACGTCTGTTAGCAGTAACTAACAAGAGCGCCCCAAAAGGGTGGAATGTCGTGAAAAGGCTTTCTGAGGAGGGAAGTTGCTCTCTAAAGTGTATTGTTATTAGGCGAGAGTACCTGAATGTGATTTTCCCATCTTTTTTGGGAAAAGTGTTTAATATCTCCAGGGACGTCTTAAGACTTCTTGAGGCCCTGGGCCCTTATGAAAAAATAGGCTCCACCTGCGACCCTTTAATCTAATTTGATGTATATACATGAACAATTCAATAAAAGCAATCGATATTAAAATGAGATTTTGTGTGAGTAATTGTTTTCTACATTTTAAATTTGCAAAATCATTAATTAAGTCTTCAAAATCGATTGTTAATAATATTTCATTTTCAATACTCATCAAGATTAAATTATTCAAACGTGATTGAGTTATACGATTTCTCAATTCATTTTTGACCGGGTTGAGTTTTGAAAATGAGCTCTCACCACTTTCAAAATCATCGTTAGTAATCATCGTTGATAAGAAAATTCTCATTATTATTTCAATATTGGGAAACACTGTGAATGGCTTTTCATTATATATGTATATATAGAGTGTGTTGATCCCAATTCCAGTCCTCTCATCCTACAGCTGTTCATCCGCATTTGTAAAATTATATTTTTTATCAATCTTTCTTTTTCCATTTCTTCTCTTTGCTTTTTCTTCAGCTTTTCGCCATCAATGATCACGTATTACTTGAAATGTTGACATTCTAAGTTCAATTCATCTCCATTAACATCTTTATCGTAAAGTTTTGATATTTTCTCGCAAGCTATTTTAATTTCTGTCTCATCCGAATTAGAAATATTTTCAAAAAATCCAAACGTTTCAAAAAGCTCCTCATATTTCTTACTAAGCGTTAGTATATTGCAAATTAGAGAATTAATTATTGGTTAAAAGGTTTCTATTTTGGATTTCTATTGTGTCGGTGTCTCTATTTCCTTCAAGGAAAGTTACCTAACACTGCGTTGTCTTACACTCTTGTGAATACTTTGATATTCCTTTATAAAGGATAATTTCATGGCTTTTGATTCATAATATTCAAAAGAATCTCTTTTGGCTTTTATGTTTATCATTAACGATTTTAAAAATTTTACTCCTTTCGACAAATCCATATTTTTACTCTGGAGAAATATATTTACTTTGTCAATACGTATCAAAATGTCATTCCAAAAGGTATTTAAAAAAGCAGTTTCTAATTCATTCATCTTAATTTTTAATTTTTTAGCAGAAAGTCGACTATTCGCTGTCTGTAATTCATTATTAATTAAGCAATCCAAGCTCATGACAATTTCTGAATATCTGGAGCTTAAAGCTTTGATTGTTTCTATGCGTGCTGACTAACGTGTTTTTGATAGGTTTTTCATTGCATTTTTTTATTTCTATCACAGTTCAAATTTAATGTTAGTATATTCCAATGATGAGTTGACAATGAGAAAAAATTAAAAGGATTTTGGACAAAATCAAAGTAAATTGTCACATTAGAGCTACATTCTACTACTTGAACGCCAATTAAATACAAAGAATGTCCTACACATGGTACGTATATAGCGTATTTATTTTTTTCTTGAAGTCGGGCTTGCAGTCCTGAATATTTCCCTGACATATTCGATCCATTGTCAAACGTTGGCCTCTACAATCTACTGAGGGAAATGTTGCTATTTTCTAAAAAGGAAACCACAACATCCGTCAGATACTCTGCAGTATATCCATTAATATTAATAAATTGCAAAAATCTCTCAATGGGTGCACCATTTTGGACAAACCGTAAAATAAAAGTTAGTTGGTCAGCATGAGTCACATCTGGGGTAGAATCAACGGAAACAAAATAATATTTAGCTTTCTGTATTTCAGTGACGATAGTGTCCAAGACTTCTGACTCCACGACTTTAATGAATTCATCACAAATTGCAGCAGATAGAAAAGAAAGATTACCTTTTCAAAATTGCCGTACTTTTTAATATGTCCATTTAAAATTTTATCCAATTTACTAGAAGTTCCAAAGTGCATAAATAATTTCCGTTATTCACTGAACCTATAGTTTCATTTTCCCCTCTGAAAGGCAGTTCTCTTGGATGCTAAGAATTTTATAACACCCACTATTCTCTTAAGCACTTCTTTCCAATAATGACGCTCATCATTGAATTGTATAATGAGTTGGTTGTCTACACAAAAGTGGATTTTAGGTAACTATAATCCCCTTTGGTAATTCCTCGTACACTTTCTGCGTTCAGGTGCGTTTTCATGCTATGAAATAGCCGTACTTGCATGCTTCCAATCATTGAATACGCTACAGTTGAATGTAGAATTAGTAGATGAAAATAATTTACATACGAAATAGTATACTTTCCTTGTGACGAAGAATATACTAGACATTCACGGCCTACAACCTCACCATTACATAACTCTTTTTTGTACAGCAACTTAGATAGGTATCTTGTTTTAGTTTTATCATTTGGTTCGTTATATATATGTGCTGATTTTTCAAAATCATTATGTTTATTGGAACAAACTGTCGTACCTTTCTCAACCCAGCAAGACTGTAAATTCTTGTCAATATATGGAGGCCACAGCCCTGGATCTGTACTTGCAATAAAAAATTTTGAAACATCATCAGTTATTGTACTTCTTTCAATAGGTCTTATAGTACCTTCTCGAATATTTAAATAGTAATTAATATTATGTAAGACAATACAATATAGAAACCTAAAAACCTTTTACAGATTTTTTTTCTGCATGTTATTCCCATTAAAATGGTTTACTCAATATTTTCTTAGATATGATTTTACATTTTCAATTTTAAAAAAAAATGTTTAAGGAAATGTAATAATTAACTGTTTGTGATAAAACTAATATCGATTTATATTAGTATGTAGTACATATGTATATCTGTATTGTAATGATAATTTGAAATATTATATTTTGTACATTAATAATAATAATGAAATAATCATAATAGGAAAATTGTATACAAAATATAATAACTTAATTGAAGCTTTGTTCTTTCTATCCACGAAAGAGTTAAAGAAATTATTTAAAAAATTCGATCTTATCACCTTCAGAATTCTTACGAAAACGAGTTATATATTACTCTCATTCTGTACTCATTTTTATTTACAAGCTAGTTAGTGAGTTTTCTCCTTTTTTTTTCCTTCGACATGGCAAAAAAAGAAAGAAAGCATAATGATACACATAATTATGTGCATATTAAGTGAGATATGGCATATTTTTTTAGAACAGTGAAACCTTTCAAAAGTGGAGCTGCGAAACGCAAAAGATTGAAAGAAAAGCAGGAATCTGTTCATAAATTACCAAAACTCACCCAATTTTTCTTTATTATAAATTCTCCATCTAATACATCTATCACTACCATTTTGATCAGTATATCCAATAATGTACCTGAAGTTGAAGGACAGGGAGGAACAGTATACGAGACGGTACCATAAGACTTACTGAAATTAGTACAATAACTGATGGCATTTCAATTAGTATTATTAAATCCAGATCCAGGGCTGTGGCCTTTATGTATTGACAAGAATTTATAGTCTTACTGGGTTGAGAAAGGTCCGTCAGTTTATTCCAACAAACATAATGATTTTGAAAAATCAGCACATATATGCAACGTGAACCAAATGATAAAACTAAAACAAGATACATGTCTACGATGTTGTTCAAAAAAGAGTTACACAGTGGTGAGGTCGTAGACCGTGATTGGGTAATATATTCTCCGTCACTATGAAAAGTATACTGTTTCGTATATAAATTGTTTACATCTACCAATTCTACATTCAACAGTAGCGGATTCAATTATTGAAGGTTGCAAGTACGGTTTCTTCAAAGCATGAAAACGCACCTGAACACAGAAAATGTATGATGAACTACCACAGTCGATTATAGTTACGTAGTCACATAGACAAACAACTTATTATACAATTCAGTGATGAACGTCATTAGTGGAAAGAAGTGCTTAAGAGAATAGTGGGTGTTATAAAATTCTTAGCATCCAAGAGATCTGCCTTTCAGAGGGGAAAATGAAACTATAGGTTCAGTGAATAACGGAAATTATTTATGCACTTTGGAACTTCTAGTAAATTTGATAAAATTTTAAATGGACATATTAAAAAGTACGGCAATTTTGAAAAGGTAATCTTTTTTATCTATCTGCTGCAATTTGTGATGAATTCATTAAAATCGTGGAGTCAGAAGTCTTGGACACTATCGTCACTGAAATACAGAAAGCTAAATATTATTTTGTTTCCGTTGATTCTACCCCAAATGTGACTCATACTGACCAAATAACTTTTACTTCACGAAATGTCCAAAATGGTGCACTCACTAAGAGATTTTTGCAATTTATTAATATTAATGGACCCAGAGTATCTGACGGATGTTGTGGTTTCATTTTTGGAAAATAACAGCATTATGAGGCGTTTCAAATAAACATAAGCAGATTTTTACCTCAAAAAATTGAGGATACACAAATGAAATTTTTGTTTAACTACCACTTGATTTCTTTTTGCTTGCTACTAATATTCTAAGTTTGGGAAATTTTATCCTAAACTTTTTCAACTGTTATTTCTGTCTTTTGAAGTTGGTTATGAGAATATAAAGCTGTAATTTTAAATGGAAAATGGCTCCTCGGAAAGAGACTAGTATTGATGTAAGAAAATTTATATTAAGGTTATTTAAGAAAGGAAAATCTTATCGTGAAATAGCTGAAATTGTCGATAGAAGTAACTCATGTGTCCAGAAAATCATTGGGAAATTTAAACGTGATGGATTAATTCAAAATAAGAGTGGAAGAGGAAGGAAAAGTATTCTGAGTGATGTAGCTAAAAGGAAAATTTTAAAAGATATCAAGATTAATCCTAAACTGAGTGCAGTCAAACTAGTTGCAGAAACTTCTCGAATAATCTGCAGAAGTGTAAGTGCTGAAACTGTGAGAAATGTGATTAGACATGCTGGATATAGCAGTCGAGTAGCTAGAAAGAAACCTTTCATAAGCTTACAAAATCAGAAAAAGCGTTTGGAGTTTGCAAAAACTCATCAGTTGAAGACAGAAAACTTTTGGAAGAAAGTTATATTTAGTGATGAAAGTAAATTCAACATTTTTGGAAGCGATGGTCGTCACACCGTTTGGAGAAAGCCGAACACCGCTTTGGATCCAAAAAATTTACGTACTACAGTTAAACATGGTGGTGGCTCCGTCATGGTTTGGGGTTGTATGGCTGCAAATGGGATAGGAAATTTAGTTTTTATAGATGGTATAATTTATCATAATCTTTATATAGACATACTCCGCAACAATCTTAAAGAAAGTCCACAAAAATTGGGTTTAGATGGAAATTTTATATTTCAGCACGACAACGACCCCAAACACACGGCACGTAATGTCAAAATGTGGTGTCTTTTTCATTGTAAACAGCAACTGCACACACCGCCACAGTCCCCTGACATCAATGTCATAGAAAATTTGTGGGCCACACTAGAAACAGTTGTCCAAAAACACCAGATTAGAAACAAAGCCCATTTAAAGCAAGTGTTACAAGAAGAATGGGATAAAATATCTCCAGATACCACTAAAAAATTGGTCGAATCGGTACCAAGACGTTTGGAGGACATTATAAAAAGCCAAAGGACATGCAACAAAATACTGATACTGTCTATGCATGTAATATATCGAAAAAATTTCTATTGGTGTATCCTTAATTTTTTGAGGTAAAGATCTGCTTATGTTTACTTCAAATATTTGTGAAACTTTTAATTTTAGATATTTTTTTGTTGATTTTCGTTATTTTTACTGTATATTAACCCTTTTATTACGTGTAAAAGTAAAAATACGTCTTCTATTCTAGTTAATGTGTTATTTTCATTAAAAGTTGGATTTATGAAGTGAAAGTAAGGTGTATCCTCAATTGTTTGAGCCACTGTATATCATGGCCTTTGATGCCATAAACACGTGCATATTTTGTTTAATTGTTAATCCACCATTACTTTTTAACAAAAACACAGAGGGAATAAAAAGTAAACGCTGTACAAATTTGAGATTAATGTGCTACGTACTTGAGCTGCGTTAGTTCACATGTTGTAATTTGTCCGTTTTTCTTTGAAGCAAGTTATCGGCATGTATACCGGGAAAATACGACTCTCACCAATCCTATGTTTTTATAAAGTCAACCACGTCTGCCGTTTGTGTTTTGCCACTGTGTACAAACGCGCCGTACATGACAGGTAGAACTGATCCTGTTTGTTATGCATGGATGAGGAATATGTTGTGCGCGTATCTCATTAGATTTTTTGTTATGAAGTTAGGGGTACATAAACTTTCCACGCCCTTAGAAACAAACAAAGCACTTAACTTTTGATTTGTAATCTACTGTAAAGTGGTCCTTAACTAAACACACGAGGCATAAATCTTTCTTTTTCACGATGGATAGGCTTTTTTTTAAGGGAAGGAGAATCGCTGTTTTCAACAATGCTATCGATGACCCTTTAAACAAAATATGCTGTGGATTGCTTTGAATTCCTAAGAGAACTTATCATTCGGGAAGAGAAGAAAAGAAACAGATCTCCGAACGGCTTGATTTTATCTTTCCTTCCGCTTGAAGATCGTGTTTCAAGAACGATAGTACGGCGTTTTTGAATTGCCAATTCTTACAGTTTATATATGTTTTCTCTTATGTTCAAATGCTCGATATGAACAGGCAACGAACTTTCGATCAGTAAGCAAAATCAATGCAATTGGGTTATATGAAATAACAATCCACCCTAATTCGACGTCACTCCCAAGGTGCTTGAGTTAAGTAGCTGAACGCTTTGGAGAGACGCCATATTTTACTTAAACTCGCTCACTTTTTGACTCCCGTTCTTCATTAATTAATTTATCGGCTGTTGCCGCTTTTAGTTAAACAGTTATTAAATACGAGACTCCAATTGAATATATGTTAGAACCAGACAAAATATTTCATTTATCTTTTAAGGATAGATAATGTCACTTTCTCTCTCGAATCCCCCTTAATGCGTCAATTCTAAATTAGATTCAACCAATAAATCTTTAGCTTACCAATTCCCTCGTTCTGATTTAATCACTTCACACGAACAGCCTATTCTTATCTAAAAACTGTAACTAGAACTCCCTTCAATCCCCAAAACTAATAAAGACTTCAATCCAAAGTTTTATATAAATATCAACAAATCCTCATCCTCTATTTCACTTTATTTCTCAATTCTATTTCATAAAAATATCATTACATATAAATTATACTGTTATCTTCATCCAATTTAACCTTCTCACGTTTTATTTTGGTTGGGAAAAAATTGTAATATTACGCATAGAGTCACAACGTCAGTGTCGGGTGCGAACCTGATATCTCACGCCAGTCTATAGAAATAAAAAATAATAATATCACTCAGGTATTGCGCAGGAGCAATATTAAATTATTTATAGTTCAATACGTTAAAATGAATAAATAAGATTCTTCGTAGGTAAAACCGCAAACCCATTGAAAAGTTTAAAAGTAAACAAAACAAATATTTACCTTAACATTCCTATATATTCGACAAATCCTATAAAACAAATAAAATTACCTGTGCAATAGCTAACAAATTTAGGTACATGTGAAATTTTATTAAAGTATAAAATAAACAATATTAACTCCATCAACAATATCGCTCTTCTAAATAACAAAAAAGTCGAAGAAATTAAATGTCACTTACTCATTGTCCTATCTATGAGTTGTTAAAGGAAAATAAGACAATAATTCAAAAATCAAAACTGACACACTTAGTTTAGTTTTTATTAACGTCGCACTAAAAGCAACATGAGGGCTATTGGCGACAGACCTCGTAATTGTGAACCACGGTCAAGTGACGAGGATGACACCTGAGTTGGCATGCCCCTCTCCTAACATCCACACCACGCCAACGGGAGGACTTTGGGCCCCGAACAGATTTAACGTGCATCAGCCCCGGCTACACGGCGAGTCTTTGGCGGCGAAAGATAAAACCCGCCACTGAACGAAAAACGCCGGCCGCTAGTCCACGACCTTGACCACTAGGCTACCGCGGTCCCCAAAACTGACACACGAATTACATTTCTTGCGGGGCAACAACGGATCGAGTCCGGCCTTATCCATATTGAAATTCAAAAAGCTTAATTTATGTTCATATTTTGAAGAAACAAATTTGACAAGCTTTTATTTAACCTCACATAAATGTATTTATATTTGTTCAGGTCAAATCTTACTACTCTATTTTGAACCACTTCCCCTTGTCCAATTGCCTTGAAAAATTGTCTATGCCACTGACTCAAACATAACTCCTAACTTTACTTTAACTTGGTTGGTTTTACAGTATACGAAAATTAGCGTACAGTGGTGTATCACCAATGACGCATAATAGCTACAAATAATGTACGTCGTGTACCACTCGTCGTAAAGATATTTAAGCTATTTGTTTGATAGGGAAAAAAAAAGCCTTATTATAAACTACTCAACGAATATAGTTTTCTCTTAGTAGCATTATTTAATGCGAGTTTAAATAGTTCTCGTGAATAAAAATCGATCCAAAAATCATTCCTTCTAAATTCATCCGGTAAGGCTTTCAATTGCCGAGGATAATTTCCTTTAATAATGGGAAAGAATTTAATTATATCTAGCTTCTTATTTTATTTAAGTAGAATGAATTACATAGTTAAAATTTATTTCGATTTTAATTTTAGTGGATATTTTTAAATTGATTCCTAATTATCAATCAGTCTTTTAAAATTGCTCTCAGATTCATACAGTTCCGCTTCAGAGATTCGCTGATATAACGTTTTAATACATATTCCCCCCCAACCTTTAAATGTTGACTATTATTAAAGGCAACATTCTCATTATCACTCAGATTCGTTTTGAAACTATGCATATTTCTAGGAGCCTTTAATTACATTCTTAAGGAATTTTCTTTGAATTTCTTAAGTAAATTAAATAGAGTTCAGAATTCTTTCTTTTTTTTTCGCGCATAAATTGTTTAAATAATAATCATAAATAAATACTAATTTTTTTTTTTTGTTTAAATAAATGCAGATACTTTTCTATCTCATCGAAACTAATGGTATCGTCTTTTAAAAACATTTTATTACACCTGTTTGTAAATGAAGCACGTTGTGCCTTCTTATGTTTAATTACTTCAGTTTTTTCACCATTTTAATCACTATTTGGAATACACAGAAAAACGGTCCCTTTGAAAATAATATATTGTTACACCGTAATTTAGCGCTACCTTCGATATGCTATTAAGCGGTAGTCAGATGGCACCACATATTCTTTTTGGTTAGGAGACAAGCGCAAGCACGATTTAGAAGGCAAGCGCGAGCACTATGAGCACGCGAGAGAGACTTCTTTAGCAGAATGATGGAGTGATGTTCTGTATCTGTGTTTTATACATGTTTTGTATCCTGTCTTGTGTTGTGGAACGTGTCAAGTATTAAATAATATTTGTTCCTGAAACCATCTCGGTTGTTCGTTGTGTGTGTTATGTACCATATGGCTCCGACGCAAAAACACTTGCCCCTGTGTGTCTAATTAAGACAAACTCATACAAATCATGACTAGTGATATTCTGGCTCTGACGCACGTGTCGACGAGACCCGCCACTCAACAAGAGACAGCCGGTGATTCAAAAAAAAAAAAAAAAAATCTCCTGTACAAAATACAAACCTTTCTATTCCATTTCGCATTATCACACTACGATGATACTAGAGGGTGTTGTGACTCCCTTCTACAGCAGCGCCAGAGGTTAAAATGCTCTACTAACTAGCCTGATTAGACGTCTTTTTATTCTAGTTGGTTAGCATGACAACGAGCGATCAACTCTTCTACGGACCCACTGGTCCAGGGTTCGAATCAATGCTGCCGCTTCGCGATCGCCGCAGTGACAACTCAGGACGTGATCACTAGATGGCAGCACAGCCTATACTTACAGATTGCAGGACGTCAATGTATCCCTCCAAATTTGTTATTATTTCAGGACAAAATAATGAACAGCCGGGATGGTTTTGGGAACAAACATTATTTAATACTTCACACGTTCCACAAGACAGGATACAAAACATATATAAAACACAGATTCAGAACATCATCCTGCTTAAGAAGTCTCTCTCTTTTTCACCGTGCTTGCGCTTGTTTCCTAACCAAAAAGAACATGTGGCACCATCTGGCTACCGTTTAATAGTACATGGAAGGTAGCGCTAAATTGCAGTGTTACAATATGTATTTATGTCTTGTTAACGGACACCTCTATTTAAGGGCAGAATGCTTAGTCCGGTGAGTGTCCTATTATTGGGAGGTACATTTCTACGTCAAATAATCAAATCGAGATATCAATTAAACATAAATTATCAAAATCTTCATATATAAATATCAATTTTTTTTCATACACAATTATCAAAATCTTTAAATTGGGAAGAAAGTCATCTTCCTCAAAATCTCAGATTGAACAAGACAGCCCACCCGAGAGCGCCAAGACATTTGTATTGTGCCATGATCGTGAAGTGTAATGAGTTATTCTAAAAAAAAGAGGACAACGCTACCAACCTACATTTGCAAGTGATTCATAAGAAATCCAAAATAAAGAAGAAAAAAAATTATATTTGAGATAATTCGGTTTTTTCCTCCTTGAAAATATGTTTCTTTGTTTCTTTCATACATACTTGAATACGTCTCTGTATTCGCCAAGAGTTCTTGTTTTTACGTTAGCAGTCATGAAAAAGATTATAAGAAACGTTTTATAAATAACTCCTTTCCGCAATAACTACTAATTGAAATGTTATTCATTTGGCGTTCTTATGACTAATTTTTGTCGGAAAACAGAATAAATAGTAAATTAACAAATTCACTCTACAACGATTGACGTCTCTAAGAGTTTTAATTATAACAATTGTTAACACATCGAAAGGAAGTATTTTTGAAAAATTAATAACAATTCATACTTTTTTTTTTTGATGCAACATTAGGAAATTTTTCATCGAGTGCTTTCAATTCAAAGACAGAATAATAATAAAATAATGAAATTTCAACATAGCTTAAGACTTGTAAGAAAAGCCAAATTTAAGAATGATATACATAGAGATATTACCGTCGAGTTTTAAGATTTATGAATAATGCTAGCTGTAAATTTACAAGATATCCATGCTGGTGTATATTCTTAAAACAACTAAGCTCAATCTGGCTCAAATCAAAGCTTGTGTACACAGTAAGCAGCAATAAGAATCTACCATAAAGATAAGGTATCTTTATCGTATGGTGTCATCTCTGCAGTAGAAAAAAATTAAGTATGTTTAAAGAAATGTTAATACTGCTATATGACAAATTATTGCTAACAGAACACTCATTGTAATAGAATTTTCAGAATAACTTTACTATTCAAACAATTTTAATATAAAAAAAGATTAATTAATTTTCTAAAATAAGCGTATTAAATTTATCGTTTTTAGCATTCCATATTCCAGAAAATCTCGTCTAAATTGGCATTGCAAAGAAGGAAAAAACGATTGATTACAAGGTCTATTCCCTCTAGATGTATCATAACATTATCTAGCTCGATCTTAAGGTGTAAAGGGATCGTAAATGTTTAGCACACAATGAATTATAATACTGTTGCATTTTGTACAAAACTAGAGAATGAAGAATAAAAACATTATTACATAAAAAAAATTAAGACAATTTACTTTCAAGAGAAAAACAGAGTTTTTCTTTTTTTTTTCTTCCTCTTCGCCTTCTAACTCATTATTGAATTAAAAAAGAAAAAAAATCCTTTATAACTCTGAAAATATAACGCTAACCTTTATGTTTATAATTCTACACACACACACACACACACACACACACACACACACACACACACACACACACACACACACACACACACACACACATTTACAACCCAACAATTGTAATCTCCCAATTTCCCATGGGTTAACGGTAGAGTCAATTACCCTCCAACGAGGAGGATCAAACGAAAAGACGCTTCATTCAAAGATGTTCAGGGACGAGACAGCACAGTTAGAAAACTTGGAATAGGTGGTCGCTCAACGGGAACAAATCAACCTGTCATTACAGATCAAACACAAACAGTACAAAATAGCTAGCAGTTAGCAGCCACAGTGTTCTCAAAATGTTAGCAACAAGGCATACTAGTTTACAATCGGATGTTCACTCATCCACGCTACTTACTATCTGGTAGACTAGTCATCAGATTCAACTCAC
>BMAW01056636.1:181966-345532 GCA_019974015.1 Nephila pilipes
ATATATATATATATAATATTAAAACGTAAGTTATTTATTTGAATTCCAATACGTATATCTAATTTCTTTGCATGTGTACGTAAGAATATCAAACACATTAGAATTAGAGTCTTCTGTTTTTTCCCGCTACGATGCAGTTTTTAAGAATATTGAACAATAATCCTTGAGAACAGTACATTTTTCTTCTTTCGAAATGTTACAATTCTACGTGAATCTGCATGAAACTTCCATTTTCATCGTTAACAGCTAATGAACTTAGTGAAAATAAATGGATGAACATATCTTAAAGAAACGCATCACAAATCCATCTTACACAAAAGTTTATAAATTGCCTATAAGTTTCAGCTACTTAAACTGATTTTTCAAAAAAGATTATCACTTAGAGTAATCAACAAATAAATTGTTTTTTAGACTAACACAAACAGAAATAAAATTCCTTTTATTGAACATAAAATATTAATTTTTAAAGAGGGCTATAACAAATCCAAGCATTATTATTTACTTACTGGTGAGGCGAGCGAAATTTATGTTCGATACTCCCAAGATTCTACAAGCTCTTTAGGACGTCTAATAAACATCTCAAAAAAATTAGGGGAGCAAGTAAAAAAGTGAAGAAACCATTACGAGATAGCCAATCATGGGCATAAAATGGAGAATACAGGTGTAACAAAGCGCAATTCAGGAAAAAAGTAAGCCAACAATAATTGTATGGGAACTTCAATTCTTTGGAATGGTATAAAGAGCATGAAATGATGCTTCAGGGCAACAATTTGGTTACATGTAAATGACAAAAAAAAAAAAAAACCCGATTGTTTGGAAATGATACGGGATGTTTAATATGGTGTGTGGTCCCCCCGAACTGCTAAGACTACCGCACATTTGTTTCGCATGGATACGATGAGGTTATCGAGGACACTTTTGGGGATTACTGTTTCACTCTTGACGATGTGTTATCTCCAAATCTAAAGTGTAGTATGAGGCCTTGGTTTCGCAGCAATGCATCGTTCGAGTGTGTCCCAAACATGCTCAATCAGATTAAGATCAGGAGAGCATGTTGGCCACTCTATACGCTGTATTGTTTCAGCTTCAAGAAAGTTCCCCACAAGACAAGCTGTATGAGTTATGGCATTATCCTGCATTAAAAGAAAGGAATCACCAATGGCTGTAGCATAAGGTTCGACAGGGAGTCTACATACCTTTGAGCCATCAAATTGCCATTCCGAATGATATGCAACTCAGTACGTCCACCTATGCTGATCACAGCCTATACTCTCAAACCATCTAGTCCGTAATGCAATCTTTCCTGAACGAATATAAGTTTATTTAGAGTGCCCCTTTCTCATCATACCAAAACACGTCTAGTGTTACACTCTAAATTGAATTTTGGATTCTCCGTAAACAGCATTTGACTCAAATCACTTTTTATCCAATCTTGATGTTCAGCAGCCCATTTTCTTCGGGCCACTTGGTGTCTTAGTGTCAAAGGAATACACGCCATTGGCCTTTGTGCATACGGATCACCGACATTAAATCTGTTTAGGATTGTTTGGCTTGAGACTCTTCGTCCTGTTGCTAAAAGAAACTGTCTTTGAATCTACGTCGCATTGGCTGTTCTGCCTTGACGAGTTGTTAACAGGATATATCAGTCATTATTTGTTGTGGTAGCACGCGGATGATCTTGTTCTGGTCAACGTTGAATATGCCCTGTTTCTTGGAATCGATTCCACAGCCTTGCAATGACACTTCTTGCCACTCCAACAGCGTCTGCTACATTTCTTTGGGCTTGCCAGGATTCCAGTTTCCCGATAATAGACCAAGCCATGGAGTCCAGTAGATCACAACCAAACAAAACAACAGTGAATAACAGGTTGAATTTCACCACTGAGGGAACGAAAAACAGCAACTTCTACGAAATCACGATTTTTGCACTTATATCCTTTTTATGGTTTTTGACGTCATGAACATTGATTTGCATATGAAGTTTTCTTTTTCTCTTTTCTGCTACACTTTAGACTATGGATGTTTTGTTTTACGTTTGTTATTAGAAGAAATATTTGCCTAATTTCGTTATATCCATGTGCTCCTCTAATTTTTTGAGAGTAATTATTACATCCATTATAAACTCGTTGTCCAACTGAATTCTTGGATTGTAATAACTTCAGTACATTAAAAAATACCTTTTCCTTCCTAGGAGAAGACATGGGCACATGCGTAATTGACCTAAAGTATGCCCAGGTCATCTGCCTGAATACAAAAATTGAATCAGGTCACTAGTATTCAGGTTTTCTGTTATTTTTGTATTCACATACTCGAATAGTCTCCGATCGGAGTTTAATATCGTGGACCACATGACCTTATCTTAAGACATGAGGATGTCTGTCTGCATCCAATCAAAACCTATGGAGGATTTCCTCTGCCTGATATCGCTTGCTCCGACATCTAGATCTTTCTTCTATTATAATGACATCCAACTATAAAAAACAAACATTCTCCAATTATGAAAAATAAACATTGCTGTTTACATAAAATAATAATATAAATTAATAAAAATATTTAGATTTCTTCTGTTCTCCCAAATACTACATTTGACGATTAAAAAAAAAAAGAATTTATATATTATCGAAACAAAAACTAAATTAATTTCGAGATTTCGTCTGGAGTTTTTTCCGTCGAATCATGGGTTTGAGTCCTGATGCCACTAAATTCTCGCCATGTAGCAGGGCTGATGCAGATTAAATACGTCGGGGCTCTAAGACCTCACGTTGAGATGGTGTGGAAGTTAGAAGATAAGAGTGCCAGCTCAAGTATCATCCTCTTCACTTGACAGAAATTCAGAATTTCGAGGTCCGTCACCAGTAATAAACAATCAATCAATTTAGGAAAATCAATCAATAATTTGTTATTAAAAGATAAATTTCAAGTATATTCACAGATAGAAAATTTCTTTGCACATAATGTAATTGTATATACTCTAGCGTGCACAACTTAAGCATTTTTTCAGATTGTGATGTAATTCCGAAAAAAAAATCAAATTGACATGAAATTCACACTACAGAGACACAATGTAACACTTAAAGGTTGATGAAAGCATAGTAGCCAGAAAATTAATTGCTCGCAAACGTTATGGAACAAAGCCTTATTGATACAATGGCTTAAGTAAAAAACATTGTCTGGATATGAGGAAAAGCAACAAACCAAAGTCCCTTAGCAAGGATAGGACCTCCTTTAACTGTTATGATTACATGATACCGTCTGTTCAAGCTCAGTTCCAAATTATTCAGCAGTTCTTGAGATAAGAGTTACCACTCTTCAAGGAGCATCTGTTTCAGCTACTGTCTGGTGTTCTCCAGAAGATAATGCCGGGCGTCTCCCCAAAGAATACTTCACATGTTCGATAGTATTTAAATCAGGTGAGGACGCTGCTAATCCATTCTGAAGATATCCTCACTTTCTAGAAGCTCCTCAACAGTAGAGGTCCTGTGTAGAAGAACATTGTTGTCCACAAAAATAAAGTCTGGATCATTGGCACATCGGAACAGACACACGTGTGGGAGGATAATATTATCGAAGTAATGATCTTCTGTAAGTGAGCCGCTGTCGAAAATATGGAGCTCTGTTCGTCCATTCAACATAGTTAATGCCTCCAAACATAGGCACTCCAGGACCATCCCAACGGTCTCTTTCCTTGATGTTAGTGGGATGAAACCGCATCTCTCCCTCCCTCCATATCAACTGGTGCTAAGAATCATTGCTCATACTAAAACGACTCTCATAAGCAAAAAGATGTCCAGTGTTCGTGTTCTTGACACCACTGTAAACGGTGTCACTGATGGGCTACTGTAATGGTATACAGCACTCAGGACGACGAGCGAATAGGCCACCTTTAAGCAGATATCTGGCCACAGTAAATTGTGATTCCCGTCGTCGGGAGCTGCGGAGCAATATTACCCGATGTCTCGTTCTATGTTTTTTTTTTTTACCTGCTGAACGTGAAGTTGTTTTTCTCGGCTGACCTCCAACAACTTTCTTACAGCTGTACCTATCATTTAAGACTTTCCAAGGTCTTGAATCTAGACTTTTGTCAATTCCAAACTCTTGTGCAACGCTAGTCAAATTACGACCCTCTTCAAGCTTGCCGATCATTCTACCACGTGTAAAGGCATCCTAATAGTTTCTTGTAGCCCTTATTGAATGTGCAACTTCACTTTTTTTGCAGGGAATGTCTGGAAAGGCGTTCTTCCTCCTTCTTTTTAAGTTGCTTCGGCAGTAAGTGCGCGCATTTCACGTGTTTGCGTGGTGTGACTTCCCTCTGGTGTCACAGTGATAATATTTGCATTTGCATAATTTTTGTACTTTTATTGTACAAAATGCCTTTCCATTGTACAGATTGCAAAAAGTCCTATTCAACAATTTCATGGTTTGTAAGTTGAAAAATGTATTTGTTGCTTGAATTTTGCACGCTAGTGTATGAATAAATTAGCTTCACAAATTAGATATTCCGATATATTAATAATGACAATAATTTAGTAAAATGGTTGTACCTTTTAAATTAACTCCGTTTAAAAGAAATTCAGATTAAATGTTGTCGACCCTTCCTTAAATCTTCATTTTTGTTATATTAAAATGATATCAGTCGTCTAATTTTTTTAGATCATAACCCTTAAGTTCTAAGCTATTTCAATAAAACAAGAATTTGAAATGAAAGGGATTGCATTATCATACTGAAAGCAACGGCTGTGCTATCGTTTTTGAATAGCTATAACGTCTGATTAGAAAAAAGATAACACTCGGCGACAGCGTATAAAAGACTATGATAATTTTGGTGGAATATCAGATAAGAAAAACCGAAAGTTTACGAGATCAGATTTTTATCCAGTCAAATAACATTACTGGAAATACTAGTAAATAATGTATTTAATGTGGTGGAACTCCAATCCTGTTACTTCGATGTGTTGCAGGAAATTTCGGGTGAGACTGATTCTATTTATCAGGTCTTTTTTTCAAAAATATAGATGGTCGGGGTTGCTCAGTGGTCATGCTCACAGATTCAACACTGGCGTCGTTTTCGTCTTGTCGTAGGTTCGAGTCCTGATGCCATAGAGTAGAGGGTATGATGCACTTTAAGCCTGTCAAGGTCCCACATCCTCTCGTTGATGTGATGTGGAAGTTAGGAGAGGGAGGTGTCAGATCAGGTGTCGTCCTCGTCACTTGACCGAGATTCATATTTATGAGGTCCATCACCAACAGCCCCAGTGGGAGTAATTTTTCTCAATGCGAGTTTTCGAGAATATGTACAGTATAGCTCTTTATGATGTGATTTATATGCTACAAATAAGCTTTTTACATCAATTATCAAATCGTAGTCATAAAACGACTACAAAGGCGAAAAAATCAAATTAAATAAACTTAAACGAAGAAAATTTAACGGCATGTAAGAGTCTTGAAATGTTTTAGGGCCAACGAATGAAAAATTAGCTAACATTTGATAAAACAAAAGCTATTTAAAAACTGTAAATTATTGCGATCTATTACTTTTCATTTTTGATTTGTAAATTTTAAGTAAAATATGTTGTTGACCTATTAGAATTTTTACTATTTTAATATTAATTAACTAGTTGATAAATTAATTGGTAAAACAACTTATTTGATTAGAGAAACTCTTGTAATATATACACTTTAAAATTGACTGAAACTTTTTTTTAAAAAAAAACCTCCGGATTTGGTGCATTTTTTGAATTGATTTCCTCGCATTCTCTGGATTTGATGCTTTATTTGATTCCGTTTTGTCTTCCCCTTTTTTGCCCTCGCATATGCTCAGGTAACAAGTCAACTGACCTTATTTTTTCAACAAGAGACAAAGAAAAATACAAAATAATCGTTATCGAAGCAACTAAATGGATTTTAGCGGATTTTTAGCATTTCCTTGGCTTCTACGTCTTTCTGAATTCGTCTAACCGAAGTATTGTTTCATTTGTATAGAAAAGTTTTGAATACTTACAGAGAATATGACATTACATTACAGAAGCTCATATCAGTGAAAAGAAAGCGATCTTTCTTTCTTTTTTTTTTTGGTTTGTTTCGAAGTTAAACTTCAGGAAAGTAAGTAAAAATTTATGTTTTATTGATAACTTGTATCAAAGGAATATATTTTTAAGAAATTTTTTACTTGCTGTACATTCTGAAACTTCGGCTACAGAGATATTATCAGCCGAAGTTTCAGAATATACAGCAAGAATCTAAGAATTTACAAATTCTGTAAACTCTGTATTCATGTTGAGAGGGAAAGGGGGATATTATTTTTTAAAAATTTAAATTACGACCTTGACTTTAATACGCTAAGAAATAAGAAGTCTTAATAACGTGGAATGTGTTCTTTTTTTTCTGTTAAATGATTGAACTTTCAAAAAAGGCTTGGCTATCTATTGCTCTTAACCGGAACTGTAATGTGCGTGCATTTTGTAGATAATTTTTAGTCCCAAAATAAGAACTCTGATGGATACTTTGTTAAAAGTAGAAACTGCTTTCCTGGTTGAAAGACAAAAAGAAAGAGAAAGAGCTATATCGTGAAGTTTAAAAAAACGTGCATTTTCCAACTATCAATATATATATATATATATATATATATATATATATATATATGTATATATGTATGTGTGTATATATATGTATTAAAGTACATTTACCATTGTAACTTAAAGAGCAGAACAATAGGTTATAATTTAAAAATTACATTTTTATTGCTAGTTGTATTTGATGTATGTTAACGAATTTAATTTCTCAGTTAAAAACTAAATGCAGATAGTTAGTGTGAATCACCATACTAATTGACTACGTGTCAATTATTTCTCAAGCTAGATATTCATAATAGTAATAAATATTAATAAACAAAATTTAAAATAAAGCTTTTATTTTAAGAAGGACTAAAAGGAATAAAAATAATATTTACACTTAAAATAACATAAAATTTATAAGAGATAACTGCTAGGTATATATAATTACTAATAAACTAAGTACCACAGATACTTACATATGACATAAAAAAGTAATAATATCTCAAGTTTTGATAAATTAATATTAATTTGGATTTAAAAATAATTGTAATACCGTTTAGTTCAAATTTAAATAAAAGCTTGATTATTTTTTACTTATACCGTTTTAAATCTCTTTACTTTGGAAATTCAAGACTTAAAAGGACGCTGTTAAGTTCAAGGTCTTCCTTCTCTCCTACCTGAGTCCGTCGCTGCTTGAGCATACCATAGTACTGTTATACTCGTACGTGTATTCAAAATTTCAACTCAATCGGATGATAGGAAGTGGGTTAAAGTTCAAGTAGAAATTTTGAAATAAGCATGTAAAAAAGAGTAAAATATAAGTAACATAAAAACTGATAACTCAGTCAGAGACGTCTTAAGACTTCTTGAGGCCCTGGGCCCTTATGAAAAAATAGGCCCCACCTGCGACCCTTTAATCTAATTTGATGTATATACTCGTACATGAACAGTTCAATAAAAGCAATCCATAGTAAAATGAGGTTTTATGTGATTATTCGTTTTCTACATTTTAAATTTGCAAAATCTTTAATTAGTTCTTCAAAATCAATTGTTAATATTTCATTTTCAATACTCAACAAGCTAAAGTTATTCAAACGTGATTGAGTCATACGATTTCTAAATTCATTTTTGACCGGGTTGAGTTTTGAAAATGAACGCTCATCACTCGCGTTAGTAATCATCATTGCTAAGAAAATTCTCATCATTATTTCAGTATTGGTAAACACCGTGAATAGTCTCATTAGACTTGTATGTATAGAATGTGCTGATTCCAATTAAAATTCCCACATCCAACAACTGTTCTTCATCTTCATCTCTATTAGTTTAATTATATTTTCTTTTTTCCATTTCTTCCCTTTGCTTTTTCTTCAGCTTTTCGCCATGAATGATCATATATGACTTAAAATGTTGACATTCCAAGTTCAGTTTCTCTCCATTAACGTCTTTTTCGTAAATTTTTGATATTTCTTCGCATGCTATTTTAATTTCTGTCTCATCCAAATCAGAACTACTTTCAAAAAATCCGAACATTTCAAAAAGCTCCTCATATTTTTTACAAAGCATTTGTATATTGTAAATTAGAGAGTCGATTATTGGTAAAATGGTTTCTATTTTAAATTTCTGGCTGTGTTCAAACATTGTGTCGGTGTCTCTATTTCCTTCAAGGAAAGTTACCCTAACACTGTTGTCCTACACGTTTGTGAACATTTTGATATTCCTTTATAAAGGACACTTCCTTGACTTTTGACTCATAATAGTCAAAGGAGTCTCTTTTGGTTTTTATACATATCATTAACGATTTTAAAAATTTTACTCCTTTCGACAAATCCATATTTTTACTCTGGAAAAATAGATTTATTTTGTCAATACGTGTCAAAATATCATTCCAAAGGATAGTTAAAAAAAAAACAAAAAAAACCGAGATTCTATTTCATTCATCTTAATTTGTAATTTTTTAGCAAAAAGTCGAGTATCCATTGCCTGTAATTTCTCATTAATTAAGCAATCCATACTCATGAAAATACTTAAAAATACTTGCAAAAAATTTGAAAAAAATCGAAAACCAGCGAAACATTTTTCTTCGATCATTCGAATGCATTTTATTCCATGCAATTAAAAGCAATACCCTAGATGTAAATAGATGTACTGAACTCCATAAGATTAACATTATGCAGGGGATTTCTTGGTGTCGTGTTGTAGGGAGCCTTAAAGGTTTTATATCAATACTAACTGGAGTACTCATTTTCCGCATGAGTGGTTTAAAAATAAAATGATCAGTTATTAAAAATAAATAACCAGTAAAATTTGAAATAAATGATCAGTTATAGCTTAGAGTCCATTTTTGAACCAGTTTAAGATGATATACAGAAAAATTATGAATAATTTAGTAAATGATGGCTCCCCTTTTATTGATATCTTAAAAATAACTTAGAGATTAAATAACATGTTTTGGGGATGAGTTATTCGAAAAAGAATTGTTATTTTTCTATTAAAAATAAATAAATAAATACATTATTCTAAAAATCATTATGCCATATCTCACGTAATATGCACATAACTATGTGTAGTATTCCGCTTTTTTTTTTTTTTTTTTTTTGTTTTGTTCAAAAAAAAAAAAAAAAAAAAAAAAAAGGAAGAAACTTGCAAACTAGTTCGTAAATAAAAAAAAAGGCATATAAAATTAAAGTATATATATAATAAATTTCAATTTTCTGCAGGAAAATCTGATTAAACAAACACACGCAAATAGAATATTTCTAGTGAGGAGTCTTACACCCTAAAAATTTTTTATATTGTACTGTGTTCGACAAGAATTTCTCAATTTTTGTTGTTTACTCTTAAGACATTAAATTATTGTACAACCATTTAATTATCTAATTATTAAATCGTACTCAAGGATTCCTGTTATGATTATTTTTCTACATTTATAATACATTACTACAATCTGTAGCAATATAATATAATCGTTTTATAAATGTTCTTTTTTTATTTGGGTTTCAATAATAATAAAAATGACAATCATTTGAATTTTTAAACGAGTAAAATAACGCTTTCCATAAAAGAAGCAAATAAAAATATTTCTTTGAATTACAATACACATCGAAAATTCTTTTGAAAAATCATAGTGCTTTCAAAATGAAGGAAGAGCATACTTATGCATATTAATCAATATAAAAATATTTTAAAGAGTCCATTGAAATATTTATGTATAATTTTATAAATAGATAAGAGATTATTTCGTGTTGTTTAGAGAGAGAGAGCGAAAATTTACAATAAATGAGCAGAATTTTTTAAAACTGGATATTATTTTTATAACTCTCTCTGTAAAAAAAGCAAATATAATTACATATCATTTTAACTTTTTAATGCGATATAAATATTTTTATATTATCTTAAATCTCAAAGGAATACAATTCAAAAATAAAAACATAATTACCTTCTGCTGTTTCAAAGAAATTAAATTGAAAGGAAGAAATTGCCGATTTAGAACTATAGGCCCACTCGTTTCTTCGAAAAAGTGTGATTTCCTTCAGGATCATTTCAACCCTCTTTTTATAAGCCCTGCTGCCTGTCATAAAATAGGGAATGAGTTTTTGTTTCTTCTGTTGGGGGCTTAAGTGTATTTCTTGTCCATTTATGAGCGATTCTTAACTCGTGTGCAAATAAATAAAATGTCGCTAGAAGGAGTATCTGTATGTCTATGACTGTCCTCCCCACAGCAACACTTTTATCAATAAATTGAATATATCTTAAGAAATAAAACTAATGTTTTCCCTGATTCTCAGCAAACATTGTAAATAGCAATATTTAATATAGAAGTAACTGTCTTCAATCAGTCATGTCCTGGAATAATATTTGACGCTTAAAATTATTCTGATCATGATCTTATTGAGGCCGAGTAGAGAACGAGACGAGGCCCTGTACCTGGGCCCAGTTGGCCCATGCCTTAAGACGTCCATGAACTCAGTCGTTTGAAAAACGTCTTTAATGGTTCAAGATTTCCACATTTTTAAAAAAGATATGAAAACGTTTCAGATGTAAAAAGAATTAAAGGAATAATAATAATTTTCATTCTTGCCTCTTACGTCCTACAAAATTCAAAGCTAAGATTACTGATAAACAGCAGTAACAAAGAGAGAGAGAGAGAGAGAGAGGAAAACTCGACCCATAGATCTATATTTCATAAAGTAGATTTTTTTTGTTATTATCAAGAAAGTTATTTATCAAATTCTTATAACAAATATTTTTAAAATATTAATCGGAAATGTCATGTTGTTTTTATTCATGTAAAGATTTGTCATTTTAAAGAACTTTTTAAATACTATTGCTTAATTTTTACAATAACTGGCTATTTCTAAGGTAATGAAATAGAAAATGTAACTAAAACTTTAGCTTATTATTTTAAAATTCATTCCTTAAGTAACCGGTTACCTTAATAAACCACTATTCTAAAAAAATTTTTTAACATGACAACCATGTAAAGTATATCAGGTATATCAGTACAAATTGAACTAAAAATTAAACTTGTGTATCTAATTTTTCTGATGCATTAGCTACAAACACCTAAAGGATATAGTTAATATGCATTTTCCAAGGATACCAATGGAAATATAGTTTACATGATATTTTTTTGAAACTGCGCCAAGTGCATCATTATTTGAATAATAAAAAAAATTTACTTTGAAAGACTGCAATTTATAAATTATTGTTTTAATATTGATGTATTAATTAACATCAACTAAATTATATGTGATAAAAAGTTCTTGGAAATAAACAAATACCCGTAAAAATGATTAATTGCGAATGTTTTGCGAACTATTTTAAATTGATTATCTTATTTTAGTAACGTTGAATGAATGCTTACAATTAAACAAAAAGCAACATTTCGAAGCATATTCTTCAGGTTACATGTGCATTATATGCTATAACTAAGTGCATCAATTCCTAAACTTTTCTGAACGTTTATATATTTAGGGACTGAAAAGATATTAATTCGATCGTTATATTCAATCTTGTTAAGGTGCCATTGTTTGTGGTGATTTACTGCGTTAAAAATAAACAAAACCATAAACGGAATCATCAAATTTTTAAAATAGTGTTTCTTAAAAAATTTCTTTAACTTTTTTCACTCTCTTATATGTATAAAATTTTTCTAATACTCCTCGTGTTTTCTTTATTATGTCTTATCATTTGAAAATAAACGATGCTTAATTTAAATACTTCACTGAATATTAACGCTTTTTGATTAAAAAAAAGTGTAAGCATTTTTGTACCTATTTTTAAATTATTTTTACTGCTGGAAGAGTGATTTTTATGATAAAAGTATAGAATATGGAGGGAGACTCTTTTCAAACGAAAATGTACCATACTGATTACTGAAAACCAAATTAAAAAATGAGAACCTTTCTAGCTTCAGAGTTTTCGTACTATAGCCAGTTTTTGGCTATGCTGCATCTAACAAGTTGTGTTCATGATAGAAACTGAAGAAATGGAAACAAAGGCAAATATGAAAATATTGCTCGGGTATCCCAGGAATACATCACCCGCGTTTAGCAGACAGTAAACCCCGTATGACGAAGAGAAGAAAACTGAGAAACCTTTGAGTCGTAAATCCTGTTCTTACCTAGAAAAGAGAAACTGGGGGATTTATACAGTAGAACAACTATATTTATATTGAATGTTTTTATCTAGCCCTCAAACTTATGTTATTTGAATATGTTTTTAATGCAAGATCATGTATTTTGGGGAACTTTGTCTTTGTTTTAATGAATTTAAAATTGTTAAAACTGTATTTTTGAGCATTCGCGATGCTTTACTTAATTTACTTAAGTAATATATTATTGCTAATGGTCTGTTGATAAAATAGCATCCCAAGAAGAAATTTTCCATACACCTAGTATATTGGAAAACATTTCAAAGCTCTTTTAATATTTTTAAAAGAAGTTTTTCCCCATCTTACTTTATAAAAGAAAATAAATAAATAAAAAATTTAAATAAATAAAAATTAAAAAAAGAAAAAACATTAATAGCACACACTAAGAATAAATTTTCTTTTTGAGCCTTATTTTGCTTCCCTCTGAGCATTATTATTACTAATGGTTTTCAAACAAAGTTAAAAGCCATTTTTTAGTAATATAAAAAAAAAAACTATAATTTGTTACAAATACATTAAGTGACTCTGAAATATTCTGAAAAGAAATTACAATAATATATGTAATTTTCATGGTTATTTTTGAGATTCGCTAGATTTTGAAATATTATACGGTTAATTTTTCGTTACTGTTAATACAGCAAGTAATAGAAATGACATTTCCCCCCAAAAATAATAATAATATCTTGAATTGATTTTAATATTTGCTTCAAAATTTCCCATTGCATGAAAAAGTCTACTGAATACTGTATTGAGACTTTATCTTGATTCTTTAAGCCAAGAGTTTCATATATTTTCTCCTCTTTTTAAAGTAATTTTTTTTGTTCCATATACAATTATATAATTCATTCTTTATCAATTATTTATTATTACTCTTATTTATCATTTATTAAATTACGTTTATAGAGGATTTTAAAATACATATTCGACAAAACGAAAACATTCAAACACTAATGAATAAAATGTTTTTGGCCTTCTAAATAATCCAGAATCCAAAAATACAACAGAAAATTATTAACTTTTTTCAAAACAAATTGTTAACGGGATATTTTTCTCACTCACAAAAAAAATTCAGTTTTATTAGTTCAGTTTATGTCTAATGTTGATATAAATTGTACTTTAAAGGTACTGAGATTTTAACTCCAGGCGAAAAATTTTCATCACGGGAAAAATATTTATAAGAACAGTTATATAAGAGCATATCTATTCTTCAGATATTTATTCATTGCTTTGTTTACAATTAAAATAATTGTTAATTTTTTTTAATATTTCATTTTTACTCAAGAATTCTTGTTTCGATATATTTTGCAAAATATTGCTAATGACATAATTTGAAAATAATTTTTAAGAAAAATATACTCTTTAGTCCACAATTTATTTACGTGGAATAATTTTATAATAGAAAAAATTTAATAACCGCAAATAGAACTATATATGTATATGTATATATATATATATGTATGTGTGTGTGTGTGTGTGTGTAGAACGGGGGTGATGAGATTGTACTTCCCGAATCTAAACTGGTTTGCTCTTACGCAAAGGGCTGGTTTGTCTAGGGGAGTAATTCCATTACCGGGTTCTATGATGATTTCGTAGGAATTCAATGATGAGGATCAACTTGTTTTACTTCGTTTATTAAATGGAGAGATGGAGAGTGAAAATATTTACAACAGGAGTTGACCAGTTTATCGAAGAAAGATAGCTCTTTTGTAAAATATATTTTTCTTTCAAAAAATTTTGTAGCTTTTAAAGGTACGCTTTGCAGTTATTCTTGTTAGTTGCTTTCACTATATTTATATTATTTATCAAATTATTTACTAATTAGTTGTAGGCTTTACAAATTAAATTTTTACTTAAGATTTTAATATGTTTGTTTTAAAGAAATATATTAAATATAAAAAAAAATACTTTTAACAAATTGTTTTCCATAAATCTAGCCTCAGAAATTTACTTAAAAATGAATGTGAACAAATATATCATTATAGTGCAAATCGAACATTTCTGGAATTAAAAATGAATATATTTAGTTTGTGACAATTTTTTAACAAACTAGATATGTGCATTATTAATGTTAGCGGTTATTACAAGTATGGTTAAATACTTTTTTTAATGAACTTTGTAATTGTGGTCTCAAAATCAAGAAAAAAATTAATTTTTGCAACTCTTTTTTAATAGGATCTTGTTAGAAGAGAGAAAATTCCAACATATTTTGTAAATTCCGTCTGAAGTCTAATATTTATTTTTATCTCATTTGATTATTTTTTTACATACAATACCTTAAATTATAATTTTTTGTCAATAATAATGATTAGAATTACATAACAATCCATCATAAGGAATGTTATAAATTTTCATTTTTTTTAAATATATATATATCGTTTTTTAAATTCTTTGTCATAAAAGCTTCGATGATTTTTGAGCTGCTTTACTCAATGTAATGTCACTCACTGTAATCTTTTTGAAAGATTAATTTGATGATCAATACTAATAATTTTTTTAATTCTAGTATTATTAAAGAAAAGATGTTTAATGCACTTTAGAAAAAAAAAAAAAAAAACGTAAGCAGTAATTAAATTCCATTTGTAATTTAGAATTTTTCAAATTAATGTAATTCTTATATTTTAGAATAATTAAATATTTTTATAGCTAAATTTTTTATAAGACTTGGGTTTCTTTCTCAAAAAAATAATGTTATTAGTATGAACCTAGGTAATCATGATTTTTTTTTATTTTGACTTTTATTTTTATACTGTGTGTGCTTGTCAGCATATATCGAAAACAATTTCATATCCAAATCGTGCAAGGAAATTTCGATTTCATTTTGGAATGCATTTTTAGAAGGAAAGTTAAATTCACGATGTAATTTTTTATGCAAAAACACAAAAATGTAAATAATATTTAAGAACTATTTCTTACCTTTTATTTATACAAAGCAAACTTAGTTAATTTGAATTGTTTTTGTTAGATATTTGTGACTTATCAAGTCTAACTATATATTTGTTTCCCCTCCCCCTCAATAAACCTTAATATAAAGTTTTAAATCTCAGAGTTTTAAACTATATTTTACTTTTACTCAATTGTTAGCTTTCTATTAGAATTGAATATCGTTATTTGATTTTTTTAGTGAATGAAGAGTTTATTAAATTTGTTATTGTTAACATTCATAAAGTTTGAAAATAGCATCCATGTTCGATGAAATTTCCCATTTTGTAAAATTAGATGTCTTCCTTCACAAAATATTAAAGGACAAATTTTGGTGCAAAAATAGCTACAACTTTCAAATTTCGTAGCTTTTAATTAAAATATGTATTAATTAAAGACTTACTTATATATTAAAAATTCATTTCGGAATAAGGTCTTGAAAGTTTTTTTTCTTTATTGCTAATATATCTAATTACTTTTCTCTCTCAGAGATTTGCCATTATTATTGACTATTTAAACTCTTTGTGATGATAGCTATATATTAATCTACTGATATAAAAAAAAATATTTGAAACCGTATATAGAAAGCTTGACACTTGCTAAAAACATGAAATGTCCGGTTCCGAAATGTAATGTTTTCTGTCTCTTCTAAGTGGGATCAACTAAATACGGTTAAGTAAATAACAAATTGAATCCATTTACTTATTGGGCAATTAAATTGAGAATGAAATGAGGCTGCACAAAAAGAAAAATCGTCTTAAAGAATCAAACAATCCCGTTCTTTCTCGTGAAAATGTCGTATTTATTTTTTTAATTATTTAGTATAAATGGAACGATATTTTCAAAAAAAAGAAGAAAAAAGACCAGAAATATCAATTTTATAAAAAATGATATCACCAAATTTGATTGATTAGAAACTCTTTGACTTTAAATTTCTTGTATTTAATATTAGATGAAGTACCCAATGTTCTGCTGGAGATAATTTTTTTTAGTAATGTTGTATTTGTGTGCGCCATCTGTAATTAAAGTATAAATCTCAGAAATTAAATTAAAAAAATTCAACAAAAGGGATGTGAGATTTGTTCGGTAATAAGAAAAAAAAAATTTCTGACCTTGGTGAAAGGAGCTAGCATAGAAACATGAGGCAAGTTTTTGCAGATTTAATGTTATTTAAAGATTTTATAAGGAATGGAAAATGGTGGAAACAAATAATTAGAGAAGAAATGAAATACATAATATATAATCGCGATTCCTTGTATTCTTACGTGTCAAAATAGATTGGGTTAAAATGTAACAAGAAAAAAGCTAAATTAAGAAGAAATGAATTACGAGACAAAAATGAAGACCTCCCAATGGTCTTAAAAGTTGAAATAATTTTCTCTGTCTTCAAGGTTGATTTTTGAATTCTGAATTGCATATAAATTAATCAATCGACTGGATTTTTTTAAAAAATTATTTATGTAAGTTTATTTCCACTTTTGTTTTCCTTTACATAATTTTTTTGGTTCTATAATGCAACTTCATTGTAACGTATTTTTAAAATGTATGTTCATTTCTGGTGAAAGCAAGCATGAACTGTAACATGCATATATACACACACGCACGCGAAAAGAGCGAATCTTTTACTTTTTCAGTGCATTCTGATACCGATCAAGGGACGGTATTACCACAGTAACATAAAAATTAATAATATAAAGAATTTCTGATACCCCTCTTCAATTGTTTTCAAATTAAATTAAAAACAGCTTCTGAAAATTAATATCTTGTATAAGATTAAGATGCTTTGAGACTGTTTAAATACATTCAGGAAATGTCTTCTTAAATTTTGGAGTTAAAACTGAACTCACAAACCTTACATAATGTAAAAATAATTTATAGAATTGAAATTTCCATTTGAAATTGACATTGAAGATAGAAAAGTAGACACTGAATAAAAGGTGCCTCAGTTAATATTTTTGAAGTTTTTTTTTTTTAACGGTTAAACTTTGCAGCTCATTAAAGGATGTATACTTACTGACTGAGATATAGAAACATATAATAAGTTAATATAAATGTTAAGTTTAATCTTGCGTAACGAAATCTACATTTACACATTCATATTTATTTACAATTATACAATACAAAAAATTGTAATATTTAAATCAAATTAATCGTCTCAATCAAAGAATCAAAAGTCTTAACTTTAGATTTTAGTCACACACGAATAAGAGAGTGGGCAACGTATGGATAAGAAGGAGAAAACTTATCAGAAACGTTCTGAAAAAGCACGAGCTCTTATGACTTTTAAAAATAATTTTTTTTAAAAAAAAAAGTTTATGTACGTATATGTATGATAACTGTACGTAAAAATATTTTTAAGAATTACTAAAACATAGTATACATTAATAAAGCACTTCTTTTTCTATCTTTCTTTCTTTTCTTTTCTTTTTTTTTTTTTTTTTTAAAAAAATTTAGTCGCCGATTACTAAAATTTATAAATAACCATTTAATTCATAACGGAATTCTTCTTAACTAAACTTTTAATCTTCGATCTGAAGTGTGAAGCTGAGATGCAGTCTTTCAACAAATAAAAATTATACATGAATTACAAGATTGATTAATTGATTTTATTAAAGTCGCACTAGGAGCAACACAATTGCTATTGTGGACGAACCTCTTAATTTTGAATCTCGGTCAAGTAATGAGGACGACACCTGAGCTGGCACTTCCTTCTCCTAACTTTTTCACCATGCCAACGGGAGGACTTATAGCTTAGACAGATTTAACATGCATCAGTTCCGGCGAGAGGGCGGGTCTTTAAAGTCATCGAGTCTCGAACCAACGACTGGAAAAACCGTCTCAGTCTGACATTAATTAATAGGAAGGTAAATAAAAGCATTTTAGTGAACATAGATTCACAAAGAAAACACTTCTTTCAATTTTATACCCTACTTTCCTTAACTGCTGAGGAATGAAAGGAAAAATGTTTTCACTGAAAATCGTTTTTTAATTGTAAATCTAGTGAATGGACTACATTTTCTGTTTGTTCATTTTCTGCATAAACACAGATGACGTACCGATTCTGGAGTATGCGACATATAATTGCCCATGAGAAGAGCATTCCTTTTCTAAATTCAAACATCACACTTGCAAAGATTGTTATGTAAAATAAAACATTATAATTATTTATAAATATATATAAGTATTACTACTAATAAATTTAAAATAAAATTATAATTTATAATATAAAATTGTTATAAATTATAATGCTTATAATGTTTATTTTATTTAATTACTATTAATAAATATAATATTTTATAAATAATTATAAATTACAATATATAATCATAAATAATTATAACTAATTAATTTTTATTGATATATTAATGCCAAGTATTTATAACTATAAATTACTTATTAACAATTTTTAATTATTTAGATTTGTATATTCCATAAAGTATAAAAAATAACATAAGTAATTAAAATTTATTTTAAAAATTTATGTTAAAGAAATTTAAATTAAATCTTCATTCATGCATTGTTGTAAAAAAGACATGCATTTCACCCTTTCTCTCTAAATCATTTTTTAAAAAAAGTAACTCACACTTTTCAGACAATTTAAAAAAATCCCTCAAAGGAATTCAACAATAAAGAATTTAGGGGGGGGGGACTACGCAGAAGTTTCAGAAAAGAAATGCTATCTCACAGTCATCAAACACTGATTCGCCAGATTGAAATCGTTATCATACCCGAAAATCGCCAGTTATTAAGAGGCACCCGATACTTCACTGTAACCTCAAACAAATTAATTGAATACAATATTCAATATGAAATCAATTCACCTTCATTTTTTTAAACAGATAATCAAATCATTTCTCAGATAAAATCGAATCAATTCTAATCTATATTAAATATTTTGATGTAATATGCTCTTCAATGAACTGGTCGCATTAACACTTTTTTTCCGAAACGACGTTGATTTTTACTATTGACATCATAGTGAGAAAAATTTTGACAACAGAAATAAAAAAAAAATGAAATGGAGACAGGAGCTGGGTGTTGGTGAGTAGGACTGTCGACAGTAAATAAAAAAAGTTTTATTTATCTATTTGTATGCTTGTAGTTAAAATCATAAGTATTTAACGTATTTTAAAACAAATGAGTGAAATAATAATTTTTGTAAGTGAAAAAAATGTGATACATGTAGTCAGTCATTTGTCACACTGAATTGTTTTTATTTAAACCTTGCGAAACTCTTTGAACTTCCCGTTTCGTGGGAGCTTCGGGATAGAAAAAAAAGTATATAAAAACTCACTTATATAAGAAGGCAATGCTATAATTATATATTTATGTGTGTGTGTATGTGTGTGTGGGCGCGCGCAATGATTTAACTTTAATTCAATAATTTCTCTTAATAATAATTTATTTTTCTATCCACTAATTCAAAAATAAAGAATGCATTCTTATTTCTTGACTCAATTCCAAATTATCCTTTCATTTATTAGATCTTGAACTCATAAAATTTGTTTAATCCGCTTTCCTACGGTCATAAATCTGTCTAAATAATCCCTACTAGACTCCCTGTCTTTTGTCGAAATTCCCTGAATCCCTAATCCTGTGCCACGTGCTCCATGATGTCTATAATGGAAAGCCCCTAATATATAATTAGATACACAGCAAAAACGGCACTCTTTTTCGTCTCTTTCTGCTCTCTGTTTTGCTTCGATCCGGCCGGCTGACCTTGAGCCGTGTTTTGACAAATGTATGACAATCTCATATTCTTCTCTGTTCATCAAACTGTGGAATTGTATCTACAGCCATAAAGCTATAATCTCTCTCTCTCTCTCTCTCAACGAATAGCAAATAAGGACAACAGTTGAACTTAGATTCGACTCGCAATCTTTCATTACCTAAAAAGTTGTAACACACACACACACACATATATATATATATATACACGTACACACACATATATATATATATTTAAAACTTATAGTAACGTTATGAGTAAGAATTATACAAACAGATACCTACTTTTTTTAGAATAGTTCCGCGAAGAAGGATGAATTCATTTTGCAAACCGAACATTTGATCTTTTTTTAAAATTAAATCTTTATCCATACACCAATGTAAAACATGTATTTCACTCTTTCTCTGCAAATCGTTATTTAAAAAAATAAAAACGCAACCTGCACTTTTCAGATATACTCAGAAGAACTATTAGAATCCCTGAAAGGCGTTCAACAATAAATGGTTTGAAAAAAAAATGGCTAAAAAGCTAAAATGAACTATATATCATATTTATAAAATATTTCTACCGTTTTTCAAAAATCGTCTCCTGCTTTCAGCGAATAGTGATCAAGGGGAAAAAAACGATTGACTGTGTAAAAGTTTCTCAAAAGAAGAGCTATCAAAGTCAACAAAAAACTAATTATCCAGATTGAAATTCGTTACCACACCCAAAAATTACAAGTCCCCGATGGGCACTCGATAATTCACGTCAATCAGAATTTCCCATTCCCGTGGGAACTTTGGGATAAAAAGTATATAAAAACACACTTACATAGAAATATAACGTTGTGTAAAAATTTACATATACACACATATTAGAAACCATCAACAACTTCAAAATACATTGGTACTATATCCCTTCTTCTGTTTCCTGCTGGGATCGATTTGGGGAAGTAGTGGTTCAAATGGTTAAAAGTATTTCGACGTGTTTAAGGAAATATTTCTTTCTTTTTTTTGAGGAAATGAACAGCATTTTTGTAATTTTGATAAATTATAGAAGATTGACTTATTTGTCCGAGGAACTCGATGATTTAATTACTTTAATGTTTTTACTGAATAATCTGACGGTGGGAGTTCCAGATTTTGAGACCAATTGGATAAGATTATTATCAGCAAAAGATGAAGATTCCAATCTACCTTGAGAGAGCATCTAAGAAAAGATTAGGCCTAGAGTATTTGAGTATCAAGTACCAGAATCTTAAAGTTGACGATATTGTTCTAAAAGAAAGTGACTCAAAATATTATCAGGCCTATAGCAAAAATTGTTGAAGTATATCCTGGAAAAGATGAGAGTATTCATGTTGTGCATTTAAAAATGGCGAAATTTTATGGTCAACGAAAAGAATTTATTGCATGGAAATAGTTCCTGTTTTACAGATATGCATTCCAATGAGACGTCAAATATACGGAGGACCGTCACTATGAATTAAGATAAATCTGCAGTCACACACGCGCACAACATACACTAATCAAGGGTGGAAAAACTGTTAAACTACTACATAGATTTAGAAACACTTAAGACTAATACATTAGCACCTTATTTGGACTGTAAATGTTTCAGAATTTACGTTATGTATTGGAAAAAGTATATAGTAGCTTTCTAATTTGGTGATGATTATTTTCTAATGATTCATTACTAATCTTAAATTGAATGGAATTATAAATGTATTTTGTGTTTTGATTATAAGCTGTATAATCAAAAGATGGGAGTGTCACAATGCTTTATATTTGTCAACAATATTTTAATTTAATGTTAAGTCTGTAAAAACTACCATCTGTTGAAAATTTATTTTTTGGGATTTTGCTTCTAGACATATCAACTTATAGCCTGTATTTTAGTGTCCTGTTTTCTACTCTGTGAAATATAAAATAAATTACTTTGGAGTGAGGACAAAATTGATCATTCATCTGAAACTCAACAAAGTGTTGGAATCAACCTTTCATGAATTAAAGAGCGATCAAACAAATCTTAGAAGAGCTAGGATAGGGTTTTTTAACTCGACCGGTTCGATCAGATAAATAAAATTAGATTTAAGAAAACGTTAATCCACATGCGTTTAGGCAATAACCACAAAGAAAGGGAAATCGATATCAAGATTTAAATATTCGACAAAAGAAACAAGGCATTATTGTTGGACTCTTCATTGGACTATTTGTAACTCTTTTTAAATAAGATTAACAATGACAAATGAAGTTAATGACGGAACAAACTTGTAAGTAAAAATTAATAAAAATCGTATAACAAGAAGTTTTGTTTCAAGTTTACAATTGAGATTTATGATTTTTATTATAAAGAATTAAAATAATACGATTGATTATAATTATACTGTGATTAAAATAGTTATGTGATATGATTAAAACAAAAATGCGTTTGATTACAAAGATAATAACTGAATTCAAAAATATATATGCGAAACATTTTGCAATGCATAGTTGTTGTTTTTTAATAAATAATGTCCTTTAGTATATTGAAGCTCAAATATTTAAAGAGAATTCTTTCAATTCTATCTCCACTAAATAGTTTCATTTCATAAATCATACGCAATAAAATAAAGAAATTCTAATACTTTCTAAATGCAAAAATTATGGTATTTCTCAAAATAATTTTTTATTTAGAATACTTAGCATTCACAATGCTAAAATGAACTTCACTAAAAAAATTTTACCCATTAACACGCAATTCAGTAACTCGCGAATATGCTTGACATGCGGTTTTTCTATGGCTCCCTCGTTAAGCAATCACTTGCGATATCACGCCAAGATATTGTGGGGTAGTAATTCTATTTTTTCTTTTCATCACATTCAGATCAATATTTTGTTTGAATGGCCTCACGACTTCCCATTAAGAAAGCAGACATTAATATATCCTTTTCTTTCCATTTTATTTATATGAATCATCATTTCTAGAAAAGTAAAATGTTCCAGTTCGATTTATTTTGTAAGATATTATTTTCAAGATCCCTCAATCAGTGAAACTATTGTATTGATCTTTAAAATGTTATGAAGGCATTTTCATGTATAATTGACCTCCATAATATTATTAAAAGTAATGTCCAAAACAGAGGGCTATACGATCGAGGATCGAACGTAAACAAGGGGCTTATATGATAGAGGAAAAAACCTGAATGTTTTGTCAAAAAACTTAATCTACCCAAGTATACGAAAAGTAGATGGTTAATAGAATACTCATTTTATAATAATACTGTTATTCGCGGTTCACTTAAACCGCATTCAGTAACCATAATCTTTGGAACCGCGTGTCAAAGGGATTAGATTGTACTGTTTACGTTGTGACATATAAACATTTATACAGTTAGAATTTGCGATAATATTTATGAGTTTTAATTTTTAAAAAAAATTCATCAGAGTTATATATTTGATAGATGAAACATGTTTCTATATGTGGGGGCAAATCCGGCAGCAATAAAATTGTTTTTAACAAACCTCTTTCTACGAGATGTATATAAATAAAATTATATCAGATGCATTGACAATTACGGTTTTATTCATTAATTATATATATTTAAATCAATATTTTACTTCTGCCCTTTGATTTATCACTGAAAACTTTGCAAAGGACAGACGAAAGTCAAGCCAAGTTCCAAGTAACTTGTCACATAGGGCTTCCTTTTTTTCCAAATGTTATATCAAATTTTGATCGAAATTGGTTTTTTTATTGAATGAAAATAAAATTGTAATTCAGATTTTTCTTTATTGATATTCTCTTATAAATTTCATGATTTGTTACACATAAAAATTATAGAAAAGCTTTTCGTACTTTCTTTTTAACAAAATGACCAGTAACTTCTGTCAGACTATCTTGAATTTCATGCCATGGCCAGATCATTCAATCTGCTTCGACCCTTAGTCGATTTTTTTGTCATCTTAAAATACTTTTGAGGACGGACATATCCAAAGTCTTTGATAAAACTTGTCATGACAGCTAGATTTTCAAGTTAATATGATTCTGTTTGCTGGATCAAATAATTAAAACCCTTTGCTCGTACCTCAATTCCAATAAATTTGAGCGTGATTCGAAAAAATAATCTCCTCTCCTCATCTTATCTGGAGTTCCACAAGGTTCGCTCATCCTTTTTAATCTATATATAAGTAACATACCGAAGACTGAGCTCATGAGTTTAACTATGTATACGGACAATATTAATCAAAACACATGTAATCTGAAAATTATCAGAAGATCGTAGAGTTACATCACTTGTCTACAGCTCTGGTTCATTGACGGTAAAATTAAAATTCATGAGTCGACAAGCGCCCGCTTCCTCTTCAACAGATAACGGTGCATTAGAAAATCGACTTAGTGTCACTATTTCAGTCCTTCTCCTGAAGAACAGAAAATAAGACCTAATTTTAATTTTAGACACAAAATTAACATTCGCAGAGCTTAATTTCTCCAAAGAGCAGGTATAAGCTTCTGTACAAAAAAAATATTGAGAGGAATAGTTCTGCACGCCTCCCTTATCTTAATATCCGCAGTTATTAAACATCTAAATACATAACATGTCTTTCAAACTCTTCTTCTCCAAAAAATTACCTGCAAATTTTGAGTTTTTAGAAACAAGATTATACATAAAGATTTAAAAAAGAGCCTATTTTAAATTTTATTAAAACTTAAATTAAAATTTTTTTAATTACTTTGCCTGAAATTACTATTGAATTGTTGAGAAATAGACATCCTTTTGATACTATTATACAAAAAGATAAGGAGATGCACTGAATTAAAATTATCAGGATTTCATGCTGCTCAAAATGCTGAGTGTTTTTGAACCACTCTTCAGAAGCGTGCCATAAGCCCATGTGAGTATAGTAGGCAACGTCCATGACTTCTAGTAATTTACACCGAATTCAATAATAGGCTTAAAAATAAAATTCCTATTTTAATTTTCAATTGGACTGCTATCAAAACAAACATTTCCCCAAAGTATTATATTATGAACATGTTGGCAATGCGGTAAGCGGTTATATGTTTGTTAAGTTTTTTCTTTTAATTTTAAAATAATTTTGAAACATTTTAAAATGGCATATAAATTTTAGTTCAAAGTTTTTTTTCCAGCTGAAACTACTTCTTCACACATAAGTATCTTTAATGAAATTATAATATAATATCAACTTCACAGTTCCAAAATTTATCAAAGTAACCCAAACTACATGTCTTTACATGGCGACGAACTTGTTTAATACTTAGATTTAAGCTTTATTGCTTTTAATCTCTCTTATAGAACTCATTCAGCTGTCTTATGGAAGCTATTTTATTTTGTTGTTACTGACGCTATCACGATAATACCACCCCATAATTATTTCCTGCTCCGACTAATAACACTGAAGCTCTTTCGAGGTCTCTCTTAATTATACATCGACAATCCTCGCAAGTCGGCTCTCAGGAGTTTACAACTCTATTATTTAGCTTGCAACTTAATTTTAATTACGGGACAGCTTTTTGACTATTGACATTTTATTATCTTAATTTTGATGAGAGAGTTATTTAATTTATTGTAATAAGAACCTCATAAACAAGTTCGTTTCCGTTGCTTCTACAAAGAAATTCTACATTAAAAATAAGAGTAGATTAGATTTTTTGTTAGTATGTTGATATTGATCCAAACATCGTTTTAGTTATTATATTAAATGAAATTAGGATTATATTTCATTTCTGTTTTATTGTTGCCCCGTACCCCTTTCTGTGTTCAACACAGTGGTTTTTATATTTTTGTAACTTTCAGATATATTTGCTAACCTTGAAGATATAGATTTTACTTTCTCACTTGAGTGGATAAGACAATGTTTCATAAAGAAACGATTTCTGAAAAATAAATTGGCAATCATAGCAAAATGAATTTTAGAGATTATATGTGAATATTAATATGATAAGAATTTTACAATGAGCCCTTTAGAAGGATTTGTTTTCATATAAACTAATCAAAAGCAACGATTCATCATAAATACAATATCAGCGGCTCCGCAAAAAGCAATCAATTCTTATAGAAATTATATGGCATTCAAAAGTTTTACTATCCTTTACTGAAACAAATATAAGATAAGTATCTTACTTATAAGGAATAAAGTAATGGTTTTTGTTACATTATTTTGTGCTCTGTTTTGACAGAACATAACTTCTAGTTCTAATACAGTATTTGTATTAGGATACATTAATATTTCGTTTAAGGAGCTCGCTCCAAGGATTATTGGTCACCTGAATTTATTCTGAAGTTACTAAAATTAGATGTTATTATGCATTAATTATATGCTATATTCTGACAAACTAGAGCTAGTCGGTCTGAAAAAAGAAAGATAAATATTCAGAGTTAAACTGCATAAATAAAAACCATTAAAATAATTGCAACTGTTCAGCAGAAGAATCAAAAAACGCTAGTACAGTCAAACGACCAATGCTGAGAGCACAAGAGACTAGAAGATTTTATTTAATTAGATCTGATTCATTTATAATTTTAAATCAGGGTGGTTTTAGAGTTGATAATTTAGGTGTAGACTTTGCCAATTAGAATTTAGATTGTTTTGGGTTCTGGTTATTGGGTCATTGTATTTTTATATGATACGTATACTTTTCTGGAGTCTTTTTAATTATTAAAATTTTTGTTTTTCTATTTATTGAGATAATTATGAATAACAATTTTCCTTACGTACCAAAAGGCAATTTTCATTCTTCTAAGAATTTTATTTTGCATGATTTACATTTATTTCATGTAGTATGGAGCTGATGCTCTCCAAACAGAGGCAATAAACATTATTCATTTGCAAAGAGTTTGCTTTAAAAGTAAGACTTTATTTTTAACGAAAGGGGACAAGAACGACCAATTAGCGATATGCTAAGATGGATTTTATTCCAAAACATTTTTGATAAACATTTTATTTGTTTATCGCATGTTAATGTATTACCTATATGAAGGTGTAGGTAACCAAACACAGAAATAAAATTTATTTCTTTATCACATCAATATAATTTAACTGAGACATCAATACGCATAGATTTCATGAAAATTGTTCATTGACATTTGTCTTTCTTAATTGTTCTCCTCCATTCGTAGGCTAATCCTCGATAATGTCTAGATATTTTTACATGTTAATGCTTGTGTAATTCAATTTAATATCCTGAGATAGTTTCACTTATTCATCAGCTGGCAGAGTCAGGTGGTTACTGAGATATTGGATGTCGAAGTCATGAAAGTAGAGTCTGTGGAAGTACAAGCTAAGCACACCCTGCACTGCAAAGAGCTTGCTTGAATACAATTCGGTGATAACTTCTACTACATAAAATGTATTTGAAAGACATTCGTTTATAATACACTCATTGCCATAAAAATTTAGGCTCCAAGAAAAAGATGACAGAATTAAACTAAATCTCACATACGTGAGTACAACGTTAATGTAAGTAAGTGATTACAAAATCGAAGCAAAATGATAACTTAGTGTAGGAAAAATTACAAATGAATAAATATTTTAGTACCCAGTTGGGCTACTTCTAGCATGAATTCGTGATGTGATGCAACTGGATAAGCGACTTATTTTATATTTCCAGGGAAGGGTGGAAATGTAGCAGAGGCAGTCCTGTGAAACCCTTGCCGGGAGTGAGATAGCATTGTCCTGTTTAAGAAATGGCTCCTGGGAGCCGTGCCATGAGTGGCAACACACGTAGCTGAAGAGTATTACGAACGTACCTCTCGGCTGTCATGGTGCCGTGGATCAATATTAGGGATGACCGTGTGTCGTATGAGATGCCCCCCCATACCATCATAACAGCTGTGGGAACGGTGTGCTACTGTACAGCGGAAGCAGGATTAAAACGTTCATCACGGGGACTCCACACACGTACACGATTGCCATAACTGCCCAAATTAAATCGGGATGATCTGATAACATTTGATTGCAGTCCAATCCCTTCGAACGCGACACCACTCCAAACAGACGGTGGGTAGGTGTCAATGACAATACGCGTGATGGGAATAACGTTAAAAACTGTCCATCAGCCAGGTGTCTTACGATGGTACGTGCTGACACAGAGGTCCGTAGTGAAGGTGATGTTTGTGTATGGATGGTGGACAATAAGGCAGTTGGTGTTATGCGTACGTGTCGTATGATGGGACGGTCTTCTCGACTATTGGTCTGTCGAGGGTATCCTGAACCCGATCGCCGTGTAACAGATCTCTCTATTGTCCACTGGTCCTAACACCTCCTCACAGTAAAGTCAGAACGTCCTAGGTGGCGAGCTAATCACCGAGCTGACCACTCAGTTTCCATCATCCCTATGATTCTTCCTCTCTCGAACCCTGACAAACGCTCATATTGTCTTCGATGACAGCGTAATGGCATTTCTAGTTAAAAAGCGTCTCTTTTCAACAGACAGACTCTGCTTATTTTTTTTATAATCCAAGGAGGACGAAATTCATCACCCTCTGGTAGAATTATGCAATGCTAAATCAGACTGCATTTCGAATCATTTACATATATATGCTTAACGTATCCTGAATTTCATGCCGAGTTTCGTAACATTCCTACTCTTACTTCTTGGTGAGCAAATGTTTATGGCAATGGATGTATTTGCAACTTGAAATTGCAGACGAGCTTTAAAATGTCCTCGGAATCCACCTTTCTCCAGGGGAATGTAATTTATTTTTGTAGGGTGCGCTTTTATTCTGTTAAAAATGATCTTTTTGAATATCTTAGCAATGGAGAAAAGAAGACTAACTGGTTCGTAGTTTTGCGTGAGTTTGTATTCTTGTTTTGGTTTAGGAAGAATTATCAAGTTGGCTGATTACTAATAGGTAGGAAAGTATGTTTTTCTAAACATTTATTATAAATTCTAATTAAGTATGCAATTGTCTTTAGAGGTAAGAATTTTGGGACGTAATTAGGAATTGAATCATGGGCTGAGACTTTTTATTAGGGAATTTCTGAATGATCTCTGGTGAGTATTTTTGTTACTTCTGGGAGCCAATTATTACAATTTTCTAAATTATTAATTATGTCATCGTTGAAGAGCTTTGAATTTATTTGAAAAGCATATTCTAAAGTATATTTGAAAGCTTCTACTTTATAAAAATTGGTAAAAACTATAACACTCGAACCGTACACAAGTGAGAATGTTTACTGCATTTTAAGTTATTTTACTTTATAAGTGATATAAGCTCTTGAGATTTCTAGTAAACCTTTTCAAGTTTTATTATTGTGATCTCTTTATTAAAGCTTGAATTTGTTACAGGGGGAAGGGAATTATTAAGGCTAAGATCAATAATAATTTCACTATCATGTTATGATTACTACGAAGTTCGTTAATCGAAATAATATCTGATTATTCTAGATTTTTCTGAAATTACAATGCAAATAACTAAAAAAAAAAAGTGTGACGTGTCGTATAGTGGGCCGGAGCAATGGGGGCTAAAATATCTAGCACAGAGAGATAACCTAATTGTATACGATATCACCATTTGAATTAGAATGAGTGAAGTTTTAGGAATCTATAATGGATGAGACCGATAGGAAAAGGGATTAACTTGGTAGATTTGGATTTGGTTCGGGATTACACCAAAAGGAATTGAGTCAGCTGGGGAGGGGACTTGAATCGAAAAAGGTTGGAATTCTTTGGTCTAATTCAATAGTTAAAATGGTGTAGTGTGACAATCTGTAAATACACACTATAGTTGTTAAGTTATTGGCTCTGAGATTGATGTTAGTTGAAACATTTTCAAAGGTTCTGTTACTATTGTTATGGAATGATGTTTAACTAAAGGACACCCAGTACAAAAACTAGGGAAGTCCAAACATTGCATTTTTTTCCATCGTTTAATGTAGCTGTTTCGATTAATAAAAAAAAGTGGGCACGAATGTAATACCAGTCTATACCTTTGTGGAAAATTGCTGGAAAAGACAACATTAATACCTATTGTCTTCTTTAATTTAATTTCCCTCTTCTCAATAATTTGTGATTCTGGATTTTCCAGGCTCTTGTACCATACCCGTCAAATAAATTTTTAACGAAGATAGCCATGTCTTTCCTGGGCGTCGCACGCTAGGTGGTCACTCTTGTGACAAGTATAATTAGGGACTTTAAATTTGTCTAAATAACGAAGGTGTGCTTCTTGAATGCTTATTGTAAAGACTCGAAACTTTGCTTCGTTTTCAAAGATTCAGCTTATTATCATATCACAAGACATACAGAGATTAACGAGGCTGTTAACTGGAATAAATTTGAAATATATTGATCAAATAATCCGCACATCTTAAAGATGAATAATATTCAGTTCCTTTTTCCATAACTTATTGTAACCTTCTTAAATGAAAAACAAACAGATTTTTTTCTCTTTATTTAGAATTTAAAACACAATTTAAATGGTCTGTCAGATTCCATTATGAAATAAAATACAATTATTAAATGAAGTTAAACAGGAAATGTTAAACATCCATGGGAGCAGCACCCTCCCACCTTCTTCCTCTGGAACATCGACTTCATTAGGTTCAGATACAAATGTAGCCTCGGTCTCCAGAGGTACTTCACAGCCAGGAACATCGGTCTCACTAGGCTCATTTTCTGATGCATCCTTGGTTTCCTGAAGATCTTTTATGAGACTACCGTTAGAACTAAACTTCAATGGATAAATTCACTGAACAGGTCGTATAATTTCATTATAGGCTATTGGTAGTTTTGTAAGAGGCTCCACACTGTCCTTGCCCGGAAACATAATTACCTGTGCTAAAATCAAATTTATTCTGTTTGAGTTCTTTGATTCAACTAAGACAATTTTCTCTGGAAAAATTATCTTTCTCCTTGAAGTTGTCTTTAAACTTATTATCAATTCTCCAAGATATTTTTTGTAAAAACATTTTCTTAAATTGAGCCGTATCAAGTATGAAAGTAACTTTCGTGTATCAGTAAAAATCGAGAGTCAATTTAGTCCAAATAAATGGTTTCTCGTTTCCTTAAATCTTGAAAAAAGTGAGAGAGGGAAAGAGGTTTCAGTTCATTAAGATTGTCTGAGAAATATATGTCAGTAATCGTCTATTTATTGTAGCCTCATAGTCACTGGACAAAACGAACTTTTCCTATACGGAGGAAGAAAAATTGAACTCTGTAACGAATATCTAATTTATATTGAAACTATGTGATTCATCATCCATTAATGCTCAAATACAGACTTTCTTGCCTTTGTTCTGGACCCTGAACGTGACTGTTTTAGATGTTTTTCACGTTATGATAGATGATTCCTTAACAAGATTTTCTTAGATTTTTGCTCCTCACCTACCACTTTGTCTTTTGAAGACGAATTAATACCTTTGCGTATATTTGGGTGCAGTTATGTGGAATTCCTTCTTTCATAATGCATGCATTTTAATTTACTGTAATACCTTTTTCCCATATGGCCAGGCTTCATGCAAACAAAACAACATCCATTCGCCATAATTAGGGGTTTTCTATCATTATAACTCCTAGTTGCTATTTACTGGCAGACCTGACTTAGATGAAAATGGTCACTGAAATTAAAAATGATTTTTTCCGAAGATATATTTGCAGCACTAGGTTCCTCTCTTTGAATTAGTTATAGGGATCATTTCGTTTCATATAATTTCCAAAAGCATTTTCTACTAAAACATGATCATCCTCGTCTTCTTCTCGTAAAGATGTCAAAATTTCCCAAACCTTCTTCTTCATGAGGTTTGGAACTTTTTCTTTGACTTCTCTATTGAGTTTATATTTGTCCCAAGCTTTCAAGACCTCTTCCAGTTGACGTGACTCCACAACAGGATACAGCATGGGCACATTATTTGACGATCTTACACCTAATCTAAGGCTCGTAAATATGAACCTAGTTTATCAGATAAATCAGTTAACTTGATGTTTGATGTGTTGTTTACTAATGCTAAAATGTTTCATATGTTTACTTTAATCAGAAAATCTTTACCAACAAATAGAGATTTTAAATGGTCCATGACTTTCGAATTATTATCCGTAGAAGGTGGATAGCTTTTAACAATGCATTTTGCTTCGGACTTTGGTCTCAAGGATGATCGGATATATTGAAATTTATCTTCTATCTTTGGATTTTCATCTTCAGGGATTCGATAAAACTGTTCTCAAAATGCGTCTATGATCTAGAAATAAGATCGTTTTCTTTTAGACGTAAATTAAGAAGTTTCAAACACTCAGGAGTAATCTTACTAGAAATCACAAAGAGAGTTTCATTACGTTAGTTAAAAATACTTCTGATTAATAACGCATATTTCTGTAAGTCAACCTTTGTAATATTTCCTTGTACCATAATCTTTATCCATAAAACTAATCAAGTCATTAATTTCTTCATCCACTTTAAATAAACGTCTGCTTTTGCGACAATTTTGTTGTACTGAATGTAACTTTTTCACTGTCGATTGCACGAAGGCTTTCCTCGAACGTATATGCCATTACAGTAATAAAAACGGCGTAAATTTTAGCTCTTTTAATTAATAACTTTGTTTCTAATTTTGTTTCATTAGTATTTATTTTAGCATCAATCTCTGCTTGCTCCAAATATCGAGTTAATTTAATTTCTTTAACGTAATCATTAAAAACTTAATTGATTAAATTTTTAATGATTACGTTTAATCAATACGTGATTAAAAAGCACTCTACACGATAAGCAGAGTTTCGTACATAAATAACACAGAATTTCTCAAATCAAAATTCGCAAAATACTTCATTTCTGGCATAGCAATACCTGGTCGTAAATTTGCGACTTCTGATAATATAAAACAGAGTACAATTTCCTGTCAAAGACGCCACTTTGTTAAAACTAAGAACTTTGCTTTCTCCTACAGTTTCAGTTTTACAACAAGTTTATTTCAAGATTCAGTTTATTATCATAAGACGCACAAAAATTAATAAGGTTAATTACTGGAATAAATTGAAATGTATCGATCAAATGTTCCTAACATATTAAAGATGAAAAGCATTGAATTTCATTTTCCGAAACTAATCGTAACTTTACAAAGAGAAAACAAAAACAACTTTCCCCCTATTCTAGAAAGAATTCCAAACCTAATTTAAAGGATTTCTAGAATCTAATCTGAAATAAAATACAAATAAAAATTAATTAAGCTGAACAGGAAAATTAAACTGATTAAATTAAGCTGAACAGGAAATGTGAAACATCCATATGAGTTTATCGTCAGATCTGGAACTTGATCAACTATTGAGTTTATCTTAAAAAAAATTCTTTTAATCTTCTTTTTAAATCATTTGCGTTAAAAAATACTTGAAGGAAGGAAAAGCAAAATTTTGCTAATGGATATAAAGAATTCTTAATAAGTTGTCACTGAACTAGGATGAACATGGTTTATATTTGCTTCATCGTATGGAATTTATAAATAAGAATTCTATGAATACCCGACTGCATGTGGTGCTTGCTGTTTGAATTTTATTTTCTTGATATGAAATTTTATTTGAGTTATATTTATTGCTTCGGTTTTTCATTCCCCCCCCCCCCGAATATTTCTTCTGGAATTGACCACTTTTAAAGGTTTTGAGATTTCTAGCACATCCTAAATAATTAGAGTGATGAGCTTCATCACAAAAAAAAAAAAAAAAAAAAAAAAAAAACACTTTTTACTAGAGTTTTCAAAGTTTGGGTGCGATCTTAAGTTAGTTACTTCACCGCATTTTTGACATTTCAGCTCCGAATTACAAAACATTGAATAGTGGTAGAGTTCTAAACATATATGGCATTGTAATTTTATGTAAGTTCTTAAGCGATTCAACTCATACTTTAAAGTAACGTATTAAGTCATTGTTGTAGATTTTTTGGTTTGTTTGTTTTTTTAGTTAAAACTATCAAGAAGAATATGAAGAGAAGAGACCACATATGTGTTATTTTTCCTATTTTTAACGCACTGTTGTAATCTGGGTTGAAACTATAAGCCATTAATTCCTATATGCGGTTATTGTCTCAAGGGAAATAATTTGACTTTCCGTTTCTCATTCTGCTCAAAACTTGGGAACGATCTAAATGACATTTCTTTTAAAAGAATTAGGATGTTTACATTCTGATATTTAATTATTGAGAGGGACTCTTCTTTTCTTACAGATTTTGGGAGTGAATAATTGATTATTATTGATGTTTCTTTAATTCTGATTTATTGTTTAATTACTTTCGATTACTGTATTACTCAGAGATATTTATTTCATTATTATTATTATTCTCAGTTTCATAAGGTTAATTATAAGTTAAATCTATTTTATTAGTTTCTTCGACAAGAATTGCGAATTTTTGTATAATTATCATAAGTTATCTAGAAACTTAATCAATTCTATTTTTGCTATATTGAAGCTATTTTGGTGTTACATATGGAAATACTTTTTTTAAGCTCATGCATGCAGTTTTATTAAAAAAACTCATGAAGTGTTCATATTTTAAATACACGGGCCCACATGTTTTATTAAATAACTATGCTACATGTAAAAAATTCAATGGATCCTAATGTAGTTTTTAAGAGATACTTCATTTGAATTTTACAGATATGTATCAGATGTATGTGTGGCATTAGAACAATAGGTCTTTTTTTTTAAAAAGCGTGATAACTGACTAAATATCTTTTAATGAGCATTATCTATATATGAGCAAAAATCTTATAATGAGCAATGGTAAAAGAAAGTTAAGATTATTTTTAAAATTACGATTAATTAACATTTTTATCATATGTCATATATCTGATGGTCTTGTATTTTTATAGGTTCGTACACATCAGTAAATTTAAAAAGTCTTAACCCGTAATATATATATATATATATGTTATTTTTTACAATAACTTCAAAATAATTGGAAGACTTTTGTGTCTCGGTACTCTTATTCAACAAATAAAATCTAATATTCTTAGTTTTTTCGAACTGGTATTCCTTCAAAGTAAAAATGTTTATTTTGCTGAACCCAAATGTTATGATTTTATCAATTTTGCAATTATTTTATACAATTATAGTTTTTAATGAAGATTTTTCAAAATGGCCAATTACAGTGTAAATTAATTAGCAAATTTGTCTTACTAATACTGTTTATTCATATTTAAAAAAAGGATCCATCAGCTTACCTAAAGGTAAAACTGCATAAAAATAGAAGCCATTTCTTCGCTAAAATTAAAATAACTACTGCGAAGAATCCACGGATATTTTATGTTAACATTTAGTTTTTGTTTCCCCAAATTTTAGAAATTGAAACAGAAACCGAAAGTATGCAACATTCGTCGGCTTGTGGGGCTATTTCGATAGTTTATTACTTAGAATGACAGGAAGCACACAGTGGACCGCGATCGGAAATTAAAGGGAGCTTGCTCTCTCTGCAGCTGTATATAATCTAGTAAGGTGTCATTATATAGTCCAAATAAAGCGTAATTCAAGAATAATTTACTGATTTCTTATATAATTATTGAAACATTATTAGAAATATGATTTTTAACTTAGATTTTTACAGGCTCTCACTATAGATAGGTACACAGTACTTTCACTTTGAGCCTGTGATTAGGCTTAGCCACACCCCATTGCGGCGTTTTGATATTTGGATGCAATCCGCTTGCTTGAGCAGGTACTAAGGTAGCGTTTTTGATATTATTTTCTCTCTCATTCACACAAACCTATAACATAATCATCTCTCAAATTTTTGTATGTTATAAGTAGTCATGTACGCGTATGATTTCTGCTGCGAATTTAATATACATACCTATATCTGTTTAATCAAGTATTAGATGTGGATAATTTTGCTGGCATAAACAGTTAATTTTTCTTTCAAAGTAAGTATAAAACTCTATTCTAATTACATGTCATTAGTTAGAAATCTCACTTCACGAAAACTTAAATAAAATCTATTATAAAGGCTAGTTTGCATTTATTTATGTATATATTTAGCCATGTCTGTAATATCATATAAATATAATTATTGATATAATGATTATATTTTTACTTCTTGGTATACATTGTAGACAATATAAATATTATTTTTGGGCCTTTTTTTTTTTTATCAAATTCAAAATGTATTTGTCATTTATTTCAAATCCATTATTAATTTCATAAATCTATAATTGTTCTATAGGTTGCTTTGGTTACCTATTTTCTACAGTAGCATTATGGCTTGTTGTATGAGTGATGAAGCCAAAGAACAGAAACGTATTAATCAAGAAATTGAAAAACAGTTGAGGAAAGACAAGAGAGATGCGCGAAGAGAGCTCAAATTGTTATTGTTGGGTATGTTTTCTTTATAAAATGCCATACTTAATTTTTTTAATGATCTGATTTTGTTGAATTATATGATAGTAATTTTTAAACCATATTGCTAAACCTTTTTTGCTTCTAAAACTTGAAAACTTTTTGTGTATAATTGTATATAATATTTCAGGTTACTTTACTTGCATTTGATTTTAATTGAGATTTGATTTTAAAGATTAATTTTAAATAATTAAGTGATATATATATATTCAGTGAACTGATTTTAATAATATATTTTATTATTTATGTACACACAATCTTGGTAAGTTTTGAAACTGTTATCTTTAGTAGACATAATTTTAATCCCACTGAATGAATGTAATAAATTAATTCATTTTATTACATTTTTTTTTTTATTTTGGTTGAAACACTTTGAAAACTGTATGGATTTAAATTATAATAAAGCAGCTGGAATACGATTATCTCAAAAAGTGATAATTATTTTATTTTTGGAAAAATGTTTACAAATATTAATGAACATGAATATTACCTATTTTTTAAAAAATTAGTGATTAATTATACAGTTTTAATAACAATATATCATATTTTATTTATCCTTTTATTGTTTCTTATATTTTAATAAATTTATTTTTTATTTATTAAAAAAATTCATCTGATTAAAATTATTATATATCCATGTAAGGAACTTGCTCTATATGTTTAAACCAATTGTTAGATATTTTAAATAATGGTGTACTCTTTCATTTTCTGTTGATGTTAAGAAATTAATTCCATTAAATGTGATTTGTATTTTCCTAAAAATTTAATAAGGAATTTTTTTTAAAAAAATTTATTCAATTTATTTATATTTAAAAATTCTATGTAATTAATCTGGAATCGATCCTTAAATCACATTGTTGGTTCCATTTAAAACTTCATTTAGTATTTCAATTTTTTCCAAGGATTTAAATGAGTAAAAATTATTTTATGTGAAGATAAAATATGAATTATAATTCTTCAGCAACTTTTAAATATAATGGTACAATATTCATTCTTAGAAAATATATGTGACAAATACATGTGATTTTAATTTTTTAATGTTTTTTTTTTTTTTTTTTTTGTGTACCCTAAAGATCAGAAATAAGGATAAGAATTATTATAAATATAATTTGTTAATGATAAGCAATTATCTTACAATACAATATATTTCTCGACTTAGATAATGGAAGATTGCAATAATGAAATTTTACTGTAACATTAAATATAATGTTTATATGAAAGTCAAATTAGGAATGAAATATTTAGATTTAATTTAATTAAATATGCAGAGTGTAAATCACATGTGTTAGAATACATACAAATATATGTCTTTATTTGTTTTTAATGAGGCAGCTAATCATTGTATATGGGATATTCTATTTTGTTGAAAGTATTTTGTTAAATAAATTTTCCAAGATCTCAATACAAACTGATAATTAACTCCCCTTGGAATAACTTGTCAATAAAACTCTAGAACTGCCTGAGTAATAAAGCAATGTCTGCAAATTGAAAGATTTTGCTCCTTTCAATTTGAAATAGACAATGATAATTGAAACGTATCAATAAAAATGATGCACATCAGTGAAAATGTGTACATACAATCAAATCCTTAGTTTTAATTTAATTTTCAAAATCCTATATGGTTGAAAAATGTCTCGATAAGTTTGTATATCACAATCTCTTCTTAAATGTTACTTATTGAAAAAATTGATCATTTGCATATTTCTTCTCTCTACATTGATTCTTCTCTTTTGTATGATATTTAAATAATTTCATCTGACTAATGTAATATCAATTTTGAATATATATGTTCTTTAAGCTTATACCAGAAAAATTATGTACAATCCTAACACAAATATGCCTTTCCCTTCAAAAAAAGAAACCTCCTTTATATTTGGAACTAATTTTCTGGAGTGAATTAGAATTTCAAATGATCTCTTTCCTTACTTATTATTTGCATATTTCATCTAATTACTTATTTTGATACAATTCTCATACTTTTATTGAATGTTTTTTCTTCTAAAATGACATAGACTGTTGGTATGGTTTGAAGTTTTGAATCAAATTTTCATTTGTAATTATTTTAATGATTCAAAAAGCACCATTTTTTGAAATAAAGATATTCAATTATTATATTCAAAATTAAATTTGCATTTAATTATAATAAATCCCCTTTTAAATTTAAAGAATATTTCACTTGTACAAGGGGAAGTATATTTTTGGAATTTTATTATGTATAATATTTTTAGATGTTGCATGTTTAATTTTTGATGTTTTACTAGTAAAAATGAATTTGTAATAAATCATATTATGATGAACCTATAAATATCAAATATAGTAGTTGCTTATCATTACCTATAAATACTAGTGAAGATTATTCTTTATAATGATTGAGTTAGTGATTATTCGAAGTTTCAAATAGACAAAACTCTTTTGATGCTATACTAGAGTAATCATGTGCTTGTTTTGCAGACCAAATTTTATGTTAAATTTAATATTTAATAAATAAATGCCAAATAATTTTTCTAGTGAAAGATTATTTTAGGATTTATTAACATTATTCGCAACTTTTTTTTTAAGTATTAGCTTTAGGAGTTTAAAAGTTTTTTTTTTTTTTTTTTAATTGTTGTCAAGATGCAGAAAAGTATTGTTCCGAGCATGATGCATGTGTCATGTTTCAAACATGCTGAAAACATAGTGTATAAACATAAAGCACTATGATGTGCATATTACAATAATTTAATTCTTTGTTTTTTTTTAATATAATTAAATGTATTGTTCCATGTAAATAAATATTTTGTGTATTTTTGCAAATATAAGAGAATTTAACACCTTTATTTTATTATATGGGGATAGATTTCTTATTCTCATCCAGCAAAAAGTGATATGTTACATATATATATATAATGGCAGTTTATTGAGTGAAATAAAAAATAAGTAAATTGCATTGTCTTAGATTTTTTTTTTTGTATACTTGTTATTAAAATTAGATGAAATTCACATCACATTGGTCCTTATGTATTATTAGAAATTATTATATTAGCGTTCATGCTAAATGTTTTAAAAAAATATCTGGATTATTTCATCTAGGAATTTATCTGTACATTATCAAAAAAATATGTGTTTTTAAATGATTAAAAAAAAATTTTGTTTTTGTGTTTATTTTTTATTTTGAAGTAACAATGATTGTGAATGCATTATAAAATATAATGTACAATGATTTCATTATATTCAATAAAGATTTATCACTGTTGCTAAGTAACTTAAGTTGCAATTGATATTGTGGATCGAAATTTTGTATGATATATTACCTATGTCTTTAGTTTTATGTTTGAAATTTTTTTTTTAGAAATGTATATCATATATATATATATATATATGTTTTACAGGAACGGGAGAATCGGGCAAAAGTACTTTTATTAAACAAATGAGAATTATTCATGGTTCTGGTTATTCCGATGAAGATAAAAGAAGCTTCATTAAGTTAGTGTACCAAAATATATTTATGGCTATGCAAAGTATGATCAAAGCAATGGAATTACTCAAAATTGAATATAAAGATCCATCAAATCATGTAAGTTTTTTTTTTTTCATTCACTTACTATAATAAATTTATCAAAATCTATTTCTCTCTAATAGCTGTATTTCTGGTGACTTAGAAACAATTTAACATAACATTTAAAAATTAAAAAAAAAATTAATAACATTTAAAAACATTTAATTTTTTTTAACATAACATTTAAAAATAAATTTGTTGACCCAAGGAAATGGTGGTATATCTCGGAGATGGGCTGTATCCCATGTGTCTCCTTATCATGGTTTCCCACATAGATAAAATAGTTTACTTGAATTAGGAATGCCAACCAAATTTAAAAGCATTAATTTTGTTGTTATACTTCAAAGTTGTATGTTGTGTCCAAGCACAGAATTGAGCTATCTATCATACTGCGAGTACTATAGATGGCTCGGTTGTTATGAATTTAATTCTCTAGTTACTGTTCTGTTTATTTCTAAGTTAAAGACTCGGTAAGTATGAGTAATATATGAGAAATAAACAAACGATGTTACCCCCTATCGTGTTTTTTTTTTTTTTTTTTTTTTTTGATTCTTCACTACGAGGATTAACGTGCATAGTCAAAAATTTGAATGACTGTAGGAATCAGCCAAATGGAGAAAAACATTTTTGGCTATGAAGGAGGTAGTTTTCATACACTGACTTCCTTGTGTTGCTGCTTAATTTTTTTTTTTTTTTTTTTTAATTTTCTTGCTATCTGAACAAGAGGTAAAGAAGTTGTACCTTATACGATATTAGCCCAAATATAATGTGATACTTTTTGACAAATAATTTCCCATTAAAATATTGACATCTAAATAATGTAACTGTCTTACTGTTAATTTAAAATAAATAATGATAAATTATAAAAATAAATAATAACCTGTATTATTAATTATGTAAAATAAATTCTCATGGCTGAATTATATTTTCTTTGAATTCCTTTATGTAAAATTGATGGATCGCATTAAATTCATCATTGTTTTTCTAACTATCTTTGTTAAAAATGTTGGTGTTGCGTTAAATTCATGTTCTTACAGTATTTCGGTTGGTTTTGGCAAGTTCAATTTATTTTTTTTTCTCATTTGGATATCTGGTGGAGGTTCAAGTTGAGTCACTCCACATTTCAGATAATGGATATCGATGAACAAGCCAAAATAATGAATAAAAGTATGATAGATGCTAGAGATAATATATTAAAAGCCCCAAAAGTGATAGGGAGCTCATAATAAGTGGGAAGAGGAAAAATATTGTCATTTCAGTAATATTGGAGAATAAACAAAGATAATCTCCCATACCTAAATTACTAACATATCATTAACTTATAATGGCTAAAAAAGTTTTGCGTTACAGATTCCATTTGCGCTGCTTAAAATCGAGGAGCAGATGGAACCTTGAATGTATTAGTTAATACCAGTATAATGTGGGAAGAGTTCACATCCCGATTCCTTCTTCATAAAATACAAACGTATCTATGGCAGATTTGACAACCAAACTACAGCTCACTAATGATATTGAACTAGATTAAATGTGTTGCTTCATAAAATTCTGCAAAGTCAATAAGTTCCCCCAGTTTTAATTACAATTCTCTGTATAGATCTACCAGAACAAATTAAAAGTTGTTTTATGAAGCACTGTATCCAAAATTTCATAGACAAACCCTGTCAGTGCAATAAATCTGTTAACTTTTTCCATCCCTGCCATATTATGCCCAAAATCTGCAATTAACATTAATTGTGGAGTGTCTCGCACAGGGTAGTGTTCAAATGCTTTAAACTTCACTAATTGTATAGGAGTTCATCCTGCCAATACACCTCTTTGTCCTAAAAAATTTGATCTTGGAATTTAAGTGCACTCGTCATTTACCCTATGGGTGAAACACAAGATTCTAATAAACTTATTCTGAGAGTTATTTAGCCATATTGAAGACAAAAGTACAAAGTCCCAATTTACAAGATCTGGAAAAAAGATTTGAAAACACAGTAACAAATTTTCTAGTAGCTATTGAAACACAAACAGTGGTCATATTGGAAAATGTTCAAAAAATGGTGGAAACTATGTTTTCTCAACTATGCGATATAGTTTTGAAGCAGGAAAACTGTCTCGGTTCCAATGGTGGAAAAAAGCCTTTAAGTGATTCAGAGCGTTAAGAACCTTTATACATCCATTCCCGGTTTATCTCATTAAAAAGATGATGCATTAATAACATAAGACATTAGATTGCTATGAAAAAAAAAGTATCTTACCTTGCCTTAAAATTTCTTTGTAAATAAATAATTCCTGCAAAAATGTAAATCTTGCTGTCAATGCCAACTATTGCAGTCCAGAGCTATCTTCACTGCTGTATCTTTTAAAGAGCTTAAGATACTCTGAAAGATACAGTACCACCATGAAGTGATCATCTTCTCAAACAAGTGATCCTTTCTGATTTTGTAGATTGGGGCTTTATTAAACTAATGTAAATTAATTAATTAATTTAACTTCTTTCCTAAGTGAAGCAATTCTATTCTTATCTTTATTTACCTATTCCTAACCATGTACAAAAAATAGTATGAAAAGTGCTCGAGTTATTTGGCGTATCTGAACTCGTGTGTCAAAAAATTGGTGAATGCTATGCAAAAGGTTGGCCACCCTTGATATAGACAGTCTTCTTAACAAATATCTATGTATTGGTATTATTGGAAAAATAGCAATTTGGATACTGAAATTTCTCTTATAGATTTCTTCTAATTAGATGGAGGGGCAATTTTTTTTTTCATAAAAAAAAATTCTTTTTTAAATGACTTTCCTCAAGGCAGTGTTTTCTCTCCAATTTTATATACCATCCATATGAATTATTTTTTATTATTAGAATCTGGAGTTTAAGGTACGAGTTATGCTGATGATATTTTCATTTATAGTTCCCATCAATCACTTGATATCATTTGTCTTAAATTACATAAGACACTGGAAAGAATTAATGAGCAGTGTAAATACTGGAAATCAAACATAAGCTCTGAAAAAAATACTATAGTAGAACTTTCAAACAAAAGAATTCAAACATTTCCTAATTTAATGTTGTCTGGGTTACTTCTTCCATGGCAATTCTCCATCAAATTTTTGGGAATATATGTTTCAAAATTGAATCAAAATGTCACAATCAGGAATTAAATGAAAAGTAAAGCTTTGAAAGATATTAATGGCCTTAAAGGTATGGAATGCAAACGTTATCTTATTTAATTAACCAACAATAGCATTTTCAGTACCTTTTTTTTTTTACACCATATCATAAATAAATGTTCAGATAATCAATTACCCCTTTTTAATATATTTCAAACCAAGACTCTCAAAATCATATTGTGCCTTCCTCAATGAACCCCAAGCATTATTGTTTTTAAATTGACATGACGGGAAATTCTCTCCAAAAAAATTAGAAGATTGCCACAAAAAATTTTCATCACTCAAATCTTGAATGGAAAATTTCTCCATTGTATCTCAATAGCCCAGAAACAATAAATATAGAAATATTAGAAAAGGATAAAAATTGTGTTAAAAAAATATCTTTCAAAGTTTGAGAATAGATTATATCTTTCCCAAAACTGGTTCCTTTTGCAGACCTTTTTTGCATTATTCATATAAATGAATTCAACTTTCAAGGTAAAAATATACTAATCCCTGTAATTAATAGCTCATTCAATGATTTGATCGAATATAGATCCTAATATTTTTTTTTTAGAATAGCTACAAATGCCTCTGAAAGCTAAACCATTACTTCTACATCTGGCATTACTTAAAATACTTCATTCGCACATAAAATAAATCCGATCAAGTCCTATCTTCACAGCTGAAGCACTTGCTATTTTTGCCAAGCTTCAGATGAATCAACAGATTCTAATAATCTTCTCATTTTATTCAATAAATTATTCAATTTTATCCAGATTACAAAACTTTTCATACATTCACTTAGTTCTCATACATTCACACAGTTGTGTTTTTTTGGATTGTGGGTCACTCAAAAAATTTTTTGGAGTGAAAAAGCTGATAAGCAGTAATGGTAATTGAGGTAAATATCAATTGGGTAGCCTTAAAAGACATCCATGTTTATAATTACTCAAAACAGACAAATTATTCGAGATTAAAACCAACGTTTTTTAAAACAGTGTTTTTAAATGGTGGCAAAGTTTATTTAAAAAAAATTATTGAAATATTAGTTAAAACTTTGTAAAATACCTCATATCTCTCTCGTCTTTAAGATCACTCTCTCTGCATAATTCAATATGTCTTCCATAGACGTTACTACACGTTACGTTCTCCCACGTTACTACACGAACTAGGTTATTAAAAAAAATTACTGAAATATTAGTTAAAATTTGTCGCAAATGTCTAAATATTGCATTGTTAGGCGAGTAAGAACGATTCCCAAAGTTTCAGAGCTCTAGATTGATGGGAAGTTGGTTAAATTAATAATCGAAAATTTGATGACTCACACACACCAAGTGAAATACAGAAAAACGTTGTAAAAACTAATGGTACTTTTACTACAGAAAATAATTTGAAATTTCAGGGAACATATCGATTATTGATATAATATCCAATTGGACAATTAACAGAAGAGGAGATACTGAGAGTCTGGTTTTTCATAATCTCTTTTTTTTTTTTTTCCCCTTTTTTTAAATACATTCAATTTACAGAATAACACATTTTTTTTTGTATATTATAAATCAAATTCAATTTGAGAATTAAAACCTTACACATGTGGTGATTGATAGCTTCGTTTTGTGCTTAGACACACAACTTGTAAGTAAAAAATAAAATGCTTTTAAATTTGGTTGGTTTTGGTTATCCTGTTCAGGTATGTCAGGCTTGTCTGTGTGTGAAATAATACTGGGGAGGTATGTGGCCCCATGCCCATCTCTTGGATATACCATTAACTTTGTATCTGGAATTAAACTGTTTTGTGTTATATGAATTGATTATACACTATTGCAGTTTTTTTCTTTTCAGATTAATTTCTATAATATTAAAAAAACTTTTTAAAAATTAGTTGAATGAATTAAATAGGATTTTTCATATATAAATATTTTTTCTCCCAAAAGATTGAAATTGAACAGCTTTTTCCCCTAAAAGTACAACTTATTTTGAAACACCATTAGACAATTTGAAATGTTCTGTAATTGACCAAGTCTTATTCTGATTTCTTAACAAAAAATCATGCATACAGTATGTAGTATTTGGAGAAATTGTCTTATCTAGTAAACTGGAGAGAATAGTTACCAGCTAGATTATTATATGCAGAAAAAGGTTTGAAAACCATTATACCATGTACTTTCTGTACTTAAGTAATGTGTAGTATATTTTCTTTGTAGCAAGTGCTTATTGTGCTGATAATTAATATTTATGAAAAATTTTCACCCCCTTATTCAGGAAAATGCTGAACTTGTTCGAAGTGTAGATTTTGAAACAGTGACTACATTTGAAATTCAATTTGTTAATGCTATTAGGGCATTGTGGAATGATCCTGGCATTCAAGAATGTTATGATAGGAGACGGGAGTATCAATTAACAGACTCTGCGAAGTAGTAAGTAATATCACACAATTTTAAATTATTGCATATTACAGCAAAAAAAAATTCTCAACATCTCTTTAAATAGAAAGAATTGTCTGTATTAAATATAGGGTGCCCATCAGTTATTTGATAATTTAAGTAAAGTAAAAAAAAAAAATGAAACTTCAAGAGATCAGTTACTGTTTTTACTAATAAAAGGTAACAACCATTTTTTGCTAATCAGAGGTGTGTGTTTTCTTTAGACATTGATTGGTAGTTTTCTATTTCTTGATTGTAAGAAAGATTAATTAGAATGCAGATTCAGCAGTATGGTAAATTGATTATAGTAATGTTATTAGCCTGCTGTTTCCAGATATCAATTTAAATTTTTTTATCTTGTGGTATTTTTGTTAAATATTATGTTGCAACATTCTTATATAGAACTTATATGATTTTCAAAGATGTATCGTTGATGTATTTCTAACATCAGAAATACTAGAAAATGAATGCAACCAAATCCTGCTATTTTGGTGTTTTACCATTATAAAGGAAAGTTGTGTAAAAAGTTTTTATTTGTTAAAGTTGCTGTTTAAGAAATTTAACATGTTTTGTCACATTTTTGTTGCTTGATACTCAAGTTGATCTAATAACAATTATGTATTTTTATAATTTTGAATCTCCAGCATAGCTTGAGACATATATGTGTATGCCAAAGATAAAGTGTGTTATGCATATTTTTTAAATTATTAATCAATGAAGTTTTACAAATAATAAGGCTTAAAAAGAGCATTGTTATTTAAAAGTCAGTAGTCCAAAAGGGGGGGAAATGTTCAAAGGTTTATTGAAAAATATTACCATAAGCTGTTATTATTAACAAAAGCTGTAATTATTATTAACAAAGGCTGTAAAGAAAGAAACATACAAAACCATTCTCCCGTAAAATTTCAAAAATGGACATAAAGCCCTTTATTTCTGGCATGCAGATATAGTAACTAAAGTGTAATTTAACATAAATATTTCTTAAAAAATTTATGGGTAATATAAATATTCAACTATCCTAGGTAGATAATTTATGTAATTTATTTATTTTATAAAGTTTATTTTTCTCTCTAATAGTTACCTTAGTGATTTGGAAAGAATTGCTCAACATGATTATTTACCAACACAACAAGATATTCTTCGTGTAAGAGTTCCAACAACTGGAATTATTGAATATCCATTTGATTTGGATTCTATTATTTTTAGGTTAGTTTTGTCAATGTTTTATATGCTGCAAAGTTATGATTGTTTTTTGAAAATGTTTCTTTCTTAAACATAAAAAAAAAATTTAATGACATTTATTTTAGAATGGTTGATGTTGGTGGTCAACGTTCTGAAAGACGGAAATGGATTCATTGTTTTGAAAATGTTACATCCATTATATTTTTGGTTGCTTTAAGTGAATATGATCAAATTTTATTTGAATCGGATAATGAGGTAAGTGTATTTTCTGTGGTTTGTAAATGTAAAATTATATGTACTCGATAATATTATTTTTTACTCCTTTTATTTCAATCTCCTGGCTTGGAGATTGAAATAAAAGGAGTAAAAAATTAATTTATTATTAAATTTTCTCTCCCCTCTACTTTCCATTTCTGAAAAATTTGTAATTGATTTAAAAATAAATAAAACATTGTCTAATTTTTTTTCTTCTGATATTTAATATTTTGTTTTTCTGATGTTCAATATTTTGTTCAGAAGATTGCAAATTAAAGCATCATTTTTTATTGTTTAATATGCAATTTAATCTGTATAAGTGAAGTGGTTTAATTTTTTTAAAAAAATATAACCCCTGTTGTATTTTTTATTAAAGAGTTTTCTACCTTATTTTAATTGCTCCTAAAAATATTGTGTAATTAAATAAGTTTATTAATTTACTAACTTTTTGCAGTTCAAAAGTGTTTTGTAATGGCTTTAAAAAGAAGTTAAATTATGAAATTAATTTTTAATAAAAATTCATATGTATTGTGTGATTTTGTTTTTAGTTTTTCATGTCAACTTTCTTATAATTAATGGAACACAATATAAAGAGTGAAATTTTGCTTGTACCTGCTCTATATTCAAATGTACTACATATATTGGTTAGGATCCAATGATTAATTAAAAAAGTAATTGGCTTCATATGTTTTTTTAGATTTTCTGAGTTTAACTATTTTTTTATAATTTTTTTAGCGAATGTTTTAGAAATGGTACTAATATAAATTTAGTAAAAAGAATAGTAGTTTTTAACAACAGAAGGGGGGGGATCCAATATTGAGTTTAACCTTTAACCCCTTACCTGCCGAGGAAAACTTACGAGATGCGCTCCCCAGTGCCACCGTTTTTCATACAGGCGCGCGTAGTTATGCGGTGTATTGGAGGAAAAAAAGAGGTGCGTTTTGCAACATAAAACCTTTTTACTTTCACAGAAAAAAGAAAAAAAAAAACATGTACAAAATTTAAAGTATAAACTGCTGTGTGATATTTCCTAAAACAAGGTTGAACACATAAACCAACATCACATTCATTGCATTGATAGAGAGTTTCACGACGAACTTTTGCTTTTGAACAAACAATACATATTCTCGATGCATTTTTCTTTGATGACGTTGATGGTACTAAGTCCAGAAAGTGTCTACCAGTAAGTCGTAAAGGACAATCGCTTTGTAACTTCTGTCGTTTAGCAGATCGTGGTGTGGTAACATGAAATTTTTCTAAAATGGGTTCCACCAAATTCATTCAGAAATCGTAATTGTCAATGTTTGGAAGCTTCTTTTTCCGTAAGATGAAGGCATTCCAAATAGCCCATATCCAACAGGTGGCGAAATATTGTTATATAATACCTCTTCTGTCTTCTTCTCTTCTGTAAATTTTTCTTATCCAGTTGTACTCAACGTCGGGCGTCTTTCAGAGAATAGTCGCAATCAGAATCCTCTTCATCCGACGTAATATATTCTGACGTTTCTTATCCTGAAGATGATGGAAAATAATCATCTAAATCACTCTCATCACTGTCAGACATTTTCATAAAAAGATCTTCTATTTCGCACAATAAACGAAAACGGAAGCATAAGAAGAATAAAAAAAGCGCGACCTACTCAAACAGAAACAGAAGCAAAACTGCACAGCTATAACTTTTCCGTTTCAGAAAAAACCCCTTTACCAATACCCTACCCCTCTTCTATGAAATAAGAAAATCCGTTTCAAACTTTGTCAAGGTCATTTTATGGCATTCCAAGGTCGTGGGAGTAGTTTTCTTTATAGCAGCGCAATGCAAAGGATCGCACTTCGGAAAGGCGTATATATACGCCGGCGGCAGTTAAGGGGTTAATTCTCTACAGGTGTTAAATGTTTGAACATAAGTACGTACATGGCATATTTTGTATACCACCAAAAAACTCTAAAATATGTTAAATAGAACAAATATATATGCTGTAAGGTTTAATAATCAAAAGTGATGGAATAAAAGCAAAAATACAATGCATAATATATTATACTAAAATTTTAGCCACAGACCACACACATACACCAAATTTAATCTATGATGTCCTCCTTACTATTGTACTCTTGAAAAGTAATTCTGTAATTGTTAGTTGTTTGCACTAAGATTTTTTACATATAAGACACATAATCATTGCCATCGTGTTTTTCTGCCTTCTGGAACAAAAACACCTTCCACGTATTTTTGCTGGTGGTTCATTGTCTAGCTGTTCTTCTTGATGTCTTTTGTATCTGTTGAGAAAAAGCCTAATCTCGTAAGGTAATGTCTTAATTTTTGCTCTTTTTGCAATGTGTGGCCTCATTTATGATATTGATAATTTTTTTTAAAAAAATGTCATAAATTTTTCGGTAATGCTAATGTGCATCGCATTATACAGAATATTTCTGATTATTCCAGCTATATTTACCAGTTGGAAAAATATTAACAAAGGCCACCTTGTTCACCTAGATACAGAATATATTCTGCAAATTTTATCTATTGGTGTCTACCCATTCTTTATTGAAATTGTAGAATCATTGAGCATAGTAGAAAGAAGTATAACTGCTTTATTATTTTTTTTTGGCACAAATTATGCAATAGTGATTTCTTTTTGGAGTCCAAAGGTAGATGAACTGTCTTCTCTATTTTTGCTGGATAAATGCTCTGATGGTAGTTTTTTGTTATTTTATTTCATTGCTCTAGCAACTTCATGTTGGAGTTCGTTACACAAGGCTTGAACTGTAACTTGAATCTCATCTTCGATAAAACAGTTTAGGTTTTTCACAGGTACGGAATACCTAACAATATATTATTTTATTGAAAAATAATTCAAAAACGACTGATATGAACTTAAAATTTCATAAGAATTTATTATCTGCTAGCAAAATAATCTAGCTGGTTATCAAAATATATTTACATAACTACATATGTAGTGTACTCTGTTCATCATTTGATGCTACATAAAAGTTTTCTAGTGATAATAAACTTAAGAATGCCCTTGAAGCAAGAAGACTGACAGTTCATGTCAAGGACACTTCTATAATAACAGGTCAATTGAAAAATCCCCGGCCTGACACATAGATGGCGCTACTAGAATTAAATCCATATGTTTTTTAGTTAGCCCTAACCCTCAAAAGATGCGTGTATAAATTTGACAGCTGTCGGATCATTAGTTTGTGAATTATAGCATTTTGAGTGAAGCAACTTTTGTTGCGAAAAAAATTTATAAAAAGGAATTTCGCGTGTTGATTAAATATTGCTTTTTGAAGGGAAAAAATACAGTTGAAGCAAAAACTTGGCTTGATGCCGAGTTTCCGGACACTGCCCCAGGAAAATCAACCATCAAGGATTTGTATGCTAAGTTTAGACGTGGTGAAATGAGCACCGAAGACGGTGAACGCAGTGGACGCCCAAAAGAGGTTGTTACCGACGAAAGCATTAAAAAAATCCACAAAATGATTTTGAATGACCGTAAATTGAAATTGAATGAAATAGCAGACACTCTAAAGATATCAACTGAACATGTACATCATATCATTCACAAATATTTGGGTATGAGAAAGCTCTGTGCAAAGTGGGTGCCGCGCGAGCTCACTTTTGACCAAAAACAACGACGAGTTGATGATTCGGAGCAGTGTTTGAAGATGATCAAGCGTAATAAACCCGAGTTTTTGCGTCAATATGTGACAATGGATGAAAAACGGCTCCATCATTTCACTCCGAAGTCCAATCGACAGTCATCCGAGTGGACTGCACACCATGAACCCGCTCCAAAGCGTGGGAAAACGCAACAGTCGGCTGGCAAGCTTATGGCGTCTGTATTTTGGGATGCGCATGGAATAATTTTCATTGACTACCTTGAAAAAGGAAGGACCATCAACAGCAATTATTTCATAGCGTTATTGGACCGTTTGAAGGACGAAATCGCCGAAAAATGGTCGCATTTGAAGAAAAAGAAAGTGCTGCTTCACCAAGACAATGCACCGTGTCACAAGTCAGTGAAAACGATGGCAAAAATCCATGAATTGGGCTTCGAATTGCTTCCTCATCCACCGTATTCTCCAGAACTGGCCCCCAGTGACTATTTCCTGTTGTCAGATCTCAAAAGAATGCTCTCTGGGAAGAAATTTTCGTCAAATGAAGAGGAGATCACCGAAACTGAGATCTATTTTGAAGCAAAGGACAAATGGTATCGAAAAGTTGGAGGGTCGCTATAATCAGTGTATCATCCTTGAAGGGAATTATGTTGAATTAAAAAAACTAATTTTGCCAAAAAAATGTGTTTTACTATGGTAGGCCGGGGACTTTTCAATTGACTTGTTAGGTAAGATGCACACATGTCTTAGTGGTAAGGTATTCCAAAGTGAATTAGAATTTGTTTAATGTATACACTGTTTCACCTTAATTTGGCAGCACTGGGAAAACTAAAAAAATGTACCAATCTAGTATAGTTCTATCTGTTTTGGAATTTAAAATAAAAAAATTTATAAAATAAAAAATAATATTCATTATAGAAATTATCATTTTAAGGATGTATTTCGAGTTAATAACATGTGTAAACCATTTATTTTTTAATATAAGTGAATAGATATAGTCAAAAGTAATGTGATAGATTTCCAGTTTGGCTGGAAGCCAGTTTTCAAGGTAACATTTCTGCTGAGCTGGTTATGTTTCCATGGATGCTATTTTTGTTGTTTTTGTCTGGCATTCTAAACATGGCAGAAGAAGGAATTTTGTCTGTCACGCTGTATATAATATCAAAAAGAGGAAAATCAATCCAAAGTAGAGCCCAGAGAGAAAGAAAGAAGAAAACCCTTGAGAATCTGTCATTCAGATAATTAAAAATGTTTCTCAACTAACTAATGCTTCTTAAAGAACAATTTTTCATTTCAAATAAAAACTTTTTTCTTCTGGAAAAAATGACTTGTAAGCAAGCAAAAAAATCAGATTGAGTATGATGACTTCACATTGTCATGCATTTGATAAAAAATGCGTAGGGTTTTTTTTTTTTTTTTTTGTAGAAATGAGTTTCCTACATTTGACAAAATTCTGAAAGAATCGAACAATGATAATATTTTTTTGAGAAACATACACCAGACTACCTTGTGTAGGATATTGAAAGACGTAGGGTTTTCATTTGAGAAAAGGAAAGGACAGGCTGCTCTTCTTAAAAGACAATACATCATTTTATGGTGCAGAGATTATTTGAGAAAAATTAGGGAGTTAAATAAAATGCGTCAATATACTATTTGGATGAGACCTAGGTGAATGAAAGGCATTCTCAAAGTCGAGTGTGACAAGACACAAAATTAAAAGCAGTTATGAAGACTCTTCTTCTAATTTAACAGTAAGTTTTTATTGCATCTAAATGCAAAGGAAGGAATTGTTGCTAATATTAATATAAAAAGTTGGTTTGGTATTTTAAAACACCTTATGTATTTAACTATTTGAAATGTGATAACACAAGTTGAAGGTACAATTGAAATATGATAATGATTCAAAGGCTTATTTGGAGATAAGCTTGGCAATGGATTGGATAGAGTTATACAATATGATAGAAATTTGTTTTATTAATGGGTGTTATAAATGAGCTAATAGAATTAAAGATGCATATTTTTATGGAAAAAAAATTTTGTGCACGTTTTTCTTTCCTTGCCAAAATAGGCGAATTTTGTTGGTTATTAGTCACCTCCTTCTCTCAGTGTAACTTGAGTTTCTATGACAACGGATGTAACTAGCCTGCTGTAGCTTTTGCTGCACTGCCAGTTAAGGTGAAACAGGTATAGATAGTGCATTTTACACGCCAGAGCATTTAGTTAAAGGCTAAGGTATTGGGGGAAAATAAGTCAAAATGTGCCAATTTTGCATTGCAAATACATGGCTCAAATAGAAAAGTAATATTTTTTGAAATTCACTCAAGGAGGAAGATGAAATATGAAGAATGAGGTGTACAAAATTAAGAGAGAAATCATGTTTGTAGGTAATTGTGATTATGTGTATTATAAAATGAATATATATATTGTTACAAACTTGTGATAATGCTTCCCTGTAATGTTAGTCTTATAAAGAGGAAATATATTTACAAATATTTCATTGTATACTAAGGAAAGCTTGAGCAATGACCCCTGAACCTTGGCAACTATTTGTTCTAAAAAATGTTGGAATCTTGTTGATATTTCCACTTGCACGAAAGTTATAAACTTTTTCTGAATTTTCCCAGTGATGTCATACTTGGTCTGAACAGTTATAAGTATAGAGAGGTGCGAAGGCTGAGCAAATTGGCTTAAAATTGGCCAATTGAGAACTGGCCTGTATCTGCTGGAAATTAATGGAGTTCATGCAAAATATTACTTAGGAGATTTTTTTCATAGTGTGAACTAGTAAGCATGTGAGCTGAACATTATTGAAAGTGCTGTGTGTGTGTGCAACAGTTAATACATGTTTCTATGTTTCCTGATTGTACTGTTAATCTGTGCAAGTGCCGTGTTTCCTGATTGTGCTGTTAATCTGTCCAAGTTTTGCTGCTATTTTCATTTTGTCGTGAATATTTGTGAATAAAGTGTTATTCATATTTATTATAAAGTGTTATTTCATGAATATTTATAATAAAGTATTATGTACCAGAAGTGAAACAATTCCATGTGGGACTGATTTCACTTAATCACCCATTGGATCAAGATTTTCGTAGTTATATAATTGCATGGTAGTATCAGGTTAAATGTTGATTTCAAGTTTTGAGAATATTTTTATATTTATCTAGTTTTTTTTTTTTTTTTTTAATTTATCTTTGTTTTTAAATGAGATGTTTTCTGTTTTGTGATTCTGCAATTTTTGGGTACATTTTCAACAAAATTGTTCTTTATTTTCAAGTGAATATTTGCATTAAGAAAGCTAAATTTAAATAATGTTGGATCTGATTTTAATTTTCTAAAAATACATTTAATATATTTAACTCTCAGTTCAAAGCAAGATGAACCGCTTTTGCAATAGTTTGACAATTTGTAATTGGCATGTAATATTGATTCCAATTATGAAGTATCTTGTTACTTGTATTGTGATTTAAACTAAATATATATATATTAAAAGCTCAACCATTGTCAGGTAAAGTATTTTAAATGTACCAAAAGCGGAACAATTCTATATTTTTTTTCATCAATATAGCTTATAATTTATAAATTTGGAGACTTTATAAATATAGTTTCAAAGAAAGCAAACTATCTGCTGACAATTCTGCTATTTGACACTGAATTGAATCCATCTGACCTCTAAAATAAGCCTAATCAGGGTAGTGAATAGTTACTCTAGAACAAGTGCTTTAAGAAATTGATAAGTTTTTTTCAGACTATCAAAATGAAAGCAGTTATGAGGTCAACATTTATGAACTACTATTCTAGACTTTGCTATGCTGTAGTAGAGTGAAATTACGTTGAAGTGCTAGACCGTATTCTTTTTGATAAAATAATTGAATGACTATTTGGTTAAGCATGTCAAGAAACAATAAGAGGCAAGTAAAGAATCCCATAATACTACAAGAAGTAAATAGTGAATGTAAAACTACTGGGAACAGTAAAGTTCATCAGTATGAATAAAAAGATCTTGGTGAATGCTTTAGTAAAATCTCAAAAATTATTAACATCAAAATAAGAATAATCGGAAAAAGAAGGTAAAGTGCATCAATGTGGGAAAACTTGTAAGATGAAGAAATGTCTGATTTATGGAATAAATGCTAAAATTATGGAGGGAAAAAAACTGGGCAAAAATGGAAAGAGCTCAAAGAAACAAAGTGAGAAATGTGTTTGCTAGAAGACTGAATGTTATTGGATCGAAATAGTGAGAATTCAGAGATTGTTTACATTGGAGAAATGAAGTCAGTAAATGAAAAAAATGGGAAGGAATCTAAGTATATGAGGTTTAAAAAAATTTAAGTAAATTATTACGATAAATGGAAAAAAGTCTGTAGTAAAAAAAAAAAAAAAAAAAGATAATGTCTGATTCTTGTAATTGACTAAAGTGTGTTGTGTTACAATTCTAGGCGAGGGCAACTTCGAATGTCTTACTAACTATAGTATGAAAAGATATATATTTCTAAGTACAAATCTAATTTACGGCTTGAAACATGTAATGAGTTAGGGCTTATCCAGAGATTAAGTGTGATAAAAGTCTGCTTTCCGAGATACCAGAACAAGTTGTCAAAACTTGTTCTGATAATAATGAATTTGAAGTTGTTTTTACTAATATTGGAAGGCTTTAATTAATTGTTAAGATAAAGTTAAAAGAGAATGTCTCTCATGTTGCAACAGCTCACAAAAGTTCCTCTTGTTTTACTTAACAAAGTTAAAGAAGAACTAAACATATATGGTTGAAGCAATCATGGAAAGTTAAGTTGAAGAGCCAACTGATTAGATAAGCAACATGATTGTAATTGATTCCCTTAAAAAATTAAGGATTTATCTTAATCCCAGGCCACTAAATGAGGCTGTCCCAAGACCTCAATTTCTAATTCTCACTGCTGATGCTCTAATAATAAAATTGCAAGGCAGTAATGTGTTTACCATTCTAGATGGAATGAAAGGCTTTTAGCAGTTGTCATTAGATAAAAGAATAGAAAATATATTTAAATATATTTTGTTCACCCTAAGAACGTAACAGATTTTTGGTATTGCCATTTGACCTGAATTGTGTTCTAGAAGAATTTCAAAAAGCAATAGATGAAATTTTTGAAGATAATGTAGATATCAATCCTTACTTGGATGACATAATGCTGGACTCATCTGCTGTAGAACTTTGTAACTTATTATGCGGAACATTCTCGAAAGCAAGAAATGTCAATTTAAAATTTAAAAACAGATAACTCGGCAGTCTAAACTTCAGTGAACTATCAGGGTCACATTTAGCCAGATCAAACATTATAGTCTGATTTTGCTCTTGTGCCATAAAACCCAACAGTCACTCTGTCAAATCAAAGAATCAAGTTAGACCCTAAGAAAATAAAAACAGTTGAAAAGTTTGCAATACCTAATTGTAAAGATTTCTTGGTATGGTGCATGCTTACCAAGTTTAATTCATAATTTAAGATAGATTCTAAAGAAAGATTCTGTTTGAGTGTAGGATGTAAACACAGAGAGAAACTTTGAATTAGTAAAATGAGCAATAATGCAAGCTTCATGATTAATGAAAACTAGTCAATAATAGTATCAGTTGATGCGAGTAAGAATGGACTTGGAGCTGTGCTTCTTCAGCAAGGTCAACCAATAACATATGGGTCTTTATAATAAACTGAGATGCAACAGTGTTATGCTTAAATTGAAAAGGAGCAAATAGCTATGATGTATAGGCTGAAAATTTTTAATTATTATGCATATAAAATAGGTACTTTTCAGATAGATCACAAGTCCATATTGGACTGGATAAGAAAACATATGAGCTATGCAAGTCTCGACTTTTTGCTGTTGTACATTGTAAAACAGTTAACCATGTTACATAAATTTAACAACCATGCTACAATGCATGATATTGCATTTTGAGTGAATTTCTAGTTGATATATATATATATTTTTAATTAAAGAAAAGGAAGCAAAAATACTTAAGTGAGACAAGACATCAGGATTTATACAAATGTTTTGTTTGAAAAACTTGGTGTTTGGGGACTAAAATAAAAAAAAAAAAAGTATGGAAAAAAGTAAGGATTGACACCTCCCCTACCACAAATCACTGCTACATTTGTGAAATGTTTTAGATTTATCGGTCACTATACGCAAAGGCTTGTTTTACTTATGTTACACCTAAGCACTGCCACTGATTCCCTCTTTCCTCATCTTCAGTTTGTTTCTTTGACTTAATAAATACAATACTGAATATGTTTCTAAAGCACAATCAGCTACTGACAATTTTGATGAAGCTCAAGACCAAGAAACAGATCTGAGGGATAGGAAAGTTTTTACTCTCACTTTATTAACAAAGTGGAAAGAAATTGCAAGGCTTACGTTGGTTAATCCTGAAATACAAGACGTTGTTTCACAAATAATGGATGGCCAGAGAAAAGGACCACAATAATAGCTGCACAGCCTGTTTGGGCTGTGCAGCTATTATTAGGGCAGCCCTTCAACTACTGCAACAAGGCCATTTGTGGAGAGCATACTTTTAACATCTACCAAGTTTGCAAGTGTTAATTTTTACTTTTTTTTTTAATTGAAATATTCTAATACTTGTCTTAAGTTACATTAATTTATTTGAAATAAATAAAGGAATTATGAAAATATTCATGTTTTTAATTTATAGTCTAAGAGTAGAATGATTTATTATACAGAGTAACACACTTAATTTAAGTTTAGTTATCTAGGGTTAATAATATTGGATCTGTTGATGAATATTTTGAAGGTGAATAATTTGTGAGTATAAATTTATATTTATGTTAAGTAATTGGAGTTGAAATAATTGGCTATTATTAATATACTCATCAAATAAACCTGTTAAAGTAAATAATTTATGAGGATTCAAACAGCAAATATTAAATGTAATAATTTCAATGCATTCAATTAGAAATTTGTGATTAAGAATGCTTATGTTTTCTGCACATCAGTGTCTCACTGATGTGGGAGCATATGATAATTGTTTTGAATTCTCAAGCTTGTTTTTACCTGTTGGCAACAATTAGATGAAATCAGTTTATTTCAGGTGAAGGTGTCATTATTATTTTTCAGGGTACTCACAAATACTTCACATTCAACAGTTTCTAAGTTTTGTAAAGTGTCAATTTGATGTTATTTTTGCTGTCACTTGCTAGTTGTTCTTAATTGATTTTTAATCTATTATACTTAATTAATGATAATGAACAAATGTATGTGGTAATTATATTTATTTACCATTAAATTTGATTATTAAGCATTTTTCTCATTCACTAAAAGACATGGTTAGTATAATCCATTATTATTGAGACTAATTGGATTGTTCATTTTGACTGCAACTTGTATCTATTACTGATATTATGCTCATCCCATGGAATTAAAACTATTTAAATATTTCAAATAACAAGTTTTTTTTTTTTTTTTTTTTAAGTATAAAGTTTATTTTGCTGATAGTTATGAATTATTTTTGCTGCTAAATGAATCCTTTTGTTATTTAGAATAAAAGATTTACCTAGAACACTTTGATTTACAGATGAGAATGCGAGTTATTCAAATATTAATATGCAGCAAATGAATATGTAATACACATAATTTAAATTTACTTTTTGCATCAACATGTGGCATTTTCTATTTCAGTTAATGCCTTTCTTTTTTTAAATATATTTAAAGTTTCCTTTTGTATATCAAATTTTCTTTTTCTTAAAAAAAGAAAACTCATTTAAGATTTTTTTCTTTCATTTTGTCTGTACATTAATTTTTATATTTGCTTATATCTTATAAGTTATCTATGTTCTTATGTGTTTTAAATTGCCCTGATATATATTATGTCCTGTGATTACTATTCAAGTTCCATAATACTAACTACTAGCAATATCTAATTATCTGTAGTCATTTTAAAGCTTTTTAAAACTTGTTTTAAATCTTGTCCTAGATTTTTTTTTTTTTAATTCAAATCTATGTTATAATTTTTAGTAATAATTTAATAATCTTGCAAATCAAAATACTGTTTCCTGACATCAAACTATAATTTTTGAATTACCCCTATTCTCTCCTTTTGTCCATGGATTACTTTGTTTACCTCTCAACTTGAACATAACCCATTGACAAAAGTATTTTTAATTGTTAAATAATCATTAATTAAGGTAATTTATCATTAAATGTATCCAATGGTAATAATAATATAGCACAGTTAATTCTAGATGTCAAGTATATGTTCTCTAAATTGGTAAGATGTTGAGAATTTTTCTGATATAATTGAAATTCCTGTATTATCTCTCTCATATCGTATTAAAATTTTAATTCTTTCTAATACATAACTGTAAATGCTTTTTTTTCTTTTCTAATTATGTTATTAATATGATTAAAACCTTTTTTTATACGTCCCATAGAATCGTATGGAAGAAAGTAAAGCTCTATTTAAAACTATCATCACATATCCATGGTTTCAAAATTCATCTGTCATCCTTTTTCTCAACAAAAAAGATCTCTTAGAGGAAAAAATAATGGTCTCGCATTTAGTTGATTACTTTCCAGAATATGATGGTATGTAATATGTTTTATTGATCATTCCTTTTAATTTTCATTCCTTTCAAGCTTTATTTTTATTTATCAATATTTCCTATTGAGATTAAATAGGCATATAATCAATTGTTTTATTTTTCTGTTTATTCTGATTTTTCATTCTTGGATATCACTAGAATATATTAACATCAAAGACACTGAAGAACTAATTTATGGCTTAAATTTACAGGTCCTAAGCAAGATCATATTGCTGCTCGAGAATTCATTTTAAAAATGTATCTTTCACAAAATCCAGATCCAGACAGAATGGTGTATTCTCATTTCACTTGTGCAACAGGTAATTTATTTTCTTTATGCATAATAAATTACCATTATATTAGTCAGCTTTAATTTTCTTATAAATTGCAGATTCTTGATATTAAAATAAAATTTACCATTTATCAAATTTTGTTAGTTACTTTTATGATTTATTTAATGATTTAAATTTGTTATTATTCTATCAATAAAATGTGAAATACTTTATTAATTTTTTTAATCCTATATGAGCTGCGAATGTTGTCTTAAGTAAATTTTTACAAACTTTTTAGAATTATTTTTTCATGCACATGTTGACTTTCTTGAATGTATATAGATACTGAAAATATCCGATTGGTATTTTGTGCTGTAAAAGATACAATTCTCCAAAACAATTTGAAAGAATGCAATCTTGCTTGAACATTTGGAAATTATCGAAATAACCAACATTTCTAAGTATACATGATTCTTTATTCTTCAAACATTTTCATCCCTTGCAAATAGAGACTTCTTGGGCAGTTTTACATGATTAACCTTTCCCAGTCAATAGTGTATATTCATATTATCTCTATTTTCCATAGCAATAACCAGAGTCTACCTCATTGATACAAAATATCATATGCTTTTGTAAGTTATTCAAAATTTTAGTTTTCACAGATGAGCTTGCAAAACCGATGCTTAGAATTATCGTTTTTCTTCAACTACAGCCTTCTTGTTTAGTATGATAGTTTCTGTTGCACTATAGTACTTGTAATTTATTATCAAGCTTTGCACTTATTTTTTATGATATTATGTTCAATTTTCAATTACTACTTGATTAAAAGTGCCTTAACTTGTTCTATAATATTGTAAATTTCAAAACATGTTAGTAACATAGTTAATATTGTATTAATTCATTTACATTTTTAAAATTACATTTTTGGTATGCTTTTGTTTATTCTTTATTTATGAATTTTCAATTCATATATTTTGATTAAATTTCCTTATTGTGGAAAGTCATCGGATCTGATTTGTTTGACACTATTTTGCTATTATTTTTTTTTTATTGCAGATTTTTGTTACTTCAATGAAGGATTGAAAATTTTATTTTTAGATCTATGTTTTAAATTTTGACTTGGATTTCTTTTTCAGCTAATGACTAAAAAGATACATAATTAATTATGCAGTTCTTCTACTACAATAAATAGTAGTATACATGTGTAGTATGAAATGTAAAATTTCTTGTTATATGTAAAAATCTTGTGTGTAAGAATTCTCTGAAGTTTTTTAAGTTGAAGTATGTGATTTACCATTAAGTATCTTATGTTGGGAAGTGAATTTACCACCAATAAGCATCCATAGTTGTGCTGAACTTAAATAATACCACACACGAAGTTTTGAATTATTTATTAATGTAATAAAAATTTTCTCAAATGCCAAATAATTTACTTTAAAAAAAATAATTGCTCATTAATTTTTTTCTTTCTCTCTTTTAGATACTGAAAACATTAGATTTGTTTTTGCTGCAGTGAAAGACACCATTCTTCAACAAAATCTCAAAGAATATAATCTTGTATAAGTGGTAAAATTAGCATTTTTACTATTTTGACTCCTCTTAAATGAGTCACTATCAAGCTACCTTTTGGTTAGCTCTTTTTGATGGTGAGCCCTTTTCCTGAAACAAAATCAGTTTTTGCTACTTGCAAATATATATACTTATATATATTTAAAAAATCATGTGAAGCAAATTAAAAATGCTTTAACAGTGGGAGCGATTTTTAGTGTGTTCACAATATTATTGGTCTACAACAAGCATGGTAACTCTGAAGATGATTTGAGAGTCTGTGGTGATTTGACTTTCTCTTGAATGGGCGCAATTAGTGCAGAAATTACTTTTCTTTCCTCATCTGTGTAGAAGATTTTGTAGTGTTAAGTAAAAGACACTTTTTGTACATAAAGAAATTGAAAAAAGTATTAAAAAAATTCTGTTGTGGAAATTGTGTATGTGCCAATGTATTTAAATGGAAGAGGGGAAAATAGGGGGGATGCTCAGAGTTTTTGTAGTATTTATGCTTTTTCTTTTTTAAAAAGCTCTTTGAAAGTAGAGATTTTTCCACAATTTATAATTTTATTTCTTAAAGTCACCTTTGTGTGTTTGATTCAAAGCAGGAAGGGGAAAGAATCCTTTCCTTATATGTATACTTAAAACTGCATGAGGTACAAAATATTACCGTGGGGAAAGGTTTTGTACTGACTGGTTTTTTAATTATCAGTTTTTCTTTAAAATATCCTTTAGCAGGTGGTGTTTTTATGCAATTTACATCTGCACAAAGAAATCCACATGAGATTTCTTCTGAATATATATAGGGACTCTGTGATCATTTAGCTCAGCTTAGTGGTGACAGTTACATAGTAAACTTCTCAGCTAAAAGCATTGTGTTCAGATGGGTCCAAAATTGTAAATGTAGAAATGTCTGTTGCATGATATGTTTCTTTTTGAATATTTTTTTAATCAAATTGTTTTAATGATGAAGTGTATAGATTGATATGTGTTTTTCAAGTAAACTGGACTCATTGAGGAAAAGCATGTTTATAAAGAATTGTGCAAATTGTTAACAAACTGTTGGTAAAGAAAAAGCATTTGGAAATTCCTCTTATCTGATTGAAAGCTACTGATGTTGATTGAATAGAAAGCCAAACAAATGTTCTGTATGAAACTAGTCAGTTGAACATATCTTAGATATGAACTTAAAATCAAGGAACTTATCTTTGGTTTTGACAAAGTAATTGTTGGATATAAATGCTCATGTTTTGAAGAGATTGACTTTATTAAAAGTAGTTTTTAAAACATCAATTAACTAGAATAGAAGAGAATTGCTTGTGTGAAGTTTTGTGTAAATTCCTGAAAAGAGATTGTAAGAAAAGAATGATTAGAGAGTGAGCTGAAGGTATTTAACCTTGTATGAAATTTTATTTTGTGGACTGTCTTAATGAGATACTCTTATTATCTGTTGGATTTTTGTTTTATAAAGACAGTTTTTAAGTGCAGTAATTTGCAACAGTATTAAATCTTAATTTGAACATTACTTTGAATGCCATTTATATTATAACTTAATAAGATTTAGTTTGTGATAACAAATTACAGGGAAAAGAAATTCACTTATAAAATGTTATTCTTATTTTTTTCATCCTAAGATGTTGTTTTTTAGACTTGTTTTTTACCTGCCATACACTGTTATCCAATTTTGAGTTTAATGTTTACTTTGTAACATTTTATGATATATATATATATAAAGTTTAAAAATCTGGTCATTATATATGAACGCAAAAGTTTTAATAAATGAAAATGTCATTTTGTGTATAGAAAAAAATTTACTACTTTCTTATGCAAATGTAGCCTTCAAGGTGAGGAATTACCTGCAATTCCTTTTTGTATTTAAAAATGAAAAGTTTTACTGTGTATAGAATGTTCTTGTACATTTATCCTCATTTTTTTACTTGCACCCAAGTCGATATTGTAACATACATAATTATTTCTCCCTTGCATCCTTTTGTGTGATTATGTTACTGATCAAGCAAGTGTAATTTGCAAAGCTGATCAGCCTTCTTATATTGTTGGTGCTTTTAAAATATACTACTATTCCTTGCATTTTGCATGCAATGGTAATGTGAAAATCCTGTATTAGCATTACTATATATAAATATATATATAAGAATATGTACATCTATATATAGTGATAATTACAAAGCTGAATTTTTGTAAAATAAAATGTTGCATTTTTTTTTTTTTTTCCTTTTGTCTTAAGACATCGTTTCAGGCATTTGTTATTTACATGCCATTAAATGTTTATAAAGTTAAAAATAATTCGAATGGTGTCTTGGCTGCTACTATGCTCAGTAATATTTTATAATAAAATTTGAGGTCATTTCATACTCTATTAAATGTAGTTAATTTTTTTTTTTTTTTTTTAGCTTTTCCTTTAGAATTGATAAATAAACATGCATTATTTATAAACATGTGTTGTTTATTATTACAATATTTTAAAGGAGAAAAATGTCAATCAACACCTTTTTTTTTTAACGGTATGTTTGTATTATTTGTAATTGGGACCTTTCCTAGGTCTTAATTTTTGAACTATGAAATATCCTTTAAATCTTATCTGAACTTTTTGCCTGAACATATTTTGTTAATTTATTTTTTCTATCTAATATTTCATAACATTTTCTTTAATGTTAAATTAATTTTAAAAAGTCAAGCAAGTAATTTTAGTAAACTTGCTATTACTTCCTATTTACTTCATTATATTACAGTGATACAAAAATATTTTTTCTTTTAAACATATTTTGTGTATGTGTTAACATTTATTCCATTTCCTTCTCAATATTATATTTTAGTATCATTTGATATTTAAATATTTTTGACATATGAATCAAGTCAAATTTGTATTATTATATAATATTTTAAATATTGCAAACATTATAGAGTGAAAAACACTTATCATAAAAAATTAGTTAACATGAATTAATACTGCAATCTCATCAAAATACAATGTAAATTTTTTTTCTGTTAACACAAAAAGATTTTGCTTTTCAGATCCAGATTTTTTTTTTTTCCTCTCTCATTAGATTAAATAGAATAATGTATAATTGTTAATGTTGCTGCATGACTGTTAGTCTTCAAATAAATTGAAGCACTGCCATTGTCAAAACATTTCAATCTAAAGATCAATTTTTGAATTCAGTGAAGGTTGAGTTGAAATCGGTGGATTTCGTGTTTTTTTATATTTTAACTCTTTGTGGCATACTAGTTGCAAGGCACAATAGCAAATTCTTTCTTTTTTCATATATAAAGTTTAATGTAATTTTATCAAAACATGCAGTGCAAAAATATTTTATTTATATATAACATTAACAGAAGCATGCACTTATCTCTGTTTGCAACCATGTCCTGTCCTAGAAGGGTGAAATGTTAATCTTTTTTAAAGCTATTTTTATTTTTGTATTGACTCACAGTTTTAAATATTTCATGTTTCATTTATAGTTTTGATTTCTAATAACCTTTCATGAGCTTACCTTATTGAGGCATGTGTGAGCATCATGATCCTGAAGTACTCTAGTGATCTTTTTCTTTCCCATGAGGCTTATTGTCTTTAGCAAACTCAGGTGATGTGCCCTGAGGATACTTTAACCATCCTTTTCTATTTTCAACTCTATTTTATCAAACAATTTTTGTTTTTTACGTAATTTTGTAAACATGTAGATCACAAATGGATATTGTTTAGCGCAGCCTAGCGTGATTTGGCTCTTGCATCATAATCCTCAAATTTCTCTCACTTTTTTTCATTTTTTAATTTGTGTCCTTCAAAGCGTAAAATAAATTTTTCTACAAAAACATGGACTGAAATTTTGGCATGAAAACTGCTATTTTGCTTAAGAGTGATATAAATTGGTTGAAAAACTGTCTTTTTCCAACAGATGGTGCTGAAATGCAACTAGGTTTTGCCTTCGATCGGTCTTTCATTGTCATCATCAGGTTTTCTTTCATTCATCAATTTTAAATTTGTGTTACTGGATGATGGGACCCCCATCCACCATAACTTATTTGCTTTTTTAAGAAACATTGGCCTTTTACACCAAATTTGAAGTTTTAACTTTGAACTTGTATTTATATCTTATTTTTAAACCAATATAGTTTTTGTTTGTTTTAACAAATGTTTGGCATCTCATAGCCTGCTTTGGCTCTTGCACCATAAAACCCCACTGTCACTCACTTGTTATGAATGATAAATCTTGAAATTACTAACCATTCGTTGTTATAGTTACAGGATGTAGTTTAGAAATGATTGACTAAAGCAGTCAGTTCTTTGCACACTTTTAAAAAAAGGCAAAATTGAATGGAAAGAAATGTGTTTTTCATTTCTTATGTCTTTTCTTTGTCTTTCTAATGTTTTTCACCCGTGTTTACTTAAGACAGTAAGCCTCATGGGAAAGATAAAGATCACTAGAGTACCTTGGGATCATGATGCTCACTCTTGCCCCAAGAAGGGAAGTTCCTGAAAGGATATTGGAAATCAAAACTAAAAATGAATAGATTTTTCAATGCTTCCACTGTAACTTCAATAAAAACAAATCATTTTATAGTTTTTAGAGGAAAAATTTATATTTTTTTTATTGAGTTAAATGTTATTATTTGATTTCAAAACAAATTTTTATTTTAAAAAAAGTTTAAAAAAAAAAAAGGTTTCAGTGCTGCATATTTTTTTCTTATTTTGATGGATGTTGTTAGCAAAAAATACATTTATTGCCAAAAGCTACTAGATTTTTTAATATTTTCTTTGGATTAGTTATTTATTGTAAAAGTCTAAATGTGCTTATTCTTAGTTCAAAACAGCAAATCAAATAAATTTTATACTTTATGAACTATTTTAGAAGTTTTTTTGCAAATAATTAACAATCGGGAACCTGTTCATCATAGGAATTAAAATTCATAAGTCATTACCATAAATAATATTACTTATTTGACATTATAAATTATTTTAATTTGAAAGGTTGAGGGAAAGATATGAAAAAATAAATTGGAACACTTTGTTTCTATATGTTATAACTAAAACTTAAATACGTTTTATCTTAAATTGTTTAACGCATTTTGAAAAAAATCTACTCTCTGTGTACACAATGGTGGTGATTAGATATTAGAAGAGAGAAGGTTTAAATTATGTGGAGAATAGAAAGTACTAAGATAAAGGGGATGTAGAAATTTTTAAATTTAGCTACAAATGGTAAATTTTTATATGGAAAATATGTAAAGAAAATGAAAAAATACTGTTATAGATTGCTTATTTGAAATATTATTTAATTAGGTACTCATAACTGTACAAGTAACTCCTTGCTCTTTGATTTAATTTAAAAACTTGTGCAATAAACCATCATTTAATTTGAATTAGCCATTGCATAATATTAAGTGTTCAGAAGTAAATAAATTTTAATTTTAAAGAGAAGTATATTTTGTGAATGAAAAGTATATTATTGGTTAAAGTATAACTGCAATGTATGGAGGATCAAAATGAAAAAAAGAATTCAAGGTAGAAAATCAGTTGTATGTAGCTCAGAGTATGATACTTTTAGAAACATGGTGATGGATGGAAAATAATTTGGCATTGTTTGCTGTACCAAAGAGTCTTACTTCAAATGCTGTGCTGATAGCATGCATGGCATCTTTTGGTAGGATTTTTCTTTTCAGTTGCAGAAATACATTCTGAAAATGTCCCCAATTTTATAGCATTCAGTTTTGTTTGATATGTCAACGTGAGAAGGACGCCCACAAATGTTATATTTATGTAATGCAACTGTTTTTATGCAGTAATTTTTCTGCTGCATCTAATCGAAAATTCTTAACTCATCATTTTTAAAATCATTGATTTTATTATATAAAACATATGAATTGTTGAGATTATCTTGTCAAACATACAAAAAAAAATTCTATATCCTCTGATACATTTTCTCATTACAGGCATTGTAATGAGAAAGGTCTTGTCATGAGGCATTGTCTGGTGTTTTATCATCATTGCACTTTTTTTTCATTGACCTGTTTTATACTTGTTTAACTTGGTGAGAGAAATCCTCCCTTCAGTACTTGTTAGCTTTATTAAAAACATGAGGTTTTTTACACCATATTTTAGACATTAACTTTGTCCTTTCAAATTTGTTTTTATCATTCATTGTTAATATCTTTAAAATTATTCTTAATGATATTTTATTCTTTAATACTTGTGATGATCTCAGCGAATGTGCAACTTAGCTTGATTTGGCTCTTGCATCATAAACTCTCAATCACTCTCTCATAACTAGAAAACATGCCAAGTGTTAATCTTGTTTATCAATGGCTCCCATTCCATAATTATATTCAGTTACATGGCTTTAAACATTTTATTCACAATGCTTCCCTCTCCCAATCGTCAAATTTGTTAAAAAGGCAGTTAAACTGTACTTTGCTTGTGTTCTTGGTGACATGGATTAAAAAACGGGCCCATCATATTCTGTGCATTACCTGCTCAACTACACTTATTGAATGGATAAAAAGCAGGGTGGGAACCACAAAAGTATTTCATTTTCTGTTTCTATGGTTTCGTGCGAGCAAAAAAATATTGTAATTGTTATTTTTGTCTAACTAATATTGCAGAGTATTCAAATTTAACGAAACATAAGATCCAATATCCTGATGTTACCTCAACCTGTGCCTCATGTAGACAGTTTACCTGTTCCTTCTTATAACTTGAAAGCAATTGAACTGCAATCAGTTGCAAGTAAAAACAAAAATGAACAAAATATTGAAGAGTATATTCCTGAATCCCAAGTCATGTCACCTCACACACCAGATAGAACAGAAGGAATCGAATGAAACTTTCCAAACAGCAAGTAGAACTATTAAGTTCAAGGTTGCAACAATGGAATCTACTAGCTCAAGGTTCAAAGATTTTCAAATTTAGAATAACAAATAGGGCTTTATCAGAATTTTTTTAAATGAAAAATTCAATGTGTTTATTTATGTGAATTTTTGAGGATTTCACTAGGTATTCTGAATAATTGTAAAGCTAGGCGAATTTTTATAGATTCCTTTAAAATTATATACTCCTGTCCGAACTTTTGGCTCATGAAGAGGATATGCGTTAAATTTAATAAAAACGTAGCAGTGTTGCGGAAAGGAGACGGGTGAAGATGTTGTGGCCGCGGTAGCCTAGTGGTCATGGTTTCGTAATCATGGCCGGCGGTTTTCGTTCAGTCGCTGGTTCGATCCTTGACCGCGAAAGACCCGCCGTGTAGCCGAGGCTGATGCACGTTAAATCTGTTCGGGGCCCAAAGTCCTCCCGTTGGCGTGGTGTGGATGTTAGGAGAGGGCGGTGCCATCTCAGGTGTCGTCCTCGTTACTTGACCGTGGTTCAAAATTACGACGTTAATAAAAAAAAACTAAATACTTGTGAAGATGTGTGCCACCTTACTGCCGTTCCCAAGTAATAAAAAGAAAAGCGACATTGTGTTTCTTGTGTGTTGGCAACACCTCCTAGATAAGTCATACGCTTTCTCAATTCATTTTTGACCAGTTTGAATTTTGAAAATGAACGCTCACTTCTCTCGTTAGTTTATCATCAGTGATAAGGAAATCTCATTATTATTTCAATATTGGGAAACACTTGTGAAAAGTCTTTCTTTATATATGTATGTATAGAGTGTGTTGATCCCAATTTCAGTCCCCTGATCCAACAGCTGTTCTTCATCTTCATCCGCATTTGTAAAATTATAATTTTTAATCAATCTTTCTTTTTTCCTTTTCTTCTCTTTGCTTTTCGCCATCAATGATCATGTATTACTTGAAATGTTGACATTCCAAGTTCAATTCATCTCCAAAAATATCTTTATCGAAACATTTTAATATCCGCGTGCTATTTTAATTTCTGTCTCATCCAAATTAGAAATATTTTGAAAAAATCCAAACATTTCAAAAAGCTCTTCATATTGTTTACTACGCATTTGTATATTGCAAATTAGAGAGTCGATTATCGATAAAAAGGTTTCTATTTTAAATTTCTAGCTGTGGCTGTTTTCAAACATTATGTAGGTGTCTCTATTTCCTTCAAGGAGAGTTACTTGGCTGTTGACTCATAATAGTCAAAAGAATCTCTTTTGGTTTTTACATATATCATTAACGATTTTAATAAATTTTACTCCTTTCGACAAATCCATGTTTTAACTCTGGAGAAATAGATTTACTTTGTCGAAATGTCATTCCAAAGGACAGTTAAGAAAGTAGTTTATAATTCATTCGCCTGAATTTTTGAGCAGAATCGGATGTCCTCTGCCTGTAATTTATCATTAATGAAGCAATCCAGGCTCATGACAATTTCTGAATATCCCGAGCTTAAAGCTTTAATTGCACCTGCGCTTGCTGAACAACGTGTTTTTGATAGGTTTTTCAGCACATTTTGATTTCTATCACAGTTCAAATTTATTAGTATATTCCAATGATGGGTTGACGATGAATAAAAATTACAAAGATTTTGGAGAAAATCAAAGTAAATTGTTACATTATATTTTCTTCCTACTGCTTGAACGCCAATTAAATTCAAGGTATGTCCTGCACATGGTACGTACATATAGAGTATTTTTTTTTTTTTTTCTTCTTGAAGTTGGACTTGCAATCCTGATTATTTCCCAGACATATTCGAGGCATTGTCGTATGACTGACGTCTGCAATCACCGGGGGAAATGTTGATTATTTTCCAAAAATAAAACCACAACACATACTCTCCAGTATGACCATTAATATTTATAAATTGCAAAATCTCTCAATGGGTGCACTATTTTAGACATATACCGTAAAATAAGAGTTAGTTGGTCAGCATGACTCATATCTGGGGTAGAACTACCCACCATGTATAAGTTTTACTAAGAAACTGCTTTTCTCGATGTTTCAATACGTTGTCCGCTTTCCTGTTAGAGGACCATCAGTTTCGGTTACTTCAGTTTTTTAATCAAATCATTTCATTTATTGAAGATCATTCATTTATTGTGTTAATTTAAATATTTTCAATGAGAATGAAAAAAGAAACATTCCGTTTTTTGTACAGTAATTAATTATTATAAAAATATAAATTTTATTAAAGATGAAAACTGACTCGGAACAATTTGCGTCAATTTGTTATATGTCAATACGAAATTGCATCAAGCACCCTTTTTAAACAGTTTAATAAGGCACCATGCATTTTTTTAATGATTGTTTACTAAAAAGAAAAAGGTATATATAAACCTTTTGCATATAAAGTCTTTTTGTCATTTTTTATTTTATTGAGGCCAAAAAGTATGTTACATTATTCTGGATTATTATTATATTATCAGTTTTAACGAAAAGTGATAGCTGAATGGTTAAGGTCTCGGAACTAGAGGCCACCGTTTTTGCTGTCGTATCGTGGGTTCGAATCCTCGTAACGCATGAGACCCATCATGTGGAGGGACTGATACACGTGAAATTTGTAGAGGTTCAATCTTCGAAAGAACGGTAAGGACACTTGAACCACGGTTAAAAATCACGAGATCCATCGCTAATGGCCCTCGCGTTGGTTTGAAGTGTGACGTGAATAATCAACAAAGGGGTAAATCCTCTTAAATTATTTTCATTCCTAATAAAATAAACTTAGTTTGAAGTTGTGAATAACTGATTATTTACTAACATCTCGTTGAGTAACACAATGATATTGGGGAAAACAGACGTTATAACAACTCATTCCTGAAAAGTCAGATGAAACTACTCCATTTTCATAATTTCTGTAACTTCCTAGCAGGAGGACTTTTGGGTCTTAACAGATTTAACACATATCAGCAACGCTACTCTATGGATCTTCTGAGTATCTAGACTAGAATATATATTCAAGCGAAACATCGACAACGACGAGCTCTCGGCCAGACTACTTGGCTATCTGGAATATTATTATAATGCATTAATCTGGAATATTATTATAATGCATTACAATTCTTGCAAAATGATAATATTACTATTCTTATCCATGTAAAAAAATTTCATAATCACATTAAATTTGTCTGCCAAATTCTACATGAAAAATTTTGAGAAACTTGATTTGTTTCATTCTGTTTCTTATAAAAGCTCTCTTTTTCATGACAGTTTGCAGAAATTTAATTGATACAAAATCTTTCAAATTCTCCAAAAAATTAAATTTGGAAGCATAAAATGTAACATTGCTAAACACAGAATTTCCAAACAAATATCTACAAAATCTGTTTCATATCTACAAAATTCAAAAAATTAAGAAATCTGAAGCATGAAATGTCATACATTTGTAAAAAAATATAATGGTTTCTGTATTAATTATATATAGTATATCCCATTTTGAGAATCATTTAAGGATATAATAAATGAATTTTATTTTTTCTTCTTCAAAGACTCAGCGGGAATAAATTTAGTCAACAGATTTTGCAAGAAGATACAAATAAAAGTATAAAATTTAACTATAAAGGTGTCACATTTAAAGTTGAATAATAAGAAAAATATCTGTAATGTTTAAATGTTATTTTAATTTAAAGTTTAAAAAAATACATTTCAATTCAATACATTTTCTTTTTAGTGAAATCATTACTTGGAAAAGGTTAACTTTAGAAATTATTTGTATTTTGTGCGAAAATATAGACAAATTCATTTATAATTAAAAAATTTAAACAATTTTCTATTGTAACGTTATTTTCAAAACGCCAGTCTTTCTTAAGTTATGAAACTTATATTTATTCAAGTTAACTTTGTTAAGTTATGAAACTTACAATTGCGAGAGAAAACAGAAACGCATCGAAAAATACATATTAGTGTTTTTTTCTGGAAATCTTTTCATGTAAATATATTTATAATTTTATAAATTATATTTTATAGGTATATACAGTTAATTGAAAGTTGATAGAAATAAAGATTTTTATTTTAGAATATTAAAAAAAAAAAAAAAAAGTAATGCACTGAATAAGTTAAATGCACAAAAAAGCGAGACTCATAAACAGGTTTAAATAAATCCCCCCCCCTCCTTAGTTATATAATTATGAAGCGGCAGTTAAAACAAATCAAGAAAATAATACAAAAAAAAAAAAAAAAAACCCTAATAAATAATTTTAACAATATAGAATGGAAAACAAAGGATAGTTTATTTTTGAAAACGTATTTGTTGTAATTTTCAAATGCAGTTTTCTGCTTGCTAAAAAACGACGTGATTGTAGGTTTTTAAACACGCCATGAATTCTGAGAAAACTACATTTCTGGTACGAAATCAACGGAACGAGTCATAAATCATCGTTCATCAATGAGACACGGGGGAATTCCATGTGCCCTTACGCATATAAAGGAGGAGTTGCATGTTTTCTCTTTTCTGAAATGTGCAATGCTGACTTTTCTAATCACTTTTATTCCTTGACTTTTCTAATCAAGGAATTTAAAAATTTTAAAGCATATGCATCTGAAAGACCATAGAGGTTCCCTGGTTTTATTTTTTTTTATACAGTGATTGAAGAACTTTTTATGATCGTTTCAGTCGCGGGATGCGAATTTTCAGATTTTTAATAAATATTTAAAAATACTTTCAAAAATCTTTTAAAAAACCGAAAACAAGAGAAATATTTTTTTTTTTTTTTTTCGCTCTTTCGAATGCATTTTATTCCATGCAATTAAAAGCAATATCCTAGATGTAAATAGAAAAGTACGAAACTTCATAGGATTAAGATTAACATTCTTGGTATCGAGTCGAAGGGAGCCTTAAAGGTTTTATCTCAATACTAACTGAAGTATCCATTTTCCGCATGAGTGAAGATTTTAAATAAAATGATCAGTTATTATAAATCTTTTAATTGAAGATATTATCATCAAAATTGAAGATAAATATGAGCAGTTATAGCTTAGAACCCATTTTTAAACCGGTACAAATTGATATACAGAAAAATTATGAATAATTTAGCAAATACTGGTTCCTCGTTTGTTAATATCCTAAAAATAACCAAGAGATTTTTTTTAAATAAATAAGAGATAACACACATTCTGGGGACGAGTTATTCGAAAAAGAATTGTTACTTCGCTACTAAGAATAAATAAATAAATACACTGTCCTAAAAATCATTATGCCATATCTCACGTAATAGGCACGTAACAATGTATAGTATTTTTCGTTTTTTTTGTTGTTGTTTGTTCTGATCAAGAAAATAAAGGAGAAAACTCGCTGACTACCTTATAAATAAAAAGATGTATAAAATGAGAGTAATATATAACTCTCGTTTTCGTAAGAATTCTGAAGGTAATAAGATAAAAATTTTTTAATTCTTTCGTAGATAGAAAAAACAAAGCTTCAATTGTTATTAGTTCTTGTATACAATTTTCCTATTTTTATATTATGATTACTTCATTATTATTATTAATGTACAAAATATTATATTTTCAAATTATCATTATAATGCAAATACACATATGTACTATATACTAACATAAATCAATATTAGTTTTTATCACATACAGTTAATTATGAGATTTCCTTAAATATTTTTTTTATTGCGAATGTAAAATCATATCTAAGAAAATATTGAGTTTATCATTTTTAATGGAAATGACATGCAGAAAAAAAATCTGTTAAAGATTTTTAGATTTCTATATTGTATTGTCTTACATAATATTTTGAATATCTTAAAAGTTCTCAGAAAAATATGTTTGTAACTATACGAAATATATGTATATATATCCTTGTTATTATGTTTATTAAATGAAATAAAGAATTATGATAAAAAAAAAAGTCAAAGATTCCAAAAATTGAAGAACATTATTACATAAATTATTAAGTAGGAGAATTATATTTATGTAAGTAATTTTCATTAAAAGTATTTTTAACTGATGTATGATAAAATATTAGTAAGTAATAAAGTATTAATAAGTGATAAAGTATAAGTACATTATAAGTTTTGGAGTATAAGAACTAAAATTAAAGTATATATAATAAATTTCAATTTTCTGCAAGAAAATCTGATTAAATATACACACTCAAATAGAAAATTTCTAGTGAGGAGTCTTATGCACAAAAATCTGTCTTATTTTGTACTGAGTTGGACGAGAATTTCTCCATTTTTGATGACATTAACATGACCCTTAAAACATTAAATTATTGTACAGGTATTTATTTATCTAATTATCAAATCGTACTCAAGGATTCCTGTTATGATTATTTTTCTACATTTATATTACATTACTACAATCTGTCGTAATGTAATATATTAGTTTTATAAATGCTCTTTTTTATTTGGTTTTCAATAATAATAAAAAAGGACAGTCATTAGAATTTTTAAACGAGTAAAATAACGCTTTCCATATTAGAAGCAAATAAAAATATTTCTCTGAATTACAATACACAACAAAAATTATTTTGGGAAGATCATAGGACATTCAAAATGAAGGGAGTATGCACTTATATTCGTTGACAAGAAGGAGGGTCGAAAATAGAGAAGGCTCACTGGGTAACCCGGGGGTGCGTCATCCGTGTTTACCAAAGATAGTAAACCCCATGGGAAAGAAACAGATCATTAGGGTGCCTCAAAGTCAATGTGTGCAAATAAATAAGAAGTCGCTGGAAAGAGTGTCTGTGACTGGCCTTCCCACAACAGCATTTTTATCAATTTAAATTGGGCATATTTCGCTTTTAGAAATAAAACTAATATTTTCCCTGATTCTCAGCAAACGTTGTAAATAGAAATATTTAATATAGAAGTAACTGTCTTCAACCTATCATGTCCAGGAATAACATTTGACGATTGAAATTATTCATGATCTTATTGAGGCCGAGTAGAAAACGAGACGAGCCCCCCCCCCTCAAAGGCGAGGCTCTGGGCCCATGCCTTAAGAGGTCCCTGCTTGTGGACACATAATGCGATAAATTATCATTATTGCCAAGGCAGAACTATGTAGAAGACTATTTAAAATTTGAATCAACAAGCAGGGGTGGGGGAATGAAGATACACTACATATTTTGAAAAATGGAAAACATTACTCCCCCATAATCTTGATGATCATCTGAAAAATTTTATCTCTGTCACACGTTTTAAATGCTTAAAGTATTGACTAGATCCTGTAACATGTAAATGTATTTCTTGTTAATACTAAAAGATTGTTTTTCCACATTTTTTTTTAAAAATAAAATTTAAATTTATCATCAATGAAATCATAAAGGAATGATTAATATAATTCTAAATTTATGATAAAAATCTAATGCGTATTAGTATTCTCTGAAATTATTTGTCGAAATAAAAATAAAAACATTTGAAAGACTATTTGTTTTGGTATTTACTTCATTACAGCTATTTCTTGCCTAATAATAAAGAATAAGACCCAACAATTTTTCAAGTTAATGCACTCCAGGCAGTTTATGAGAAACAAGGAGTGACAATTCAATAACCGGACTAGTCTTAAAATTTAGCTTTATTGAGAATATTAAACAAATACCTTTTAGTCCCCTTCAACATATACCCCTTCCCAATCAATACATCGCTGGCTACGAGTTTTCCACTGTTCAGAGCAGTGCTGCAGGTAATTAGGTGTCACTTTCTTCAGTATATCTGTCGTTTCTCCCTTAACCTCTTCTGCAAACTGAATATGTGTTCCCTTCAATGCACTTTTGGAAACAGGCAGAAGTTGCATGATGCGAGTATGGAGGATGCTCGTGCACAGTAATGCGTTTGACCGCCAAGAACTGTTTCACAGAGAGCACATTGTCTTGGTGCTTGATTTCTTTGGTACCAATTTTGCGCAAACTTTCGTCTGATACAAATCCTCGGCAAAATTTTTCTTTTTGTCTATGTTCTTAATATCTGACATCATCCGAAAACTCAAACACCGGTCTTTCATTAGTTCTTGATGACACAAGGTCGACCAGAACGTTCAGCATCTTCAACAACCTCCCAGCCTTTCGAAAATCGTTTGTGCCATTCAAAAATCTGACTACGTAACATGCAATTATCTCTAAACACCTCCTTTAACTATTTAAAACCTTCATTTGGAGTATTTTTCTTTAAAAAATTTTTTCAAATTTATGCACCGCTCGATTTTTAAGCTTATCAAGATCGCGGCACATCGACACAACAACGTCTTACTCTCAAACAGGGATGAAAAACAAACTGAACTAGTTAGAGGGACGAAATAAAGTGCCAACAACACCGGAAGCATCAAAGTCAACTACATCCCATTCTCTCTCCTACACACCAAATCTAACGGCTAGGGCATGCGTAGTCCGGTTATTTCATTGTCACACCTCGTATGTCTCAAAAACTTGGAAATATTTATACACACAACTTTTCGCAGTGATGCAAAATGAATTTGATGTGTTGAAGGGACAAAGTTTGAGAAATGATTGATACAAATGGAAACGAATAATACATTAAAATATGTTTTCTATGGGTTTGTAAAATTAGAATAAATTGTTACGAAAATTCCGGGGTGTACGAGTGTGAAATCAGTCCAATTAGGAGGATAATGACGTTTTATTCACAATTATTTAGGATGACACACATGTAGCAGAGCTTGGGCAATAATTGTACAAACAAAAATACAGTACTTTTACAGATTAGTGACACAAATATATTGTCAGACACACCTATAACAGTCACAGTTGTAACAACTTTCAGTCACCAGCTTATTAGTTCTCACTGCGGACATACCTCCGCAGTAATGCTCTGCACTTTCAGGACAAGCTCCAATAATACCCGGCAGATACACGTTACTTCTCCGCAAATTCCCCTTTCAAGTGCCGACAGCTTCCAATCGATTTCCCGACCGATCCCCTCAACAGACTCATTTACTCTCAGCGTATTTATAATTCTTCCGGCCAGGTAAGACGTCACATGGGAAATTTTTGGAAAAGTGTGTAACTTTCTCCCCCGTGAAGGTATTGACTCGATTCCAGCACTTTCGGGAACTTTCCATTTGTCGCTCAAATCACAAAGGTTAAAGGGTAATTGCGTAAGCTTCCTTTGGCTGACTGACGCATCTCTGTGAATGTTTCTTTTAATTTACACGGAGAACCGCTGCATGGAAGCGCCATCTCCTGTTCGTAACAAAATGAATCAAATATTTTTTCTTGGAGTGCTCCCAGTTTGAATCATATTCTCTAATATTAATTCAAGTTCTTCTAAAATAAATTAAACCAATTTTACTTTTTTATTTTTATTTTAAAGGATAGCCATGAACAGAAAATAGGCATTTTATTTTGATAATTTGGCTTGTTAAAGAGGAAATATTTTATTAAAATGAAAAAAAAAATTCTTCATAACTATAAATATTTATAAGATTTAAAGATCTACGGAACTATTTAAAGATATACTTAAATAATACTTGAATGACAACTTAAAAAGGACACAATGCAGATTTATTATAATATAATGAAACTTCTTGTGGCAGTTTAATTGAAAAATAATATGATAGGTAAAACGGCTCTTAGAAGACTTGATGAAAACATTTATTTTGGATGATTAGACCTTTACAAAATTTTCAGTTAAAATGTCATCTAATATATTATGTGACCAATAATAAATACATTTATTGCATAAAAAGGGAGAAAAATTTGTAACATACAAAAAGGAAGACTGCTCACTAAAAATTTCAGAATAGCAAATGAAATACAGCTTATTACATCAATAGTAAATTATCTAAATCAATAAATGTTAAAATATGTTGGACACTTTGCAATAATACACAAAGGAGACAAATTTAATGTATAATAAACTGAACCCATAAAGTATAAGTTAATTCATATAATTTTCTTCACTAGGCAACATTTTCTTAACTATTATTTCAATATGAAAAAGAAATTAAAAAAAAAATTAAGAATAAATTATTCAAATTAGCTGTATATTTCTACATTAACCTTGTTGTAGTACAAAACTTTGCATTAAAAAAAAATGCATCTAATAAAGTTTTACATCTTATTAAGTTATTACTTTAAATCATCTCCCAAACTTTTAAATCTATTCACATGACCTTGTTTATTTATACTTTGTAACTGTGCATTTCAGTAGCAAGCCATGGAAATTTTTTTTATCACAATAACAATTTAATCAATGGCATATAATCTTTAGTATTACATGTAGTAAACAAAATTATGGTCTGTGACATATTTTATATTTGATTTTATTCTTTCAGTTAACATTTTAAATGTTTATTTTTAATTTGTTTGAACTCATTGTGCATTCTGCTATTGATTATCATTCCTGATAAACAATGTTTTCAAGTAACAATTAAAGAGTAATTTTCTTATATGAACATTATACGTTCTGATTTTAATTATTTATTTCAAGTAAGCACTATCAATATTTTTCTTCTTTTGTTACAAAGTTATTGTCTAAAAAACGTAAGTGAATAACAATGGAACTTAATAGTATAAGAGGCTGAGGTGACTAAGCGGAGCAAAACAAGTGTTGAAGTGATAAAAGTAACTCCACAAAATCAAAATTATATCATACATTGATAAAAGATTACAGTTCTTTATATCGTGATTGTGTATAAAATTGTTTGAAAAATACAATTATTACATCACAAGAGTTAGAAATAGAAAAGCACGTCAATTAAAATAGCAGAGCAAACCATGTAAAGAAAATCAAAGATAAAAGCATAACATAGCACAATGATTACATTTGATTCTTAGTTCATTTCGCAAGGTGAGAGTCTTCAATTTCAAGCATGGCATTCACGAGGCAGGAATCGTCAATATCGTAAAGAAATATACCATTATCCTCTGTAATATTCGGTATTGTAAAACTTTTTTAGGTTTAAGTGAGTTTATTTCTATTTCAGGTTTATTTCCATGTGTGGTGCAAGATATATTTTTGCAGGACATTTTATTTTCATCTTTCTTTGTTTTATTTTTCACAGCAATATCAAAAATGGGAACAGGCAGCAAAGAATTAGTGGGGTTTTTTCGGGGGGAGGAGGAGAGTAATGTTATATATAGAGAAGGTTAAAAGTATGCCCAAGTATATAAAGATGATATGAAAAATGCAGTCATTGAGGAAGATGAACAAGACATTGGATTGGATTGAGATGACGATAGTTTCAAACACTGCAAAAATGGGCATATGAGTTTAATAATTTTTTGACCAGTTTTGTACGATAGTGGAAACAGCAGATTTACAGTCTGGGTGTCTATTAGAGATACCTGTGAGACCATGAGTTTTTGTGCTTCTATGTTTGAAATATATTGTGTAGTTTCAATGGTTGGAATGCGGTTTAGTCCGTACCCTAGGCGAGAGACATATTTGTTGAAGATAAATTGCTAAATATGGAAACCATCACTTTTTTTTATTTAGGTATGATTTGTTAAACATGGCAACCCTAACCTTTTTTCATTTCTGTATTGACAGTTAAGTGCTTGTCCTCTGTTTGGAGGTTACAATGCATGTTGAAATTTTGCAAGGTTTTTTTTTTTTTGCATTTGCATCTAGAGTAAGTTTCAAATTTTTACTAGTTAAGATAATGATGTGGGCAACTAAATTTAGTGTGCATTTTTTTCTGATATTTTTTACATGTTTTCTCATTTGAATGACTTTGTTAAAAGAATGGTAATCTTTAAAAAGATAGAGATTTGCTAAATATATTCGATAAAACCTAGAAACTTGAATGATCTGGAATATTTGCAGAAAATTAGATGCATATAAATTTGTGAAAATGATTATGATTACATTTTCCACGTCCACAGACAAGACAGGTAAATCAAACTTTTCTCAAATTATTTCATTTAGCATTTCAGAGTTCTAATATATTATTTTCAGACAAGTGATTATGTTTTATTATAAATATTAAGTACATTTCATTTAAATTTCTGAGAAGTTTCCTTCAGTAAATTACTGTAATTTTTATTGTGTATTTTGTTAAATTTATTTTCAAAAGCTTCAGAGAGAATTTTAACAGATCTTAGACAACAAAACAATCTAAACATCAAGCTAGAGTAGTAACTAAAATTCATACTAATTCCAAAATCATATCAAACTTTTCATTCTTGAACAGGATTCGAGAACATTTTTAAAATTCATTTTGATATGGTTTAATCAACAGATGGATTAGTGTTACGGGAATATATAGTTGTTATAATGTGAATGTAATTTGATTTGCCTGAAAATGATATAAAAGCAACAACAGGTCTTGCATCTATTTTTTCTACTTGTGGAAGTGAATGAATAGTAATTTGTGAAAATGTTGATTATGAAGCTTTTAAAACTTTAGCAGATCCACTGGCAAAATAGTTTAGTAAAATTCATATTCTTTCATTTAGCACTCTGTGCAGTTACATATTTGGCTCTATTTCAAAAATCTCCAAAATGGAAACTTTATAAACTGTACCAAGGGTGTGGGCTAAACAGCAGTTCGCTTTTCTGCGTTTCATTCCAGACACAACTTGGAATCAGAATAGTGTGATTGTTAATTATTAACATACATAGGATTCAGAAGGCAATTCATGGAAGAATGCACAATTGACACACATTTAAAACATGTCAAATGCCACCTGCTGGCAGTTTATGTGAATTGCCGAATCTCTAAAACTTGAGACACAGAAAAGGATTATGACTTTATGGACTTATTTTGAAGTTCAGATCTCCGGCTTTAATTTTTTTGCATAATTTAGGTAATTGAAAGCTAAAATTAAATGTTGAATCAGAAAAAAAAAAAAAAAAAAAAAAACCCAGTTTTATCTCTTCACTACTATTCTCACCAGAAAAATACCCTGATCAGAAAATCCGTCGAGGATTGCAGCTGCAAAGGCATACAACAGATCAGATTCAGATATTGCACCATGGCAAAAGTTTAAGTTTTATAAGAACAAACAAAAGAATGAGAAATATTTTTACTAACAAAAATGATTAATTTGGAAAGCATTCTTAGTTTCAATGAGTAAATCACAGGATTGGAGGCTTTTTACAAATTTGGGATCTTCACTAACTCGTAGAAAATTATTTGGTTGGTAAATGGATAATTTTTGACATTTTTACGTTCAGTAATGACAGTATAAGAAATCATAAATGAGAAAGAATTTCATCGATGATGATGATGAAGGTGGCAGAAATAATGGTTTTACTCAAGAATTAAAGTGATGGATTCCATTAGATATAATTAGTATTCATCATAGTGTACTTTCACCCATTACTAAGTCCAACAAGGGAGATAGTCTGTCAATTGATTGGCAATTGCTAGGTTTGGCATTTACTGCAGCATCAGAGCAAGGATCCAGCTGTCAACTCCATGCATCCCTTATCTGTAGTACTAACTCTATAGCAGCATCCCTTTACAAACTCTGAAGAAATCACAAAGAGACATACAACCAACTAATTGACAGAAGCAGGCTCACTTCTCATGTTTACAATGAAACATGAGTCAAAGGGTATGCAAAAGGTATTCCAAGGATCTCATTATTCTCCTTATGGGATGTTGCACACAGAAAACATGCAGGTTGGCAAGCCAATGCTGTTAATAATAATTATTATTATTATATATATATAAACCTTGTTTAATAAAATACAAACAAAAATTAATTTTTATTATGATGAAAATTGAGAAAAAGTAACCAAATGGATCATGTAAAAAATGGGGGGGGGGGGGGAGTGGCCAATTGTGATATAGACAAAAAAAAAAAAGATGGAAGGTAAAGGGGGAAAAAAACTGTTAACAAGGAGATGAAAATAGAGAAAAATTACTTGGGTGTCTTGGAGACTTATTATCTATGTTTACCAAAAAGTATGAGAAAGAAAAAGATCACTAGGATTCCTTGGGGCCATGATTTCTGTACTTACTTAATGAAGCTTCCTGAGGATTATAAATTAAATAAATCATGACTCATTAAAAATAATATGTGCACAACTTTGAGAATTTTAAAAAACAATAAGAATTAGTTTTTTAATAAGAAAAAGAGATTGTCTTTTTTTTTTAGTATTGTTGGTAAATAAAATCCTAGGAAACCTAATAACAAACAGAAACATAAAGAAACAGAGAACACAATATTTATTCATCATACAATCAATATCAGAGACTTAAAATTTCAAAAACAAATATCATGATAAGAAAAAGCATTTGTATGCAATATATCATCATGCACTTTTAGAAACTATGTGTTAAATTTGATAGCATGCTAATAATAAAAGGGAACATTTGTTAATAAAACTATTTACTTGTATTAATAGCACAACAAAGAATACATACAAAAACTTTACTTTTTCCTCTTATGTGATGTTTTACCTCTTTAAAGAAACTAACAAAATCACCCAACATATTGGAATCTGATCTTCCTTGGAAACTTTGTTCTAAGGCTTGAATATCCTGGTGGAATTATTTTATTCGTTACTTACAGCTCCTAGGTATTGGAAATAAAAGTTCAAATGAGAAGTCAGGCAATATATTTTAAAAGATATCTTAGCATCTTGTAACTATGTAGGAGTTAGTTTATTAATTCTTTATGGTTTTCAGCTCTGGTATTGATTAAAAAAAAACAGGAATAGAAGCAAATGCCATTTCCAGAGTATTTCACTTTTCCTCAAAATTTTATTTTACAAAATTTCCAAATTTGTGGGGCAACAAATGTTCCCTCTTTTGATTTAGCATCAATTGCATAAAGGAAATGACTCTTAATATACCTAGAAACTTCTCCATAGCTTTCATGAAATGTTTAAGCAAAGACAACTTTACATGCAAAGAAAACAATATTTTGTAAATCCATATTGAAGTCTAAGTGCTGAATCAATGATTTTCATAATTAATACAATTGTCATTTGAACTCTTAGTATTGTGTTTCATTCAGAAACACAGTCATACTCTCCCACAATTCTTTAATTTCTACAAAATGTTCTACTGATAGAGTAATATTAACTATACTTATTGCTATTGAGTAATAATACAACCTAAATCCTTTTAAAAGAGTCTATGAACAGCCTTAATTCCTGAGGGATATGTTTGAAACTAAGTTCAGCTATTCAAGCAGCAATACTTATGCACATACAATCTTACATGCATAATAACCTGAAAATTAATCATTTCTCTTCTGGTATGAAAAATCTCCAGTGTTTCGAGCCAGTAAATTTCACTACTACAATCTATACTCTAAAAATTTCTAATTGACGCTTGTTAAGATTCAAATCCCTGTGTCATTTAATTACCTTTATTGAACTGAGTATAATGTTTTATTTTGGATTGAAAGATGGATCAAATGATGTAGATGGTCTAGTCTCTTCTCACATTTCTTCTATATATGTGAATTTTTTCTTTGGAGAAAACACGGACAATTTTGGTTCATTAAGGAGAGAGTACAGAACTCGTCTGCTTATATTCGATTAGAAATTATAAATAGCATGCATCAATCTTTGTCATCCAATAAGTAAATTGGAATAACTTGTTATGCAACAATATATTGAGAGCTCCCCTTTCCTTTTATCTTCATATCCTACATGACACTGAAAATGAAACTAAGCTCCATCTTTGCAATACAGTCTTTTTATAGTGAAATGTCTGAAAGTATAGCAAAAACTGTTCAATGAATTAAGAAACATAAGTGACAGTTATCAGTGAAAATGAATAAAAGTACTTGCAAAGACAAAATCTGACACTTCGTAAAAGCACATTTACTACAAATAATAAAATTATAATACAAATAAAGCTCTCTCAATCATTAGTCAATCTAAGGCTCACAACAAGCAAAATTGTGAATGAGTTGATGATGGTAAGACCAACTCCTGTCAGTATGAGCCCATCACAGGAAAGATTAACTCCCTGTTTAAACAATGAGTGGCAACCCCTAATGGAGTACCAAAGCTGTATATTGGGGTTATGAAAAGTTAATTTAGACACATGAATTTAAAATAACATTAGTCACAATGCAAATTCATGTTTAATTTAATATATTACATTTTCTCTGAGACGCAATCACAAAATCATAATACTGGCTAAATTGAGTTGTAAATGCATACTGAAAAATGCTGCTAAGCACATTAATATGGCAGTATTGCACTGTAATTTTAGAATCAAAATATAACCTCATTGTTTCATTGAAGTGAAAAAATCGGAAAAAAAAAATATTTTACTGTTCATTAGACTAAAGTTAGTATTTATTTCACAACTTCCCTTCATAGTGATACCCACCAACCAATCACCATGTGTCCAAGAAACACCTCCAACGTAGGCTTCACGAGTTAGGAGACTACCTTGGCAAAATCAAAATACAATGGTAACTGCTATAACAATGAAGTACCTTTACTTCAATAACTACTATAAGATGCAATTATTTTTTACTCAAGGATAATAGAAGTTATAAGTATTTCATTTCAATTAAACATAAATTTATGTTAAAAATTAAATAAATTATAATTTAAATGTATCAACTTTAAATAAAAAAAATTTCACATGTTTATGGATGGGAGGCAAGATGGGACCTTTCGAAAATTTAAGCATGAGAATGGGGACCGCAAGATTATAGAGTTTAAAAACCATTGCTCTAAAGCTTACCCATTAAAATAAATTAAAAAGTAGAAAGAAGCACATAAGAAAGATAAATAATTTAGGAAAAATGAATTTTTGATTTGTATGTGATAAAAGCTTTGAAACTCAAGTGTTATTTTATAAAATTCAAAATCTAATATATTTTTCTGCTTAAGTATAATTCATTTATAAAAAGATTTTCCTAGGCGCTTATCATTTGAAACCTACATTTTTCCCTCCAAAATGATTACATAGTTTCATAATCAGTTTGATGAAATGAATATACTTACAATATAACTGTATTACTTCTTTCTATTTACATCTTACAAAAAATAACCAGATAACAAATAAGTACTAAATCACAATGTGATGCTGAAGCTTTATGACGCAAGAGCCAGACGTGGTCAAGCAGCACCTAAGTGTAACTGTGATCTAGACATTTGAATGAGTGATTCATGATTGTCAAGGGGAATTTAATGAAAGAGCAAGACATTTAAATAATTGATCTGTAACTGCACAAAAGCTAGATGTGGCTAGGCTGTGCCAAACAAAAAGAACAAAGACGAAGGTTGTAAAGTGTAATACTGTGATCTAGATATGTGGAGAAATATAAAAAAAGGTAAAATTTGGATTGACAAGTGTCGAAAATAGAGAAGGATCGCTAGGGTATCTCAGAGGCACAGTAATAAATCAGAAATTTTAACTGAAAATGAGAAGCTTTAATATTAATGCATATTTTCTTTTTAAAAAATTGTCTAATTTTGGACATAAAAACAATATTAATTTTAAATTATGTTAAATAAATGCATAAGCATCATGATTATGTTTCATTTAATAATAATAAAAATACATACATAGCTAGAAACAAAACAATCATTATTTTATATCTACAAATAGAATTTTGTTGGGTCGAAATCTCAGCACACATTGCACAGCAAGCATTTGGATACCATGCGTATCATTTTTGGATAATTAGAAATTTATAAAAATGTATTCTGGTCTAAAACTTCTATGATAAAAACCGGCACATCTATGTTATAAACATAGATATTTACATCAGTTCTTTTCTACCTTCATTTTTCGACTTCCTTCAGTTTTTCTAGTAATTCTTTTTCCATTTGCAAACGTCTTCGTTTCGTGATTTCCTCTTTAAAATGTTTCCTACTTTCTTCATCAGTAGGTGGGTACAGTTCACGACGAGTTTTAACAACCCATTCTTCAAAATACTGAGGTTGATTGAAAATGTAAAAAATCGCTACAGGAAAAGAAACGTATAAACCTAGTTTAAACACTTCTAACTGCCAATTACCCATGATGCTCAAAAATAAAATAGAACAATTAAAGTCAATTTAACCTTCACGTCAATGAAATTTTTCGTAGACTATCTTGATGTATTTGTGCGTTATTCTTCAAATTACACGATGAATTTCAATTCTTTATTGAAGTATAATGCCTCCTTTTTTTTTTTCACAGTTATAAACTAACACGATTCACTGGTAAAGGGATTGATTGATTGATGGAAGAAGGGATGTAGGGCAACAAAGGCAATTATCCCTATCTGGATACAACAGCAATCAGATAGAGACGAGTGCCAGTCCGGTGGAATATTTACAGGTCTTAGGAACGAATTAGGACAAGTAATGCTCACTTTTTTGAGTGGCAACGATACAATGGTTGCTGGTACATTATTTCTAGCCTCTTTTTGTAGATCGCCAAGTTAACCGTACGGCTTGTTTTTGAGCCAAGCTGTATTACATTAATAAAAGAATTCGTTTATAGAGGTTGTGTTAATACGTGGTTGCTAGTTTTGATACTGATTATTTTCTTGAAATTACAATGTTGTATTATTTTTATTTCACTGTTCTTTATTGTTGATTGATTTCATGTGTGTTTTATTTTTCTGCTTTTTTCATTCCCAAGTTTTTTAACATATTTACTGCATTGTTTTTTTTTCTCCCAGGGATCAAAATTGAACGAAGTAGATCAATTACAAAAATATAAGGGAAATGAATCTTTAGTATTATACATGTCCCAATCATCAAAAGTCGAGAATAAATGTTTTAAAATTTATATAGCTGAAAGCAATATTTTAAACGAGGTGGAAGGTTTTGATTGCGATAACGTACATGAAATGTTGAAAAAATGTGACAATAGTATTAATAAAAGACGAAGTCACATTGAAGGTGCTCTTGTTCATTATGAATATTCAAAATGATGCATATTGCATAGAAATACATATTTTACTTTACAATCTTTTTCTAATCACTGCAAAATCTGTGAAATATATATATACCGCTATTGAAAATAAGAATGACATAAAAAAGGGATCAGTCAAGAAGGGAAAAAAGCAGTATTAGAATGTAGAATTTATCTAAAAGGTTTTTCATTTTTATCAAAATTACAGAAACATACTGAACGATGCTCAAATTCAACTTTGCCTTATCCTTGTCCACATTCTGAGTATAATTGTAAATTTAGGTACTTGACACAGTCATTAACACATGGAAAAGAAGTTCATGGAATAAATATGACAACGAATGAAATAAATTTTGAAGATAAGTTTTCAATTATGGATAGAAAATGAAAGTACTAGAACTTTCTTTTAAAAAAACCTACTGGTGATAAAACAACCGAAACAAATGTTTATTCATATTACAATTGTCTGTGTTTTAAGTGCGAAATATCAAAGTCATTTAATAGGAAAACTAGTCGAAGGTATGTCAAAGGTTTAATACCACTGACTGAATGTCCTGTTCAAATCATTGTTTTTGAGACAGAAAAAAATGTCATTTTTAAGTCCTTTTCAAAGCATAATCATGAAGTAAAGGCCTCAAAACATAAATTTTAACCAATTAAAAAGACTTGTTGCGAATTTGTCAAAGTTAACCTTCGAATAGGTATCGAGAAATTTTAAGTACTGGAATATGCTCACGGTAACCGAGAAATGATCGAGATAACTATTTTGTTAAAGAATCCTTTTTGACAAACAAAAAAAGCCTTTCATATTATGTGAATTCTTTGAAATTACTCTTACGGTTCCATAAAAAAGATGCTGGTTGAAATTATTAATAATAAGTTGCATAATGAAACTTATAATTGTATTTTTTTCATAAAAAATGAAGAACACGATATAGTTTCAGGTTCTAAAAGCTTAAAAAATTGCCAAATAATTCATTAGTAATTGGCTTACAAATTGCTGAACAAAAAGAAATGATGGTAAAAAGCTGTAATAAAATATTATGTATTGACTCAACTCACAAAACCAATGAGTATAATTCCTATTTAATGAATTTAATCATACCTGATGAATATGGAATAGGTTATACAATTGCACATTTTATCACAAATAATTTAAACGCGGAAACTATGTATTGTTTATTTGACAGCATAAAAGAGAGAGTTTCCAACTAAAATCATAATTGCATTATAACTGATGATAAAACAACAGGTCCTGATTTTAAACAAGTGTTTGGAGATGAGGTTAAACACCTGCTTTGTAAATGACATCTTCATCGTGCTTTAAAAAAACAATTAACTAATTTTGTTTCTAGTTCAGAAATGAGGAATAAAATTTAGACTTTTTTGGCAGTTCTTTTAGAGGAAACCAATTCAATAAAATTGAAAAATAGTATGGATAATTTTAAAGTTGTATTTCCTTACAAGGAATTCGATGATAATTAGTATGGTAGAATAGAATTATGGAGAATATCATATCGTCATTTTCTGCATGCATATACCAATATATATTGTAAGTCGTTTCATAAGTGCAAATTCAATTGTCAAATAGACAATGGAATTGAATACTGTATTAAAAACGGAAAATGATACATATTTTGCACATCAATATAGAATAACAATTTGCGGTTAGTTCTGAGTTGTACAGGGCCTGGCTTTTTTAACTTTTTTTTTGGCAATAAATCGCCAATGTGGTTACCATGCAGGTTTGTTTCTGGTATCCCTATAAAATCTATAAAAGATAATTTGACGCTTTGTTTACTCCTTTTTTACTTGCATACACCCAAGTGTTTATCCTTCAACATATAAAGGGCACAATACTGTATTAGAAATTCCTGATAGAGATGTTTATGTGAAGGCAATATATTCATGATTAGTATAATCACAAATAAATGGAGATGTGTTTTAGGAAGTTAAAAAGATTGTAGAAGGATGTTCAAACCATGATTAACTCTTCTGCAGGTGTATAAAAAAATCATATTCATCTCTATGTATGCATTTGTATACTTGGATAATCACCTACTGTGTAAACATATTGAAAAAGTTAACTCATTATGTTTTCAACAATGTCCGTATTTTGATGGTGTTTTAAGTGATGGAAATGTTGAAGATAAAGAATATGACCATGATTCACTTCCATCCGTGGCTTGTGTAGAAAATTGCATTGATTCTGCAATTAAAGAAACATTCCGAGAATAATGAGAGATCCACAAAACTAATATTTTACTTGTCAAATTAAGTTGCTTATTGCAAAATAAATTTTTCAGAGTTACTCTGTTATCATATTTAAATAGCAGGTTAAAAACTATGCTTTCAATATGTGAATCAATTGCAAAAAGAAACAGAGAAATGAAACTAAAAAATAATTTGATTACCTTCCAATCAGCATTTAAACTAGCAGTATATATTTAAATGTACCAGTAAAATTAAAAAAATTGAAGAAGAAAGCTTCAGAATATCCTTCTATAACTGTCAAGAAAGAAAGAAATAAGTATTTTAAAAGTAGAGCTATCAGTATTATGTAATGCAAATGGCTTGTTTAGGAAACCAGCCAGATCTTTCACACCCCAAATTAGTTACGTACCTGATTATAGTTAAGTAATTTTACATATTGAGGACATTAAATTACATTTTTATGAGGTGAGATCATTAGATAGTTATATATCTGGTGATGAAGTATTATTAAAAGCACAAATTTTCATAAAGGATGGGTGTAGGATAATATAATTGATGTATTGAATTTAAAAACCATGCAAAGTAGAGATTCCATCGCGGCAAGATATTACCACTAACAAATTCTGGAAATTGGAGGTAATCTTAGAAACTTCTTTAATTTCAGCCAACTTAGGAATGCAAAATTCGTTTTCATTCCTATTAATGTGTCTTGTCATTGGGTTTTATTAGTGGCCAAGTTAAATGTCAAGAAATTATACTTTTATGATCCTTTAGATTTCGGAAATGAAAGTAGGTATACTAAATTAATAGATTTATGGAGAACTTTAAATACTTTGTTACATGAAGAACTAGATTGGCATATTTCAAATCCAATTCATCTGAAACAAACTGATAGCATGAATTGTAGCGTTTTTATATCATACTTTACAAATAGGGTATTAAACAGAGGAACTATAATTTTGATATAAATGAATTTAGAATTTACATGTTTGATTTTATTGCAGGTAAGTGTTTAAATAATATCCAATATATTGTATCAAATGATATTAACACTTGTTATCAATGAAAGCAGAATTATATACGCTAGGTAAGTTTATTCGTGTTGCTTTTTAATTATTTAAAGTACTACATAAAATGATTATTGTAATTCTTGTTTCATTTGTATACTATTAAAAATTCGTTATTTTGTGTAGTAAAAATAATTGTGCGAGTTTCTTAAAGTGTAAAGGAATATATATCTTCTAATTAATCTACCTTTTCTGTTGGAAAAGGGGTTAATGCATTTATATTCCATACTTTCTGGGTGACGTGGAAAATGTTGGAAATAAACCAAGTTTTCATATCGTGTATTACTTTACGAAATTTTTTTAATAGATTTTAGTTTCTAGGAAATTATCCATTTTATTATGTGTATCAATCAACTGAGTGCTGGAGACATTCTTGTGTATGGGAAGTTTTTGATACGAAGAGAGTGTTAGATGGGATTTCCATCTGTGGTGACATTATCTGAATTATAATTGCATCACAGTTGTGAAAGACTTTCTGAAGTATCACAATTTGTAAAAAGTAATAGGTAAGTTATATTTATGTGAAAAATATAATGTGTAATGGATCGCTCTCTATACAATATGAAATGTAATTATTATAGTTGTATAATAAATATTATTGCAGAAACGATATATATGTATATGTTAGGTAAATGGTAAAATCAGGAATACCAAGTAGTAACTTCTTTTCCTCGAGGAGAAAAATTACAGATTTAAAAATATAAAATAGTAGTTTTCTTAATTACATCATTTGAAGTATTGCTTTTATTTGATATAATAAAAGAAAAAAAAAAGCAGAGAATGCAATACAATTTTATTTTAATTAATTATTGTGCATTTCCCCCCACAATATATTAAATAGTTGATAGTTTATGGTTACTAAAATATGTATCACAATAACTCTGATATCTTTAACTTATTAAACAGTTACTAGTTGCTAATTTTTGAGTGCCCATAGTTTTGATAAATCATAAAACTTATTTCTTTTGCTGTTTTGAAAATATAATGGGGCTGATGCACACTTAATTTGTAAAAGCTCCAAGTTTTCCCCCTAAGGGTACGGTGGGGAAGTTTGTAGGAGGAGGTGACAGACAAGCGTTGTCCGCATTACTTAACACAGACTCAAAAATACGAGGTTTGCGGTCAATAGCCTTCATGTTGCTTCTGAATGTAACACTACTGAACAATCATTAAGTCAATTAGTAGTATACGAATGGGGGGAAACTGGAATCACCGTTTTATTTAAACTATTTCTATTTGAGTGTGAGAACAACAAAAAAGTGCTTCAAGTTGCTTCCTCTTCCAATTCCTGAAAAATGACGAAGACGCAAATTGATGGTAGTGTTTTCGAGAGTGTTGGTGGTGTTATCACAAGTATAATGACTTATGGAATTTTTAATAAATATGGCTGTTCCCCCACCCCAATGTGTTAATCTGTCATTTCTATGGCATGTGTAATTAGTTATTTTAATGTTGTCAGAAGGTCTGAGGAGAGTTTCTTGGATCCCGATAATATCGGGATCGTGCTCAGCAACCGAGTTTTTAAGCTCGTCGAGTTTCCCTTTAACTCCGTTAGCGTTCCAGCTAAAAATTCTCAGACTTTTTATGTTATTGTTGTGTTTACCCATTTAATGTAGGTTGTATTTGGCTCTGAAGAATTTGGAACATACTGCTCATTTGTGCCGTCATTTGGGACATTTGAAGCATTATGGCCGATTGGTTTTGGGAGTTTATGTTTCCTGGGTTTTGAATTGCTTGTTTATTGTTTTGGGTTGCTTGTAATTTTTTTCTCGCTTCCCAGACGTTTTTGACTGGTTTTGTTTGTAATTTCGAGGGTTATTTGGGCAACCGGAATAGTATGCAGGATGTGGCCCTTCGCAGAGCGCACATTTGGGAGGAGTTTTGGAAGATTTTTGGCAATCTTTGGATAGATGTTTTTCACCACATTTTAGGCATTTAGGTTTTCTATTACAGAACCTACTGTGGTGATAGAACTTCTGGCACCTGCAGCACTGAGGTGGCATAGTATTTTTTTTTCAGGGCTTCAATTTTGACTCTGAAGTAGCCTATATGCTCGATATTGTAAATGTCTTGGTTAACTGGATTTTTATTAAGTACTTGGAAGAGAGGCATGTTTGTGTTTGTGCGTCGACTTCTTAGCAGGCTGATGTGTTCTGGGATGGGTTCCTGGTTTTTTTTATTTCTTCAATAATTTCTTCTTGGTTATAGTCAATTGGCAGACCTCTAATTATGACTCTCAGTTGTTTCTGGTTCCGCATTTCAAATGTTTGTGATTTTAGTTTTTTAACGGACATGAAATTTTGTATTTTTCGGTGTGCGTCGATTGATTCGGGAAAAACTTTAAATTTTCCGTTTGTCATTCTGGCCTGTATTTTCACGCCGACAATTGCACTAATCTCGTCCAAAAGGGCTGGCGTGTTTAGTGATTCATCAATCATTATTGGTGGAACTCTTTTTTGTTTTTTTTCGACAAGTGTTGGTTCGTCAGATTCCTCACGGTTTTCATTAGTTGGGGAAATAACCTTTTCATTTTGAATTTCGGGAAATTCTTCAATTTCCAATGTTTCAGTTTTTTCCTCAACTTCTAAGCCTGAAAATTTATTTGTAAGTTCAACAGGAGTTTGTAAATCGAATTTATCATCGGTTTTACTCTTTTTTTCCCCCTCCGTTTTTTGAGGGGAGATTTTGTTCTTTTAATTTGATTAATTTTAGTGGTGAGTGTTTTTTGAATTTCAGAATTTGTGTGTTGTTACCAATTTTTCGAGTGCGACAAGGCACTCTTCTAGAATTTGTAATTCGTCCTCTTTGGATTTAATATGCTGTTGCATATTTCTAAAACTGATTTTGTTAAGTTTTTTAGAGCATTTTAGGGCCAATCCTATAATGAGAGCTTTTTTTATTTAGATAGACATTTTTGATGTGAAATTTTTGATATTAACTTCACAAATTTCAGAAATTAAGTTATCGAGAGATTCGCTCATATTAAAGCATTCGTCATATTGCTTTACATTATCAATAGCAATATTAACTTCACTGACATTAAATTCGCTAATGCGCAATAAAACGTCATTTACCTCCTTTTCTTTGCAGTTCATTTCTTCATCAGAATAGTCTGGTTCCATGCTGGTATCCGAATTAGATGTAAAATCCAAGGTAATTCAAATTTGATATCATTACGCACGTGCAAGTACAAGATTACTCTACTTAAAAAAATAAATAAACGTTTAAACCCAATAAAAAAGGGTTGGTGGTTAGTAATAACCACTGTAGAATATACTGCAGCAAAATTTCACTGGTAAATCCACTAGTAATCCGCAAAATGTCGAAGGAGAGCGATTCGAAAAAAATGTTCATTCGAGCGTCACCGCCGATGTTAAAAAATATAGCCGCTGCTTAGCTTCAGTCCGCGGCAGGTGAAAGAGCATTCGTCGTAGAATATATGAACAGTTGTTCTTTCCAAATTCTTTAAGAATGCAGCATAAAAAAGTATCACGATGAACGTATCGAAAAAGTATCAAAAGAGCAACGACCTCGTCGTTCCGTAAAAATAATGCTGTAATTATCTTTTTAAAACGTTTTTCTGAATTTCACTTGGTGTGTGTGTGTGTTTCATCAAATTTTCGATCGTTAATTTAACCAACTTCCCATCAAGCTAGAGCTTTGAAATTTTGGGAATCGTTCGTACTCGCCTAACAATGCAATATTTAGACATTTGCGACAAGTTTTAACTAATATTTCAATAATTTTAATAAGTCAAAATATTCTTTCCTCTCGGCACTTTTAGGATTGAGGAAAAAATTTCTTTCCCCCTCTGGGAACACCGAGCACTCCTCACGCCACATGATGTATCGTAAAACTAACAAAGGGGAGGTAGTAAGGGTTGCTGACTTTCAGTCAGTAATTATTCGCAAGAAAGAAAGATTCCAATATTTGGCGCCGTGTTTTATCACAATAATTTTTTCTGAATTCTGGTTCCGCTTTTTCTTAAAAGAATGACTTACAAACTTTCAAATGCATGTTTTGATTTTATGAGTATTATGAATTTTTTAATACGCTCACAAATGTCTCTTTTTGAGTAAATTTTAAAGTTAAAAATAACTAACAGTTTTAACTAATATTTCAATAATTTTCTTTAATAAACTTTTCCACCATATAAAAACGTTGGTTTTTATATCGAATTATTTTTTGTGGAGTTATTTTCCAATGATTTTAGATTTATTCGTATATTTTGACAACTTTCAACCGTATTTCAATGAAACCTTTTGCTAAAGCTAGTAGTTCTACACTTTGTAGGAATAAGGGCTGCCATTCCAAAATGGTATTACACGTCCGGTCTGATTCGTTCCTATTTCCTACATCACTTGTTTGGTTTACTCTTTACTCAGTGTCATATTGAAAACTTGATTTTTCTTAAAAAATTAAAACAAGCATATTAAAATGTACTTAATGCACAAATGAATTTAAAAAAAACATGAAATAAAAGGGAGAGAAAAGAGGATAGGAAAGGGAATGAATTATTCACAATGAGGATGTAATATTTAATAGATTTTAAAAAAAAATTTCTTACAAATCTTATCGTAAGATAAGATTATAAGAAATATTTATATAATTTTTTTAGCCCCTCAGTGCCTTCGATAGACTATGTCTAATCTTTAGCAAGAGGAAAGTATTATTTTATATGATTATTTTTTTTAAAATTATTTTATTATTCTTATTGTAAAATTACTATAACTAAAATAGTAATAAATAAAATATTATTTAAACTTTTTTTAATGATGTTAGAGGTAAAGAAGGAAGGGAAAAGAGAGTAAAAATGGTTCTTGTTTGGCTGGGTGCACGGTGGTGGACAGCAAACTAGTTCAAGAGAAGAGAGGTAGAAAGGGCCACACGATATTAAACAGCTGATGAAAAGCTGAATAGATGATAATGTAGGTCTTGGAGTGAGATGACTGATTGAGAAAGAAACTATTGAAGGAGTGATAAAGGAATTAATTAAAAGGGTCTGAGTTAGAATGCAAAGTGTTATGGAGGAATTAGGTGTAAATAATTATTGCAAGATTGGTAGGGTAGGACATGGGTTCCATTATTGTGAGCAAAAATTAGCTGGGCCCTTATTAGAGGGTTACTATGATTTGCTAGTCTATTATAGAATCTTCTAGAGAGATAGTTGATGTGTTTAATAATAGGAGGGATATTGAGATCCTTATGTATGACAGAATTTCTGACATACCAAGGTGAGTTAGTAATCATGCGGAGGATTTTATTTTGAAGGACCTGTATTTTTTTAATGTGGGAAGGTGCGGCATGGCCTCATGTAGGGGAAGCATAAAGAAGGATAGGTCGGATTACTTGTTTATAGAGAAGAACTTTGTTAGCAAGAGTTAGTACTAAATTTACGCTAATTAAAGGTATTCAGTTATGGATTTTGGCCCAGTATTTGTCAATTATTGATTGGATATGAAGTTTGGATTCCAGGATTACTCCTAAGTATTTGATCTCAGAGTCCCAAGAGATTTGGTCATTAAAAAATGTGAGTTTTTTATTAGGAGGGGGGGGAGGCGTGACCTATTCTAAGAAATGAGAGAGTTAGTTTTATTAGTGTTTACAGCAATCTTCCAGAGTGTCATCCAATCCTCTATTTGTTTTATATTATTTGTAATTTAACTATTACGTTAAATGGACTATTTCCTTGGGTGAGGATTGCTGCGTCATTTGCGAATAAACAAAGGCTTTTGTAAGGACTCTGAGGGAAGTCATATGTATACAAATTGTAGCAAATTGGAGAAATTACAGACCCTTCAGGTTGACAGGCTTTTATATAGCATATTATAGAGAGAGTATCATTAAGCTCAACTTGGAATGTTCTATCTTTAAGGTAGTTATTTAAGATAACTATTATGTAGGGAGGGAAATTGAATTTAATTAGTTTGAAGATCAATCCATCGTGCCAGAGGTGGTTGAATGCTTTTTGTATGTCGAGGAAGATACCTCCAGAGACTTGTTTGGAATTAAATCTTTCAGTAATGGCATTCATAACCCGTAGAAGATGGTGGACAGTGCTGTGGTTAGAATGGAAGCCGAATTGTGAATCTGGAAGAATATTATTAGTGGAAACATGAGTCAGTATTCTGGTTAGCAGGATTCTTTCAAAGATTTTTTAAATATAATTTAGTAGACGGATAGATCTATGGGTGGAAGGAATGGGATGGTTTTGTCCAGGTTGGGGGAAGAGAATAATATTCCCATGTTTCCATTTTTGTGAAAAATCCACATACATGCGACATTTGTTAAAAAATTTTGTGAGATGAGTAAGTGCGTTGGGAGGAAAGAATTTAAAGGCCTGATTGTGAATGCCATCCTCACCAGGGACTTTCTTTTTGCTTAACTTTTTAATTATGGTAGCTATTTCAGAGAGGGAGGTGAGGAGGAGGGAGAAATTAAAATTGGTATGGGCTTCAAGATAATTTTGAACTATTAATTCTGTTTTTTCAATATGATCATCATCATATGGAGTTGGATTTTCCTGGAATGAGGATTCAAGGTTATGGGCAAGCAGATCAGCTTTTTCTTTATCAGAGAATACCAGACAATTATTGCCTATTAGTGGGGGATATTGTAATATTTATTAGAAAGTTTTTTGTTCATATTAAAAAGGGATCTTCGGTATTAAGCTGTCGGAGTAGGTTTTCCCATTTTTTTTGTTTTGTTTTTAAGGTATTGATTTCATTTTTAATTTGTTTTTTGAGGTTATTAATTATGGGTTTCAAAGGAGTATCTGGTGTTTTGCCATTGTTTTGTGCACCTATTTTTCGCTTTAATTAGGTTTCTGATATGAGGGGGGGGAGTCTAAGAGGGGGGATTTGGATGGATCTGGTATTACTAGCATGGTTAATTGCATTTTTGATATTAGTAGTAAACGATGTGATTGATTGGTCTAGATCAGCGATATTATTAATAATGGGGTTACCTTTTGTGATATTGTATAGAATTTCTTGATAGCGGAACCAATTAGTTGTTGTTAGAGTGTGAAGGGGTATGGAGAGAATTTTATTGATAGAGATGTCAATTAGTATAGGTTATGGTTGCTGGGTAGTTCATTAACACTTTCAATATTGTGGAATGGAATGTTTTTGAGGACAGCAAAATCTATTATTGAGTAAGTATTACAATTGTAAGGAAAGTGAGTGGGTGAATCGAGAACAGCTATTTGGAGGTTATAAGTGTTGCACATAGGATGAATAATTTTACCTGATCTGTTTACCCTGCCTCTGTTCCAGGTCGGATGTTTTGCATTAAAGTCGCCTATTAAAATTCTGGTGGGGTTGTTTGAGAGGATATTGATTAATTCATTATGGTTGATGAGTTTACTGGGGGATGGTAAATAGTAGAAACTGTGAAGTATTGGTTGTCTTTGGTATTGATATGGATGGAGGTATTTTCAGAGGTGGAGATATTTTTGATAACCATATGATGATGAATTCTATTTTTAATTAAGATTGCATTGCCTCCGGCCCAATGGGTTGGTCTGACAGAATGGTATATATTATAATTTGGAATCTCTTAAATTTTTCAGAGGGTTTGAGGTGAGTTTCTTGGACTCCTAGGATGTCTGGGTTGTAATCATCTAAGAAATTTTGGAGTTTTCCTATTTTTTATTTAATGCTATTTGCATTCCAGCTTGCAATCAGGAGGGATGGAGGTAGTTTATTTAACATATTAAATCTTAGAACCAGATGGACATCATATTGCAAATGACTTGGAATGATTTTTCAATTTTTGAACATAAATCAAGTTTATTATCATTGAATATTTGTCGTATTAATTTGAATTGTTGGTAAGTTTCCATAATTTTTGAAATTTTATTTAATTTCATTAAAGAAGGGAAGACTTAAAGGTTGGCTGTCATTAATGGGTGTGGTGTTTTGGTCGCTATTTTGCTTTTGTTGTTTTGGCATTTTGACGTCGTTCTTCCCAGTTGGTGAGGGAGAGGGTTTGAAATTCACAGGATTTTGGGGGCAAGCAGAGTAATTTGCTGTATGATCTTCACCACAGTTACAGCCTTTGGGGGGGATTTCAAGAGTTTGGTGCAGCTACGAGTTGGATGGTTATCTCCTCTCTTATTTCACATATTTAAATTCCCTAATGCAGAATCTAGAGTGGTGAAAATAACTTTGATAGCGATAGCATTCATTGGGTGTTTTTCTTTTACGGAGAGGTTCAATTTTAACTGAAAGGTATCCAGTATTATTGATTTCGAAATTTTTGTTGTTGTTTTCTGTTTTTGGAAGTGTAACTAAAAATAGGAGGAGTGGCTGGTTATTTATTTATTTTTTTTGGATTTTAAGTTATTGCATTCATTGACTATCAGATTATATTCAGCTAATTTCTGAATTATTTGATTGGAATAATTAATTGGGAGGCCTTTAATTATACATTTAAGGATTCTCTCATTAGGTAATTCAAATGTGTGAGCTTCTAAATTTCTCTCTTGAACATGATTTTGGATTGTTCGGAATGCTTCAACTGTTGGGGGGGTGGGAAATTTTAAACTATTTCTTTTTTAATCGCCTTTGAGCTAGCATTTTGTCAGTTTCATCATATTTTCAAGAGTTGCTCTTGGATCTTCAATATTAGCTGAGATTATTGGGGGAGGGTTCTTTAGCTTCCTCTTTCAATACACCGGAAAATCAAAGTCGTATTCATCATTCATTACTCTCGATGTCTGAATCTTCATCAGAGAGTTCAGAATATTTGTTATTTAATGAAAGGTTGAATTCCTGTTTTTTTTTTTTTTTTTAAATTTGTTTGAGATCGTATCATTAATTCTTTTGGGAGAGTTTAATTTTCTTTTGCTTCTTACTTCGTGAAATTCAATACCTTTATTTACAGTAATGATGGTAGGAGTTGATTTTAATTTTTCTGTGCATTTTGAAGCGGTTTCAGAAGCTAGGTTTTTAAGTAGAGTTTCAAATTTTTCGTTAGCTTCCAGCTGCGATTTTTCGATCTGTTTTATTTTGAGTTCAACGTTGGAGACAGTAACATTTAGAATTTGATTTGTATTTTTAAGATGATTCATAATATCATCTTGGATTTTTTTTCTATTTCATTTGCTAGTATTTTAAGAGTTTCGAAAATATTGGGTGAGCCGTCCAAACATGAACCATTTACAACAGAATCAATAAATTTTTTTAAGAAGGGGAGAATTTGATGAAGAGTGCCTAAATTGTGATTAGAGAAAAAAGTCATTACAGGATTCAGGAGTAATCATCGAGTCACCGAAAATGGCACTTATCTCCTCTGGTTTCAGCAGTCTAGCAACAGTCAATTTGAGTGGCATGGTACTCCACAAGAATGAATTCGGGATAGCGAATTTTTATGAGTTAAAAAATAGGCTTAAGAACGCACAATGGTCAAAGGCGCTTAGCGTCCATTAGCAAGCTAACCCACCAAAATTTACACAAGAAGATGTAAGAAAAAACTTTCATGAAAAAGTCCTTATGAGAGTTGTTGGAAATAGATTACAGTTAGCCAACCACATATGTAAATTGGCTGGTTCGGCTGCCGTCGAACTCTGCCGGTCAAAAGGGTGAAGATTATCCATCGAAGTTGAAGTTCTAGATAAGAGCAGCGGAAGAAACCACACTGTGTGGAGTTAGGGGGAAGAATGCCTATCTGGATAAATTAGTTTCAAATTAATAAATATCAAAAAACTTCATCCTCTGAAAAAAAAAAACCCCTCTGAAGTTCTTTTTATTCAATATTGCTTTTTGTAAATGTTCTCTGAAAGTGATAGGGCAAAGGGAATCTAATTGAAGAATGTTCCAGAGTTCCTTTCTATGGGAAGTATAGTTTGCGCAAGTTAAGAGAATGTGATCCAGATCATTGATCCTACTACAGGTAGAACAAAGAGCATTATCCTACAAATTGAATTTATTTAAAAGACCAAGGGTAATTATCCTTTTGCCTAGACATTGTATTCCTAGAATTTCCTCTCTTCTGTTTTTCATCCAATTAGAAATAATATCGATGGTAGGTATATTCCCCAAAATTTTAAAGTAATTGCTGCATTAAAAGTTTCCGACAGTTTTTTAGTCTGTTACGGTAATTGTATGCATGGATGTCTTCTGAAGCTATCCAGTCGATATTTACGTCAAATTCCGTTACTGATCATGCGATTTTGTCAGCTTATTCATTCCAATAAATTTTTGAGTGACCCAGAATCCAAAGAAATACCAACTGCACATTATAATGAGAAGAATAAGAATCTTATTGGTCACTCTATGAATCCCCTTAGGGGATTTGATAGAGAAGTTTTATAATGCAAATAAAATTAAATAACTATCAGATAGAATAAGCAGATTATTATGCATTTCTGTTAATTCATCCAAAGCTTGGCAAATCGCTAGCGCTTCAGCCGTGAAGATGGAGTTGATTGGATTTATTTTATAAGAAAAGGAAGTAGTTCATGTTACATCTGCTATAGAAGTAATGTTTGGGTTTTACAGATGCATCAGTAGTAATTATGGAAAATTCCCGGAATCTATGTTTTAGTAATTCATTAAAGGAGTTATTAATTATTGGGATTGTAGATTTTTATTTTGAAAGCAGAATTCATTCGTATAAATTGAACTTGGTAGATCAGTAAAATTGATTAGTCTAGGGATTGAAATTATCTTTTCTCTAGTTGTATTCAAATTTCTAAGGATATGATCAACACAATTTTTATCATCTTCCATTATAGCAAGATTTATTGGACCCTGGTTATTCAGACGCATAGAAGAATATTTCCCATTAGATATTTGATTAATAAAAAAATTTTGTGCCAGCCGTCTAACTTTTTCGGAGAGCAATTTTTCACCAGCCAATTTCAAAAGAATAATATTTGGGGTCCATTGAGGAAGAGCTAGAGCAATTCTGAAAGTTTTGGTTCGAACAATTTTGAAAGGTTGTAGTTGATGATCCGACCATTTATTTATGATGTGGCAAGTATAGAAAAAGGAACTGTAGATGTTATTGTTGATTAACTGAATAAGATTATCAGCTCGCGGACCATGCTGTTTCTAGGCCATACCTTTAAAGCCATTGATCTTTTTTAGAGCTTTATTTTTCATTTGATTCATGATAGTTGTATTTTGTTTCCATTTGGAGAAATATACTCCTAAATAATTGATAGAGGTTTGCCATGAGAGAGGGTAACCAGCCAATAATACATTAGGAAATGTACTTATTCTTTTGTTTGAAAGTTCTGATATAGTACTTTTATCAGGACTCAAATTTAATTTCCAATACTTGCACCACTGATTAATTCTTTCCAAGGAAATTTGTAGTTTGTGACATATGATATCAAGTGATTGATGGGAAAAATAAATAAAATTATCATCAGCATAAATAGAACATTCCACTCCAGATTCCAATGTTTCAAAAAAATCATACATATTGATGGTAAATAAAATTAGGGATAAAACACTGCCTTGGGGAAGACCCTTAAAAAGAATTTTTTTCTGTTGAGAGAATGCTCCTCCATCGAATTTGAAAAGACCTATTCGAGGGAAATTCATGAATCCAAAGAGCTATTTTCCCCGTTATACCTATTTATAGACATTTGTAAAGGAGGCCATCTATATATACAGAATCATAAACACATTTTACATCAAGGCTAATTCTCACGAAATATTTCTTTCCTAATTTTGCATCAGCTATCACTTTATGAATAAGGTAAATTGCAGTTCTAATGTCCTTAAAAGGAACAAAGCCATAATGTTGAGGATGAAATTTTTATTAATTGTCAGATAATATGAGTAATGCGACCGGATAGAATTCTTTCAAACATTTTCGAGAAAACCGAAGTTAGAGCTATGGGTCTGTAAGGTGAGATTTTTGTTTTATCTTTGTATAGTTTGGGAATTGGTCATGTTTCCATGATTATGGGAATTTTGAGTTATTAAATAATTGTTGAAAATATTAGAGAACAATTGTTTTTTCTCTCTGATTTAATTCTTTTAGTACTGTACCGGGGATCTGGTCTGCGTCTGGGGTAGTATTTCTGGAAGTTTTTATAGGTCTACTTTGTTCAGAGATATGGAACGTTTTATTAAGAAGATTATCTTTAGTGAGAAAATCTAAAGGAATTGTTTCGTGGAGAATATTATTGGATTAAAAATATCTACAAAAATGTTCGATTGGATTTGCGGATGAGTGATAAATCTATTATGAGCTTGAAGAATATTCGTAGTTGATTCAGGATTCATTTGAGTTGATAATTTTTTCAATATATTAAAAGAATATTGTTGATTTAGAAACATTGTTACACATTTTGTTCCAGTACATTTTCATGGGTTTTTTAATATGAAATCTGAGTCTGCTTGAATATTTATTATATTAAATCCATAGATGGGGGGATATATTATGTATGACCTTTCTTTTTTAATACTTCTTGAGTTTGTAGAATTGATTGCATGCACAGTTCCACCAAGGTGGGAAATATTTATTCGAAATTTTAATTTCTTGAGAACTATTTGAAATTATATCAGCAACAGTATACGAGAGATTGATATTGTTTTCCTCTATATTGTATAAAGTAGATTCTATTTGTTTCATCACTGATTGCCAATTCACTCTCTTTATATTCCGCTGATGAGGGCTATGAAGATTAAATTCTGTGATGATAGGGCAATGATCACTATTGAAGGAGCTGTTTAAGACATAAGTATTGGTGCATCCAAAAAGGTTGCAGAGCAAAGGGTAGGATCAATGAGGGCAGCATCACCTACAGTACTTCTGTGAGTTGGAGCTTTGGTATTAAGAAGAATAAAGTTTGAGTTGGTTAGCCATTCCACAAAAACTTTGCTGTATTGCGATGTGTGATTAGAACCCCACATTGGATTATGAAGGTTAAAATTCCCAAAAATGAAGATTGGATGAGTTAAAAATTCTAAATAGGATTTTATTAAGAAAATATTAAGTCCTCGAGATGCATATAAATTAATGATATAGAAAGATAAGTTATTTATAGTGACATGGACAATTAAACTTTCGATGTTAGGCGATTGGGGTAATGGAAATGGGATATGACGAGCGGAAAGATTCTTTTGAGCTGCTATAAGCAGTCCTTCTCCTGGTCTGTTAAATCGATCTTGCCTGAAAATAGTTTTCCTGAAATGTGCAATCTATTGTCTGGTTTTAGAAAAGTTTCTTGAAAAATCCAAATATCTGTCTGAGAAAAGGGAGGGATGCGGAACCAAATGGATTTGTTCTATATACTTCAACAGTTCCATTGTATAAAAAGCATAAAAGTTAGGAAAAGTTAGTAGTAAAAAAGAAAATCAAAACATGCCCTTGAAGATAGGGAAAAAATATTTTGTTACCGGAAGTATTTATCCACTGATTTTTTTTAAAAAAATTAAGATTAAAGTGTATGTACTAGCTATCCCATTTCTATGTTATTCGATGTATCCTCTTTATGAAGAGATGCATCTGGAACAAAAGCATAACATTTTTGTAACGTTGATCCGTCTTTTTTTTTCTTTCCTGGATGGGAATGCAGACACTTTTTGTATTTCCATAATACTGCAGAGCTGTGAAAACATCGTTTCCATCATTTTTGGACGGTTTCTAATAAAGAGACTGACTGTTTCTCGAGGGCTGTTTGAAAATTTATTACCATATTTTCCAACTTTTTTTCAAGGTCTTTATCTTAGTATTTGGTGCTGTAATTTTCAATGCAGATGAATAATTTTCAGAATGAGTTTTGTGGTATTTTAGTCTCGCCTCACACACAGGTAGATGTTGAGTACATTTTAATTCTAAGATCTGTTTTTCTTTAATATAAAAGGGGCAAAGTGGTGAACTGGCAGGGTGATCCTGTTTACAATTAATACAGTTTATAGCATTGGTACACTGACCCGTATGGGATAGTCCATAATTAATATAAATTGCGGGGTTGTTGCAAAATCTGGAGGGATGGAAAAAATTAAAACATTTATTACATTGACGGGGTTTTTCTATGAAGTTTAGAATGCGGTGATTGATAAACCTATGTTTAATACTGTCTGGTACACTTGTACCAAGAATAGTAATTAAAATAGGTGAAACTTCTCGATTACTGTCGGATTTGATAAAACTTCGCATTTCAACAATTTCGATATTGTTACTCAGTTTTAGTTCAGATGCCAAATCTGCCATAGGTAGGTCTATCGCTATTTGGTGCAGAAGAAATCGGGATGTGAATCCTTCCCATACAAGGCTGGCATTAACCGACATTTTCGAAAGTTCTTCAATTCTAAGAATTTGAAGAGTTTCAAGAGTTCTTTCATTCTAAGAAGAATTTTATTTTTCCGCTGCGTAGGAATGACATGTTATTAATATTAGTATGTCTAGAAATTTTTCTTTTTAATTCAGCGTGTAAAAGCTGCGGATTTGATTCGGGTACGGGAGATTCATGTTGTTTATTTTCTAAAGTTATTGAAATGTTAGAATATTTCCTGTCCCCAAGTCTTAATATGAGTTCCTTGTCACTTTTAAGGTTTTTAAAATATTTATTTTCTTTTGCATCCGTCATGTTTCTATTTATTATTTTTCCTTGTTCATCTATATCCGTGATTTTAAACTTGAAATGACTCACCTTGAGTCTCCATCAAAATTGAAGAAATAAGAAAAAAAGATTTGGTTAACTTACCAAAGTTCAATTGATAAAGAATAAAAAAAAATCACTTAGTCCAGCAAATAGTAAGATGGTTTATACTCCCTGAAAACGGAGCAAGGGCCAACTTCAACCGGTACGAACAACTCGCTTCCTTTCCATCGTCAGCTCGACGAACTTTTTCCACTCACTCGAAGCAACCGAACTACCAACCGAATTTTCAAACCCCTAAATCTAGTAAAGAAATATGCTTCAGAAAACAACTTTGTGGAACTTTAAGCATTGATTGATTCGTTTTAAGGGATATAGAGCAGCAAAGACTATTCTCCTCTAAAATATTCTCTTAATTCAATAGATATAAAAATATTTCATCTTCTGAAAGAATGTTTTACATACTTATTTATTAGCTAATGTTTTTACCGAAATTTCTATGAAAATAATAATAGGCTGTGGGTCTATCTTAAGGACTTTCTCTTTTTTCGCCAAACTGGAGCGATGTCACGGGTAACCGCAGTAGTACTGCGACGGGAGATAGATGATTTTGTGCAACGCAGTTTGACGAATTCTTACGGCCCCCTTTAATGGAAGAGTACCCATTATATATATATATATATATATATATATTATAAATTATTTTCAATATGTGTAAATAGATTAAACTTATATCATTAAAAAAATTTAAATTTAATTTTACAGTTAATTTAATTTTAAAGCTTTTTTTTACTAAGATGAGGAGTTTAAAGAAACGAGAAAGGAAGGAGAAAGACGGATAGTGAAGTTTTTATATAGACTTTTTAATTACATTTGTTTTAATATAAACTCAAGTTGATTTTTGAGGGAGGAACTGCTCTTGAGAATAAAGTGGTTGAGTTATACAAACAATTCATCATTGATAAAAGCTGGGCAAAAATCCATAATTGCATCCCACTAATAGGTAAACAATTTATACTCACTCTCCCCAATACAATTCTGTTCTACAAACAAATTATCAGACCAATTCTATAATACGCTACTCCTGTTTGGGGCCAAGCGGTCCTACACTCAGTAAAAATATCCGCAAACTGCAAAACAAATTACTAAGAATAATAATCAGCTCTCCTTGGTATGTTAGAAATTTTGTCATACACAAGGATAAAATACTTAAGGAGTACCAGTCCGGTGGACTCTTTACTCCGTGTGAATTATATCATGAAATTTTTTTGAGGTAAAACAAGCATTTTACTTATGTACATTAACACATTTCATTTCATTTAAGTGAATGAAAAGATAGAGGAAAGAAAGAACGGAAAAGATCAGATGACAATAAGGTAGAAATAATGTTTTTCTTATTAATTTTTAATTAGCATATTATATATATGAAGTTGATAAATATAAGTTTTTTTATTTACCATATTTAAAATTTCCCTCCCCTTCATTCCACCTAAAGATTGGAATCGATATGAGAGGGAGAGTATTATTTTTAATTAATTTTTTTAAAAATATTTTTTTTGTATAATATACATTTGTTTTAAGATTATATAATCTTTTTTTATGAGGAAGTGATAGGATAGGGAATTTATTTTTTTCTCTCTGGAAGATTTCGAAATTTATAGAGCGGAGAAAGAAAGAGAGGAAGATAGAAAGGATGGTTTCGTCGAACCCACTCTTTGATAAAGGGCGCCACTCATTATTAGAGGGCGCTGTTTGTACTGACTTTGTTAGAGATTTTCAAGACATAAGAGTGTCCAGATGCATACGTTTTTCTGTTAAATATTTGTGTTGATTAAATTAGTTGTAGATTAGTTACGATTAGTTGACTGTGATGGAGAATTAGCAAACACACGACACTCTGAACCACCAATGCGATTGGCGTCTCGAAACAATGGTGATAATAGACATCGCAGTTACCTTGTTTATCATATGAGTTTCTATTATTAGTTTGAACTACGGTAGAGGAGGAATCGGGGTAAACCACAGTTGTGGAAGTGTGTGTTGAAAACATCTCTTTATCAGCTGTTTATGCGTCAGATGAGCTGAGTTCTCTCTTTTTTTTTTCTGAATTGGTGAGTAGGGATATTATTGTGTGGAAATTTGGCTGGTAAGGGTTTAAGTTAGAATGCATAGGGTTATGGCGGAATGAGGTGGAAATGAAGTAGGATAAGGTAGAGTATAGGTACCATTAATGTGTGCAAAATTAAGCTGGGCTCTAATTAGTGGTTTGGTGTGGTTTATTAGTCTAATGCAGAAGCGCTTGGAAAGATAATTAATATGTTTGATAATTTAGGGAATTTCGAGGTCTGTGTGAAAAACTGAATTTCTTACATACCAGGGAGAGTTGGTTATTGTACAAAGGATTTTGTTTTGAAGAGTTTAAATTTTTTTTAAGTGGGTTGGAGCTGCATGCTCCCATACAGGGGATGCATAAAGAAGATTAGGTCTTATTTCTTGCTTATAGAAAAGGATTTTATTAGAGAGTATTAATACAGAATGTCTTCGTATTTGTGGAATGCAGTTGTATATTTTAGCCCAGCTTTTGCCTATTATGGATTAGATGTGTTTTCCGAATCTGAGTTTTGAGTCCAAGATAACACCAAGATATTTTACCTCAGAGTCCTAAGAGATATTAGAATAGAAAAATCTGAAATGGGTTTCAGGGGGTGGGATATGTCCTTTATGGAATATAACAGCTTTTGTTTTATTGGTGTTTACAGCAATTATCCAGAAGGTCATCCATTTTTGAATATTTTTGAAGTTGATTTGAAGGTTTTTTATTACTTTAAGGGGTTTTTGTCCTGTGTGTACTTTGTGGAAGAGAAATGATTGCTGCCAATAGGCGTCTCAGTTGAGGAGGTTGCTAAGAAGTGAGTGGGTGACCAATGAGATTCGGTTTTCTTTCGGAGAAGGTCTTGGAGGTTTTTCTCAGTTTTTTAGTTCTGGTCAGGGTGGTTGAAAGGAAATAAAGCCATTAGATGAAGTGTGCTGCTCTTATGGCTGCCCTATAGTAAAATGGTGTCAGGGGACGTTACTAGATCAGAGTGAAAATTAAAATTAGGATAGTTCGTAGGAGTCGAAGATTATTCGTCGAGGTCTCTTAGTTTTTGCAAGAGGTTGATAATTTTTCCGAATTTTCCTGTTTACATTTTGGCTATTTTGTAGAGAGTTGAAGAAATTGATTGAGAGATTTTGAATATGTTTGCGAAAAGTTTTAATTTTGAAGGCTTTTAGAATTTTGAGGTTTTTAATGAGCCATCATTCTTAATGCAGTATTTTGGGCTATTTCGAGGATTTAAATGTTAGTTTTATTAGAAAACCCTTTAAATAAGGCAATTGCATATATCACGGAGTTGTAGAGACGGTAGTTGAGAGATTGACCAGTATAAAGGTTAGTAGTAAGGTTACTATTCGGTGATTTATTACCAACCAAACGTTTTCTTCTCCAAGATGAATGCTAAAACAGGACCCACTGAAGATTTGCTTATAGTTTAAAACTGTAATTGAAAAAGTCTTATAATAGCTTTACAAAGCGAAATTCTTTAATAATGAAAATTTAGTATCTTTTTTTTTTTTATAGTGGTCCCCAATAATGGATCGCCATGCGATCGAAAAATATCAAGTTTGGTAGTTTCGCAAAGTAAGCTTCACGAGTTTTATGATCTTGGTGAAGTCGTATTTAGGGGAGTCCACTATAACAGGGAAGTACCATAAAGTAAAATAGACGGTTAAACAAACATTAAAATAAAAAATTATGGTACTTTTCCATTTTATCGGTGCAAATCTCGTCAAATTGACTTTTTAGATGTCAACACATATTCCGTTTGACATCAATTGCATCCTTTTTAGCGACTTTATCGCCTGCGCCGGTGAAATGGAAAATTATATAGTGAGATACAAAATAAAATTAAAAATAAGCAAACAAAATAGTGACATCAATTTCAGATTCAATAACAACACATTCTTCATCCTATCACAAGACTCGCTCACAGAATATACCCATTTGGCGAAAGATTCTAACGAACGATTAACTTGGCGATCTTCAAAAATTGGCTAAAAATTTACAGGCAACGATTTCATTCAATAATTATGTTGCCACTAAAAACAAGGATTACAAGTCTGTCTTGCTTTGTTCCTCTATTCTATAATAATTGATAAGCTTGAGCTGCATAGCTACTTCGGTTCAGTTCAGTTTTTAGTTTTAACGAAAGTATATTAGAAGAATACTGAAATTGAATTTCTGTTTCAATTTTAATTAGAGATTGAATATTTACATTATTTCTTCACGACCATTGTGAAGTCTTTTAAAAGCTCTGGAAATTTTTTTTTTAAAGTGATGGAGTTAAAGATATAAGGGGAGATCAATGGAAATTTCTCTGTTATTGAAAAAGCCTCCCCCCCTGTATTTGATGAGTGGTCCTACCTCATTTTTGACAATATAGCAACTTTGTTATTGTATTGATTGAATTCAATCAAACTGAAATAAGTTTATCATTAGTTTATTTTAATTTAGCTGAAACTTATTATAATATTTGTATGAATTAAGTATTAATTGCTTTACTTCACTACAACTTTGATTTTCATTTACTCGTGGGGGGGAGGGGGAAGAGAAGGGAAAAACGACTGCTAAGACCTCTGTAAAAAATTTGTGACTGAGTCAATATATTTTGTCTGCGCGCGCTGTTTTAAATTCATATAAATTTTCCATCAATTTCGTGCTAATGGTCTAAAATTGTAAAAGTTTCAATTTTTTGTATTTGTTGTTTGGATAGGAAGAAGTTTTAAGAAACTCGGAAAGAAGTTGTTGTTTATTTAATGTTGGATCATGTTAAGCAAAAGCAATTTTTTTCCCTTTTGAAATTTAAAAACTTTTGCCATACAGTCGTGTTAAAAGTGAGTAATGGTTTTTCAAATTTTTTTTAATGAAATCAAAACGTTAATACCTCGAAAAGATTAATAATATTTCTTGTAAAGTGATCAAATTAAAAAAAAATTGTGAAAGGTTTTTTTTCCCTAACCGGATTGCAATCATTGTATTTTATTACCATGTTTTATTAGTTTTATAGCGAAAATTGTTTTCTTAAAATTCAAATTGTCTGAGAGAAAATTACTGTTTTTAGCTTTTTTCACATATTGCAAATGCATTTCCAATTAAAATCATTAAATTCGATCCATATAAACTTTTAATCACAATTTTATGGCAGACAAAAGGAATTTGATTTTTTGATTACTTTGTATGATATACATCACTCTTTTAAAGAAAGTTGGGTTTTGACAGCTATACTTGTTCTTTACTTCTAAAATTGTTTAAAATTTTGAATAAAAGTTAATTGGATGTTTTTATATCAGATATGCAAAATTGACTCTCTTAACTGTTGAAGTAAAAATTTTGAATTGAATATAATTGTTTTTATATTTTTCTGCAGTTGTTTTAAAACCTGAGTGCAATATGTGATGCTTCTCCTGTATTTGCTTCATTTTGTGTTTACGTTGTTTGTTTTATGGAATGTTTGTGTTTTAAGGTATTAATCTCCATTGTTATTTAATAAGTTTTACAAAGTTTTTCTTAAAAAATTTGTACATGTCTAGAATTTGCTTGAACTAAAGTTTCTAGAAATAAATTAAGTCAAGTTGGTTGATATTAGGTAACTTAATATTAATTTACAATAATTACAATAACAATATGAAGAATAATTACAATAACAATATGAAGTTGGTATTTGTTTGTATTTGTTTATATACATTATATATATATATAAACAAATTATAAATCAATGTTTTTTCACTTTTAAGTGTAAATTTTTATTGGTAATAAGTATTTGAATAAAAATTTGTGATTACATTTGAATGATAAATTTTTTAATGACAAAATTTGAATGAATTTAATTCATAAGGGAGGCCTTAAAAGGAAAATAAAATTGAAAGATAGAAATAAATATTTGTTAACTTTTTTAACAAAAAGCAGTTGAAATATTAAATTAACAAAAATATAGCAATTTAGTTGTAAATATTGACTGTTAATATAATAATTTATATGAAATATTGTTTGAGAATCACAAATTTTTAAACTATTAAAAATAGATATCTATGATTAAATGAAATATTAAAATTGAATGGCCTTTATAATTTTAAGCATATCTTTTTGTTTATCAATACATGAGTCAGATATTTATGATATGTATAAAATCTTTTAATTAGATTTTTTCGTTATAAGTATGTTTGAATGATTGTATTTCATCTTGAAATTATTCTTTTCTGAGTAATATGTTATGATTTTATGTAGATGGCACGTGCAGAAATCAACCAATCACTTTTTGCATCAAGCCATTCAAATTTGCCTCATTTAAATGGTCCTCTGCCTCCTAAACGGAGTAGACTCTCTTTAAGAAGGACTACTCAGTTTTTAAATAAGCCTTGTTACAAAGAAGATGACAATTATGAAAGCAAACATGAATTGCTCAGTCAAGGAACAGAAGATAAATCGAATGTTGAAATGATTGATTTAACTCAAGATGAAAATGCTTCTCCAAATTGTATATCATCTTTAGAATCTAAACCTGCAACATCAGTTGATAATGTAGAAGAAAGTGATATTAAAGTTTGGACTTTAGGTTTACCAAACTGTGGAAATACTTGCTTTATAAATAGTATTCTACAAGTTTTAAGATACACCCCTGATTTTTTGAATTCTCTTCATTCCTTATTATTAGTACATCATCAATTGTCGAAGGTAAAGATAAATAAGAATATTTCTACCTTTATTGTGATAATTAAAATTCTTTTGTTTTGATGTAATCAATTTATATGTATATTTGATTTTGATATATATATAAGATAATAATATGTTTAATCTCTCAGCATTGTATGTTTTCCATTTTCTTTAAAACAATTTTTTTTTTGAAATTTCATGTCATCTTTTATGTAATAAAGCTTTCTCTTTATTTCAATCTGGAACTTAATACTTAATGAAATGTTTATCTTTTAGGTATAGATTTTAATGTTGCTATTTGTAATATGATTTGTTTTTTAAAAGGAAAATAATTGACATTATCTGCTGAATATTATAATTTTAATGGGTTTGAGGAATATGATTAATTAAGAAGTATTAATAGTTATTGCATTCTTAAATTAGGATCCACTAGGTCAAATTGTGCACTTACACATTGAGATAAATTAAATGATAGGAACAGGTTTAATTAGTCATTTTCAAAGCATAGTCAAATTTAGCGACCAATGCGAATTTGTGGTGAGTGGCAAAAGTTTGCAGTACAGCAAAAATATACATTACAAACAAAATATTTTTTATAAAATCTCATGAGTTAATAATTTATTCATCTGTTTTCTTTTCAATAATTTTTTGAAGTTTTTTGTATTATTTTTAAATAGTAATAAACAATCTAATTCTAATATGCTGTTTGCTTCATTAACGTTGTATTACATTCCCAGCAATTGAAAAGCTTTTATTTTAAAATCCCTTGATATTTTATAATAAAATTTAAATCTATTATGTCGAGGTTTAATAAAAGAGTGGTAAAAAAAGTACACTTTGTTATGACAAGTATTAGTATGTGAAAAATAAGCTAATTAGACTGGGCCAATACAAAATATAGTATTCAAAAAATCACAAATAACTTGAACAATTGCAATAAAATAATTTCGTGCTCAAAATTGAAGAAGGCTCAAAAGTTCAATTTATTGCAGGTAATATATCTTACCAAAATCTGACTTAGTTAAAAATGTTTATACATCAGAGTGTGGTTTAAAATTTTCATTCTGTATCTGAAAAAGTCAAGATGTAAAATTTGAAGGAAAAGAAAAAAAGAGACTTTTAGTTTCTGATAATGACTCATTTTGATCAATAGTTAAAGTTTTGAAAAAAAAAGCTTTATCAGCAAAATCTGAAATTTTTCTTGTAAAATAAAAAATTTTTGCTTGTAATTTATGAATTTTTTAAAATTATTCTGTAATTAATGATTACTCTGTTAATAGTGGAATATAAATATGTACTTGGTATTAACTGTGAAAGTAATAAAGGATAAACATAAACTGTTCAGCAAAACATCTCTGGATACTTTTCCATTATGGGGGCTGTTGGCAATGGTTAAAATTTTTCGCCAAACAGGTACAATATCACAGGTAACCTCAATAGTACTGGGTTGGGAGAAATGTAATGGTCATGCAACATGATTTGACGTTTTTTTTACAGCCCCCTTTATTGGAAAATTATCTAAATTAGGATAAAATAATGTTTTTGGAATTGTTTTGAGTTTTATTCCCTTGTCTCAATTTGAAGAATGTTCATGACTTTTCTTTTTTATTTGTTGAGTTTTTTAGATGAAATTAAATATCTGTTTAATTTCATTAATACTCTCCATCCTAATCACTTCACTGAGTTAGTGTTTCAATTATTAATTTTTGAAGTTTATAAAATAGTTCATACTTTTTACTTTAATCATAATTTAATTTATTTTGATATATTTTCTTTGTTTTTGCATTATCATTCCTTTGCATTGATTCATTAAATTCAAATAGTTTTAATTTTTTTTTTATGCATGTTACATTTTGAATATGTTTTGATCATCATTATTATCTATTTATGAAGCTGTTTTGTAAGCTTTGACCTACAATCTATCAAATGATTTTTTTTCCTTCAACATTTTATTGATTTTCAGGTCTTTATTTTTGTATGTATGATTAATATTTACCAATTTTGGTGACAGATTTATATTCACAACCAAATGATCTCTCCATAATACACTATAGTGCTGAATATAGTTTATGAATCAGCTGTCTGAAGTTTCTTGTTTTTTTGCTATATATTCAGGGTTACTATAGTTTTTAATTTTGAGAGATCCAGCTCTATTGCTTCATAAGTACTTTATGGAATTAAATTGAATTCATTCATCATGAATTTATGAAATTGAACATGTAATTTTATATTTAAAGGAAGTGATTCTCTTTCCAAAAGCTATTAAATATATTTTTGAAAGATTAGATTATAGTTAAATAAAATTTGATAACTTCTATTTTTAGAAAAAAGAATGTTCAATTTGAGTGTTAGTGACAATTCCTCAAAAATATTTTAAATACTAAATTTTCTCTTATGGTAATTGCTATAAAATCTACTAGAATTTTTAAATGTATTATGAACAAGCCAAATGAATTTTTTGCTGTAACAAATGCTTGAAAAAACATTATTTTTTGGTGTTCTAAATGCTTTAAATGTTTCATTTTTCTATCTTAATTTGGTTCATTTTAAATATCATTTATGATAGAAAAAGGATTAATTAGTAATCCAAGAATGTCTTATACTGCAATTTCTGTTGTAGAATAGGTTTCATTAATAACATTTTAATTATAAATTGTAGAATTATTTACAGTTTTTTTTTTTTATTTAATTCCTTAAAAAAGACTTTGGAATATAATTTTATGATTTAACTCTGTCTTCTCTTAGCTTGCAATTGCTCTCTTGTGCAATGGAAAATTTCATCAATATTAGAGAGCAGTATACTAAATATCAAATGAAAAATTCTCTATACAATGTCATTTTGAATACTTATGTTACTCTAATATCTGATTTCCATATAAACATGTGTACATTCTGATTTCAGCATTGGAAAAATATTTTTGAGTGTAATGGAAAAATAGTGACCAAAACATACTCTTACCATTCATATTATGGATCATAATGATCTTTTTATGGATCAATATTATTTTTACCTAGTACATGTTTTTTTTTTTTTTTGCCATATCAAATCATAATGGGACTGGGAATTTTAAGTCTGATGAGGAGAAAAGCATTGAATTTCTTCCAAGTTATGATGTTTTGATCAATAATACAGAATGTGAAATTTGAATTTTATGAGGTTGTACTTTCAGTACAGTAGAATTCTATGTAATTTTTTTTTAAAAAATCATTAGCAAAGGCTTGATTTTTTCCCTTCAATTTTTGTTTCACATAAAATGTTTATTATTATTTCTGAACAGAATAATACTTACAAGCTATAAAAGAAAAGGAAAATTTTTCACTGATTTGCAAAATTGCAAAACAGTTTCTAATTTCTTCTCTTCTTCTAATTTAATCCTGTGTACATTATTGATATATTTCTCTTTCTCCTCTCTCTGGGTTTGTGCATACTCAGGGGGTATACTGTAGACGGGCTACCGAAGGATGTCCCTGACCTCTACACTCATAAATGCGCTGTTCAGTATATGGATAATTAGAAAATACTGAAACTCTTCATAATAATCTTTAAATTGTACTTTTATTTCTTTGGATCATAAATTTTTTAATGTTTATAAAAACATTAAGGATGTTTCTGATGTTATAAAAAATATTTTTATAAGTTAATGAAACTTAAAGTGTGAAGCAAAATGCAATTTTATTGTCCAGTCTGAGCTAGGTAACATTACAATATTTTAATTTTTTTGATGCCGTTATTTGGTATTACATAGTAAAAATGCTGATGTTATGCTAATATTTTTATTTTCTAATCTTGAATTTCTTTGCTAATTAAAAAAATTACTGTAGGTAGTTAAAAAATAATAAATATATTTTTATTTTATAAAATTATCCATTTATGTGTATGGTTAATATAAAATTTTTAATGTAATTAATTTTTGAAAAATATATAGATTTTCCCTTTTTGACAGAGTCACAAACATTCTTTTAAAAATGAAATTAAAATTGATTGTAAGGAAACCATTAAGAATGAAATCGATATGAGAAATGAGTTGTAATAGAAAAATTGTGTATATATACATATTTTACTGCAGAAAGGTTCCAAACATTTTTTGATAAAATAGAAGAGAAATGGTTATGTGTCAAATAATTTTCTAACCTTTCATACTGAAAACAGTATTTGAAATTTTATGTAAATTTAGATCAACTATTCATGTTCTCTAGTTATGTTTCCTTAACTTATTTTCACAACATGAATAACTTGTCAACTCTGATTTTAATTTTATCTTGATGCTGAATTTTCTTTATTGTAAATATGTTGAAGAATGATATATATATATATATATATATATATATATATATATATATATATATATTTACCTCTAGGAATATATAAAAAATAATTAAATAAATAAAATAAAATAAAAAAGAAAATAAGAATCAAGATTTTTTTAAAGTGACTAATATAACATCTCATTTTTCTAAAGATTGTGCAAAATTCTTTATTTATTCTTTTTATTTAATAGCCTCCTCATTGTTCAAATATTTTTAAACTCATGTTAATTTTTTTTTAGCAAAAATTTCCATAAAAACTGCTTCTCAAACACTTGGATGTTATGTCTTTTACATTTCTTAAATTTGAGAGTTTTTTTGCTGCTTACTTAAATTTTTATATATAGCTCTCATTATTATTGTTTTTGCCATAAAATATTCAAGTGTGTTAAATAACAAAAGTTTGAAATATATTTTTAAAAATTTTTGTTTCCCAAAAATTGTTGTATGACAAGATAAATGTGTTATATTTATAAGCAATAATTTTGGGATTAAGTGAATGTTGTATATTGCAGTAAATATTTTTTTTTTGAATGAGGATTTGAGTTGTGAATTGAATTAAGTAAATCACCATTGAGTAATCTTTTTTGGTGGTTTAGATCTTTTAATCCCTACTTTTAAAAAATAAACATTCTTGTAAAAATAAAAATATAAATAAAATGCAATTTAAAAATTAGTAAATATTCAGTTTTGTAATTTGAAATATTTATAATTTTAATGCATATGATTTTTCTATTTTATAATACAGCTGTATTGTAAATTAAAAATTTTGAAGTTCATTGTATTCCCACTCAAGTTCATAAATGATAATAAATGTTGCGCAGTATTAAATAAGGAATTCTTTCTTTTTTAGCTATTAGCAAAAGAAGATGAAACAAAAGAATTAAGTTTCTTCAGACAACTACATCTGGTTTGTACATGAAATTAGAATATTCTTGATTATTAAAGATATTTAAACTGTTTGTAAACTGTTACTTATAAGATCTACAGTTTATTCTGTGGTTAAAGAAATAATTATAATGTTTAACATATATATATATATATATATATATGTTTGAAAAATTTTATGTAATGATTTTTGCTGTACCTTTTCTTGAATATGTAGATAAAAAGGATATATATTTTTTTTATATTTGAACAAATATTTGCAGTATATAATTTTCTTAAAATATCTGTTTACATGTAACAAGGTTATACCATTATTTAAGAACCTTTTTATTACTATAAATAAATATTAAAAAAAAATTGAGGGCACAGTTTACATTTTTAAAAACAAAATTATTTTGTTTAAAAAATCATATTTATTTTTTTTTATTTAAAAAAAAAAATCATATATTAATTTTTTTGTTTAAAACAAAAGATCTTACAAATGATTAAGTATAACCTTTATTAAAGCAGTTAATTATACATGCAAGTATAATTTTTTAAAGCAATTAAAGAACTACAAATAAAATTATGTTCATAAAGTATCACAAAATAAAATTACAAGAATTGGATAAATTTAATTTTAATTTGACCTTGAAATTTATTATAATCAAGAATTCAAATAGTATTACCTGTTCTTGAATGTTCATCTATAAGCACATTTTGTTTCCTAATTTGATATATTTATGATCAGCACAAATATATATTTAGTATATAACTTCTTAGATTTAAGTGTCTGTTTATTTTGAATAAATTCCAAAACAATTCACCTTTACAATGTGCTTTTAGAATAAAATCAACATAAGAAATATAATACACTACACATTATTATATGATTTTAATGAAATATCTTAAAAATTGTAGTATATCTATTCAACCTGTATCTTCCACAAAAGAGAGACATATCAGAAAAGTGCTGAAAGCTCAAAGGCACTAATTTTGAATGCATTTTTGCCATTATTGTTAATGCCATTATTGTTTTGCCATTATTAATTGATTTTTTTTAATATGAAAGGAAAAAGTTATTTATTACATACATTTTTGTTTGTACTGATATAGTTTTAATTTTAGTTACTTTTTACAAAAATTTAAGTGCATTTCTTTTGTATTTTTTTGGAAATTTTACCACAATGTATTAGAGAATAGATTCAAAAGCAACTGTTTCTTTTAATTTCTTGATTTTGGCATCATATAAATTCTTGAGTTACAATTCCAAGATTATATTTGACTGGTCTACTGAACTTTTTATTGCTCAATATAGTTAACTTCTACTTTCTTTTGATGTGTTGCATGTGCATGCTATTCTTTTCATTTGCGAAGTTATATGTATGATTGACAGCTTCCTGCTTGAGGCTAGCCTTTTCAAATTCTCCCTTTTTATCTGTAATTCAGACTCAGAATAGATGATACTTCCCTAGGTTCTGAAATTCAATATCCTAATTTTTTAGAATTACTAATTATGCTGAAAAAATCAACAAGGGGAAAAAAACAAAACAATTTATTGAAATGCAAGGAACCAAACACTAATAAAAGTGGAACCACTATTTACTGAAACAAAACTAAAAGTGTGCAACGTGGTTATGAAGCACTGACTTCAGAATAATAGAATTTTGCACACTCTATAACTTTGGCAACTTCCACCAATATGGTCTCATTAAAACAGGATTTTTTTTTGTCTGCTATGGATATAGTTCTCATTAGTTACATAGATAATTAGAGTTTGTGTGCTTCATATTCCTATTTTTCTACTCGCATATTTTTACATAATACAATTTTTACATAATATTATTCGCTAAACAATACTGAAATTAGTTTGTGACTTTATTTGCATAACTATTCAATTGGTCATGGTTACAAGTTTAATGATTTGTGATATTTGAGTCTTGATCCCACTAAAGATTGCTGGAAATAAATTATTTGGATACTGCCAGGATGCGCCATGTTTTGTGTAAATGAGAGCGCACAGGTTCATGGGTAATATTTCGGAGTACATTTGGTTTTTGACTGCTCAAGGCGGATTATTCTTTGATTCAATGTAATTTCTCCTGACCACTAAACCGGATTAAAATATGAAAGTGTAGAAGCCCTTGTATGTTTTGTAAATAGTGTAATTATTTGTTTATGTATAATTGACTTGTAGAAACTGTAAATAAATTTCATAGAAAAGTATTGCTCTCCCTTTTGCTTGGTGGATTATTGTTCTTCAATAAAGTATGCAGAATAGTGAAGTTTACATGCTGAATTGAAATAAGCTTTTAAATACTTGATATTGTATGCAAGTTAAAGTGAAGTATCAAATGTTGCCCTTGTCACTTAACCATGGCTCAAAATTTTTTAAGAGCCATCACTTAAAGCTTTGTTGTTGTCTAGAGTGACATTAGTATAAAAAAATTTAATTGTTTATACAAGGAATCCATAAATTTCACATGAAGCAAAATTATAATTAATAGTTAATTGTTGTTTTTATAATGATAGAAATTATGAAATGTTTCAGTGAATATATTTATTTGTATATTATTAGTTCACCAGTATTTTTTTAAAAAAATGAGTGATATAAAAATGTGCAAGGTGTAAATATATTAAAAATTGTGAAGTACTGACTGATATAGATAAAAGTAGCATGCAGTTTATGTATTGCAAAATATTATTTTATTTCCATGTATTAAATGTCTGTCTTTATATTTTCAGTTATATTCGGCTATGAAAAGAAAAGAAGCCCTGATGAGAATAAATGCTGATAAGGATTATTCGAATCTTCTATTAAAGCCTGTTAAATTAGTCATCAGTAGTTTGAGGTATAATTGAAATTTAAAAAGTTCTTATGCTTGATGTATAGATATTTCATGAGTTTCTCATCAAATTAGTGGAAATACTTATTTTGATTGTATTTTATTTTAAAGTAACCTCTTTTTTTTTTAATAAAAATTCCTGTCATATTTGAGTGAAATCATTTTTGTTTAGGAGTATAGATATATTTTAGAATTATATATATTTTGGAGTATAATCTGAATAATTAAATACATAAAAGCAGAGAGCATCTTGTTAAAAATTTTAAAAGATTTTAATAATCTTATTTAAGGAATTTATTCAATAAATTACTAATAGATAATTTAACCAAAAGAATAATAAAATTTAAAAAAAAATACTATATATGTAATGTATCATATTTTAAATTGGTTCTTGATTATTTTATGGATTTAAAAAAATCATGTTTAGAGACATGTGAAAAATATTTAAACCTATTTTCTTAGATTTCTTTAATATTCCTTGTTTCATGATTTTTATGCTTACATTCCTTTTACTAGTTTAGTTTTAGATGATTTTATAATTGCCAATACATAATATAGTTATTTTATTCTCATAATTCATTTTTAATTTTTTGCAATTTTAATTTAAACCACTATTTTGATCCATTTTCAATTTATTGCAAAGTTTATTTTATGCTGTCAGAAATTGTAAGTGTTACTCCCATATGAGTTTTATAAAATTTCATGAAATATTATAAATATGTATAGGGTCATGCCTTGTAGAAATGACCCAAAATGAAATGAGTTATATACAAAAATTAATATGAAGTATGACCACCACAAACACAAATACATTCATTTATCTTTGCAGATATTGAATGAAGAACATTTGAATGTCTTTTTATTGATATGTCTTTCCATGTCTGCTTTGATTTGTGTTGTCAATTCAACTACTGTTTGTGCTTAGCAGTTATGTGAATTTCACACTCACCCATGCCATCTCAAACATGCTCTATAAATGACAAGTCTTGGGATCATGCAGACCATTTGAATGTTTTGATTCTCTGCAGTGCCCGTCTTGTGATGATGTGTTTAACAATTACGAAATCAGTCCTGCTGTCATAGCTAATTGCCCCCTTCAAACCATTAATCCAGGTATCAAACGTGTGATGCTGTGAAATCACAAGGTTAGCTCTTCCTGCTTTACAGTGATAGATGTGTAATTGATTATCTCTCTTTCTCAAATAGAATTGACTCTTTGCTGAACACAGTTGTGTTCCATTCATCTGTCCAGTTGAACCCAGCATTATACCAAGCTAGCCTTTGTTGACTATGAGATAGTGCTAGTGGGTTATATATAGCAGGGTGGTCCAAAAAGGTGACTTCATGAACAATTATTCAACAGAGTGGTGACTTCATGAACAATATGTTTTATAATTGTTCATGAAGTCACCCTGTCTATGACTGTTGTTCAGATCAGCCATGCGGTTGCTCATCTTTCAAAAATTTCAATTTGTACAATATGTATTTTTCACATGGTGTTATCCTATGTGGACCTGTACCAGATTTGAAAATACTGTGGATATTGATTTCACTGTGTAACTATTCTTTACATTGTCATGGCATGATAATCAGTTCTTTTGGAGATTTCATGGTATGAAGCCCCTTTTTCAGGCATCCCCAGTATCCCACCCCTCTCAAAGTCTGGCATTTGGTGTGCAAATTTGTTCTTTGATGCCATGCCAAGAAATGAAAAATAAGAGGAACAATAAAACCCCATCTTAAGAAATATAGTGTACGAAATTTAAATTAATCCACATGAACATTTTTTACAGTAAAAAAGCCTTATGTTTATTTTCTAGAATATTTCATGATTTTAAACAAATTATGAATATGCAATACCTTTCATAAGAAGATGCTAATAATAATAAGATAATTTCATAAGATGATACTTTAAATTATATTCAATTTCTGCAACTCGGTCTGATATTATATTTTCAATTTACATTAGTGTATAAGGAACTTTTTAAATATATATCATGAAATATCATTTCTTAACTTAAAAATTCTTATTTTTTAATTTTTAAAATAATTTATATGGATGTAAGTTTATTTGAGAAGAGAATTGTGTGAAAATCAGGTATTAATAAAATTGGGAGAAACAGTTCTAATGATTCAGTAATTCTGCATCATTATCAGATATAATGGGATTTTTTTCAAAGTGAAATCTATCAAACGATATTGTTTAGCTTGAAACTCAAATGGTAAAATTTTAATAAAAACAGAGATAAATTTTATAAAACTGAATTTTTATAAAAGTTATTAAAATATTAGGTTATAAGTAATCACCAAAATTTCAGTAAAAATATTTTTTTTGTTATCACTTATGATGAAAATGCTTTTACAACAACTTTGGATTTTGTGTCAAAAACTACTTTGGTACTGACACCCATTGTACTTTGCATCATCTCAAAATCCTCATGTTTTCTCTGTGTGGAAATAAATTGGAAAACAACTTAAACTTTTATCTTTCATTTGACCATAATTCAGAATTACTAGATATTTTGGTTATGTGCATTAGGTTTTTAAAGAAATAAAGATTCTTCAAAATGTTTTCAAACAAAGTAATCTCATGCAATGTTTTAAAAATCTTGTAAAATTTGTTGTGCTGTATTTTATAAGACCATGCATTAATTATTTTCTTTTTCCAAAAATTATTATTATTAAAAATATCCTTGTTATTATGCCCTTATTTACTCTGAAAACAAGGCCTTTGTCAAAAAGTTTAGAATGTTGTGCACAAAATAAAATCACTTAATTCCATTGTCTTAAAAGAAAGAAAAAAAAATTACAGAAGTTATAGATTTTTGTTTTTATAGTGCTGATCTGAAGAAAAGATAAAACTTTTCAGAAACAAAGTTTAAAAATTTAATTTGTCAATCTTTAATAATAAATATTTAAATAAAAATTACTGAAAAACATACTCTTTTGGATTCTGAAAAAACTTATTTTTGCCTATATTTTCAATTACATAGTTTACTTATCCTTTTCTTCATATAGGTTAATATAAAGTGTAATTAATTTCAAAATGTATTTACGTTGCTATTTTATTATATTTGGTTTTTATTTTCATAAAGCTTTTTTTAATTTCTTGTAGGGAAGTCTCTTTGTTATTTGAAGAAGGTGAGCAACATGATGCACATGAACTGTTAATCACAACAATTAATGCCTTTCATACAGCATGTCATAGTCTAAAAAAGCATTTTAAAAATGGTGAAAATGTCTGTGGTGGTAAAGAAGCCAGTTCTACTATAGACATGGAAACTGGACCGTCCACAATCTGTGATGCTTTTACTGGTCAAGATGTGAAAAAACAAATTCCAACTTTAAAACGCCGTAAAACAAAAAATGTTTTGCTTGATTCTTCTGTGATTGAAAATTTAAGTTTAGGTTTTGAAGGGAAAATTCTTTATGTTATTCAGTGTTTAGAATGTGAAAAAAGGCTTGCACGAGAAGAAAATTTTACCAATTTAGAATTGAACATTCCTGAAACCGTTTCTTGTGAAGGTAAACTTCAGTTTTGTTGTGTCATTAAAATATGCCTTTGTTAAATTTCTTTAAATTGATTTTTTTTTTTGTTGAGGAAATTACTTTTATTTTCTTTTAGAATCATTCTAAGTTTTTTTAAATATTTTTTTTATGTAAAGTAAAAGATTTTGTGTTCTTTTATCCTCTATATTGTAAATATAAATCTTTAATTTGTTATTTACTTGTATTACACTTATTTACGTAATACCCTTTTGTTGTTTCAAAGGTCATTCTTAATAAATAATCAAAAATTATTTATGTGATAAGTCCAATGTCAAAATATAGTCAGATTGGTAAAATTGATCCTTAATTTTTTAAAAATAATTCATCAAACTGGATGATCTTATTGTTTGTAGAAAATATTTTAATGAAATGCTTCTCTGAATAATACAGTTTGTGTAAGTGTTCAGAGTGCTGAGAAATATTGCCAGGGTAACTGCCGAATGTTAAGCGGAAGCAGGAAACTTTTCAATGATGAACATAATATATGATTAGCAAACAAAACTTTCTTAGCTTTTACTTCTGTTTCAAACACAAGGATGGCTAATCTAATAAGCTTATCTATAAGGGATTGGAATCCTATTAGTTTATTGTTCTTGGTTAAGTATTGTTCAATATCTATTTCATTAATACTTTAAAAACTATTTCTTATAACTTAATAATAGTTATATCTACTCTTTTATTGCTCTTATTTTAGTATTAGAATAGGGTGTACCTTATTTATATAAATAAGACACTGAAAAGTAAGGCTTTGCTTTCTTAATCATTTTAATTATATAAATAATTAAATGGTTATTGAGAAAGCAAAACCAATATAAATTGTTTGAATCCCACTGCTAAAATTATTCTTTTCAGACATATCTAGATAATATGCTAAATTTGCATGTAATATTCATTTATTATTTTCATTGCAGCCTTTTTCTGAGAACACCTCTAACTCTTTTTATGATGGTATCAACAAAGAATAGTGTTAAATTTGTGAAAAGATAACATTATATATTTGATACAAAATTAATAGAAGGCATCAGATAGTCTGAGAATTGAATATACTAAGAAGTATATTAATACTTAATAAAAATTGTTTAATAATAAATAAAACAAAATGTTTAAACAATGCGAGAGTACTAGCCAAAAGTAAGGATGAAACCCTAGAAATGTTTTATAAATTAAATTGTGTTGTGAAATATTTTGAGACAAATAATAACATTGCAAAACATGAAAAAGTTGTCTTCAACTAGGAAAGACAAACTGTTATTTTCAAATAGTTGTAATTTTAAAATAAGTTCCAAATGGTCATGAATTTCATGACTAAAAATATTCAACATGAGTTGATATGCTCTGTGAAATAATTGGATGTGATGCTTATTAAATTAAACTGGGTATTTTATTCACACATTATGGGAATAAAATAAAGCCTAAATTACAAAGATAATACTTAAGTACCACCTTAAGTATTGTCTTTGAATTTGACCATTGTTTGTTCAAAATTACAAAGTTCATCATCCACAGCTCCTTGTTCAAACCAACTAACATTAATTAGAAAGGAAAGTTTTTTTAAAAAAATTAGAACCTTGTAGTTCAATGTTTTAAATATTGATGACCAATGTGTAACTTTTTTTGTGGAATATTTATTGTAAAAATCACACACACTAGGATTGAGAAATGGTAACTTGTGTGTATTAAGCTAAGAATGAAAGCACCAAATATTGAGGAATACATACTGTATGAGAACTTCAATCAGATAGTAGTATTCAATGTTATTCTTGAAACTTGAAATAAGAATTTCTGTTACATATGGCTCCAAAAATCGAGAAAATCAGTCTTTTGTGCCTTATTGGAAAACAGATGAACTAAAAAACATGAAATATTGTAAAATTGTGTTTTAAACATTTATTTAGGGAACTTTACATAATTTTAACATCAAGTATGAGAAAAAATAAAGTATTAAATTTTTTTGGCAAATGCTAAAAAACGCTGTGAAAAAAATTAAATTGAGCTTTGTCTGTATCTTAAGTAGCTGAGTTGTCATAGTTGCAAGCTCATAACTTGTGATGCTTATTAAATTTTTCACGACTCAAAAATCCTCTAATTTAAATGGTGTGAATGTTAGGAGAGTGGAGTCCCAGCTAATGTATTATCTGTCACTTGACTGTGTTTCAAAATTGTAAGGTACTTATTTTGCTAATATTCCCCAACATTGCTTCTAGATGCAATATTAATAAAAAAATCAATCATTTCTGTACTATCAATTTTAGTTGGTAGACCTTGGAATAGTAAGCAATGCCCATAATCCTTGTACTTTCTCATTTAATGCGGTCATGGTAGCCTAGTGGTAATGACCGTGACTTTGCTGCAGTGTTGTTTCCATTGAGTCGTAAGATCAAGTCCTAATGCCACTAAAGCCTGATGAAGATCCAGAGATTGAGCTGGTCATTATATTCACACCAAACATTGATCTTCAAGATATGAGTATTTATCAATGAGCCTTGCTCTATTATGTTGGATGTAACCATACATTAGGATGGATTCCTCAATAGCGCCAGCTTATGGAACAAGGATCTTATCCTGATATTTCACAGCTGTCAGTTCTTGGGATTTCATGCATCTTAGTGGGACCATCCAGAGAGATTCCAGTCAAAACATTCCACCTCCTCTATAACTGTGTTTTTGAACAATGTTAGATTAATAATGTCTTGTACCTTGTTCTTTGTAAATCAGCCACAACCTGAATCATTCTCCAAAGTACTTTAGACTTATCTGTTAATATGACAGAAGTCCATTGTTTGGTGCAGATAATGTCTTCTTGCCCAATATAAATAGGTCCATCTGCATTGCCAATTAAGAGGGATATATAAGGCTCAAATTGTACAGAGTCCTTGAATGTGAAGATGTCTGTGTACTATTGTAGCAGATATTGTTATCTCTGTAGCAGCATTAGCTGAAGTACATTAGTGTTCTTCCCCTTTGGAATGGGGTGATGTGCCCCCGGGTTACCCTAGCGATCCTTCTCTATTTTCAACCTTCCTTCTTGTCAATCAATCTGCCTTTTCTTCAATTTCTTCACGTCTAGACCACAGTTAAATCTTGTTTGGCGCAGCACAGCCATATCTGGCTCTTGCGCCAATAAACTTTACTTTCTCACTCGACTCCTTGTCAACTTATCTTTTTTAATTGTTTTAACGTCTAGATCACAGACTTGCCTTGTTTGGTGCAGTATGGTCCCATCTGGCTCTTGAGCCAATAAACTTCATTCCTCTTTGTACTGAGGGAGCTAGAAAGTGATCTTTGTCAGGGGTTGTAACCTGTAGGTAGCCTGGAACAGGTCTTTTTGATACCAAATTTTGGAATTCAAATTTAATCCATAATTTTTTACTATACTGGAGACACATTGAAATGTGTTGCTACACCAGTTTGTGATAATTCCATTTTCATCTATCCAATTGCCCACCATCTTATACAATTGGGTAAAGGACATCTCTCAGAACAAGCATATAAGTATTCCAAACAAATTATAAAGTGTAATGTTCATAATTTCCTCTATTTTATAAATGTCCAATTCCTTTAAAAAAGATAGTGGGGAATATAATTTCATATGGTTTTATTGAATTTACTAATGATCACTCATGTACATTATACTTTTTTGCTGATATTTTTATTTATTTTTTTCGCATGTCAAAAAACTGGACGTATCTTAACTTTTGGAGGCTACTGTATTATTAAGAGATATGACACTCATATTAGTGAATACTAAGTACTGTGAATATTTCATATCTTTTATCTTTACTGTTAAACTTAGCCAATAGTGTATAAATTAGTTCTGAGTAAATTTTTAAAAGTTTGAATGGTTTAAGAAGTTTCTGAAATTTTAATTGTTTGTTTTCATTAATTTAGTTTCATTTTAAAGAAGAAAATCACATTTCAAGTATATATGTTTCTACTTATATATAAGATAAGTATAATAATATATTACTGTGTGTTTAAAAAGTATCCAACAATAATTTTCCTTGATTAAACAAATAAGCTAAGGAGGTATATATTGGTACATATATATAGACCAGGTGTATCCAACCCAAAAAACTTTGAGGCCAGCTTTTTAAACTCATTTTATTTCAGTGGACCGTATTATATATGTGCTTGTGTGCATGCACATGATGAATTAGATTTATCATTTTTAAATTCTTAGCTCTTTTCACACCAATTCAAATTTTCAGGTTAAAAACTACTTTAATCTCTTGAGTTGCAGGAAGCAAAGCCCCATTAGAGAAATTAAAAGCATTTTGCAATAATTTAAGGGATATTATTTTTTATTTGTTATTTTGGTGGACTGCATTATATATGTGTGTGTTTGTGTGCATGCACATGATGAATTCATCTTTTTAATCTTAGCTCTTTTAATGCCAATTCAAATTTTCATTTTAAAAACTACTTTAACCTTTTAAGTTATCGGAAGCAAAGCTCCATTAGATGTTACCCATTAGATTATTATTAGATGTTGATCTGCATTAAGATAATTTATTGCAAAAGCATTAAGGTTATTTATCGTGAAAGAATTTTGCAATAAATTAAGGGAAATTATATTTTATTAATTTAAATATATTTGCACGAAATATAATTTTAAAAACTGTCTTGCAGTTATAACATAATGCGAATGCTTAATTATAAGCAATCAAAAGACACTGCATAGTCAGTCTGTCTTGAACCGAATGCTTCTGGGTCAAATACATTAGATTGGCTGTTGCTGTTTCACATGATCTGTGTGCCGCATTCCATTCCCCTATGTCTAATAATGCACACCAATGCTCTTCAGTAAATTTTTTGGTTATTTTTACATTTGTGTATCACCCACTCTTACAAGATGGCTTGCATGCTTTTAAAATGAACTCAAGTTTGCAATTGTTTCTGAACAGAAACATAGAAGAAAATTTGTGATGACAGTTGAGTCAGTGTACTGAGATATTCCCATCATATTAGGATATGATATGATCGACTCATGTGATTGAATGTTCTTTGGTACTTTTATGATCAATAAAAGTTAAAATTTTTGCTCAGAGGACCCATTTCTGTGGGCCACAGAGGGTAATGGCCAGGCCTGATTCATACAATCTTAGTGTGCATATTAAAATTTCCCCCTCTTGCAGAAGCTGCTGATGAATAAAGAATTTTTCTGATTTTAACTTTTGACAGAAAATCTTCTAGGACTTTACTGATTAATTTTTGTGTAATATTTGGCAATTCTCAATTGTGAAAAAACCAACCAAGTGGAAAGGAAAGTATGTGGCAGCCGAAGAGAATTACTTTGAAGTAGTTTAGTGTAAAACAGCTGTGTATCTGAATAATATGAGTATTTTTTTATGAATGAAAATCAGATATTTTTTGAACCTCAGCAGTGATGAATAATATGCAGTTATTAATTAGAAGTTAATTAGCATCATTAAGCTTTTGTACATTCTTACTTAAAAATGTATCATAAATTTTTTTTTTTTAAAAAAAGGTGTTCTTAATTTAATTTCACTAATTAAGGCATGGAATTCAAGATAATGCCTTTTTTTTTTTTTTTTTTAAATTTAAGAAAGGCAGAAAAGGGGATTTTATGAGTAAACTAATTTTTTGCATTGCTGAATACAAAACTAAGTGGGATGAGAGTTTGCAAAATGAATATGAAGCCTAATTAATTTTAAGTTTTTTTTTCTAGCTATCTAAATTTTATCTGGATGATTGAAGTAAAATCAGCAGTACATAATTTATGTATTTCTACTTATTTATATTAATAATTTTACTTTTCTGACTTGTTAATTATTTCCATTTTTTTTTTTTTTTTTTTTTTTTTTGCAGACACTGTAGATCTGAGAGAATGTCTGTCACAAACAACAATTTTAAGTGGGGAAAATAAGTATTTCTGTGAGGATTGCCAGCATCATAATGAAGCAAGAATGAGTTCGGAAGTTGTGAAATTACCACCTATACTTCTACTTCATTTCAATTGGTCAAGAAATTCACAGTAATTGAATTTTTCGAATTCTGACTTCTTGAATGTTAAGAAAAATATTTGCGACTTTGTTTCTTTCAGTTAAAAAGTTTTTCTTGTTACCGATTCTTTAAAAAATACAGAAGACTATATTTTCTTTTTTTTCTTTCAAACTATTTTTAAGTATATATTCAAAAATTAAAGTGTAACTTCTCCTGTGTCTTTTGTATATCTATCAAATGCATATTTTAAACTAGAACACATTTTCATAAATAGATGAAAATGTGTACAAAATTGAACAGTATTTGAATTTTTTGGATCAAGAGTAGTTTCTTGAATGATCTGATATTTTTATGAATTCTTTTTTTGGATGTAAAAAAAAAAAAAAAAAATGTAAATGTTGAAATAAGAATAATTCAATTCTATTGAATGTGAAAATAAATTTTATTTTTAAAAAAAGTGTAGAATTTGTTGAGGGTGCAGGATTAACAATTTTTCTTAATTTAAAATGAGTGAAAATATTTTTTGTTTTATGTATTTGTTGGTTTTTATGATGAATTTCTATACAGTTATAGTTCTGAAAATTGTGATTTGAAACATAATGAGATTTTTAATTTTGTTTTTGTATTGCTTTATGACAGTCTGCTATTAATGTGTTAGATTTGCTAAACTTTGCGAGTTTGTTCATGTAATTGTGTTTCATACAATGTTTCTTTTTCATGGTAAAATATTACTTAATAAAAAACTCTCCTTGACTTAAAGTCCCACATTTTTTGCTATTTATATATTCATTATTATTTTTTTTAAAAGAAAATAAAATGAGATTAATACAGAGTTTAAGTTTATGAAGCTAATAAAATTTGTATATTTTTTTATATGTAATGATTATATAGATTACTTCACATCTATGTGAAAATTTTTATTTTGCTTAATCTATCTGTCAATATTTAAAATCTTTGTTTTTAAAGTTAAATTATATTGTATTCTGATTTGTAAGATATTTCTCTGTTTCATTTAAATGTTCTTTTTATTTTGCAGAGAAGCCAATGCAGAAAAATCCAGAATAAAATTGATTATTCCCAGGTCATTTGGAACATCTGAAAATTCTGAAGTATTTTGTTGTTCTCCTGAAGAAAATTACAAACTTTTTGCTGTGGTTTTACATATAGGACGTTCAACTGAAGGTGGACATTATGTATCCTTCATTAAAGACGCATCTCAAGATAGTGTTCAGTCAGACAATGACCAAAAGCATCTGAGGCCCAAGTTTAGACAAACTTCTCAGTTTTCCGTAGAACCAGTAAACTGTTGTACTACAGAAGAAATTTCAAATTTTAAAACCATTGATGCTACCACCAGGTGGTTACTATTTGATGACAATGTTGTTTCACCTGTTTGTATTGATGAAGATTCAGAGACTTTTCCATATTTCAATTACTTAAGTATTACAGCATCTCCATGTATGATATTCTACCATAAGACATAATGCTCTGGACTGTTGCATATTTTCTTACATATATCTTCAAACTGTAATATTTTGAGATTTTTTTATAAGTCCATCTATTTAAAAAAAAAAAAAGCAACTAAGATTTTTATAATTTTAAATAAATATTTTTACATTTTTCTTCAGACTTGGCTTTCTTTTCGCTTTATTTTTATTTTATGAGGTAGTTATAACCAAAGTTTGCGTATTTATATTGGACAAACTACATGTATCATCCTGAAGTGGGGTGCTCCTTCAACTGCTTTCAGCATGCCTTGTTCACCTCTTGCGATCTTTTTAATAACAAGATATAACTGACTTTGACACATATTGCTGTGTAGCCACATTAGTTTAGTGGTCATGGGCTCGAGGTTGGCATTGTTTTCGAGTTCCGATGCCGCTAAAGACATGCCATGTAATGGGGCTGATACACATTAAATATGTCATAACTCCACATCAATCTGTCGGCATGGTATGGGAGTTTGGAGAAGAAAGTGTTGTCCTGAGTATCGCTTTCGTTACTTAATCGCGGCTCAAAATTACAAAATCTTTTGCCAGTAGTCCTTGTGTTGCTTCTAAGTGCGACATTAAAAACACTCAACCATTTCCTTACATTGCTGACATGATATGGATCATTATTAATATTTATAAATTCATAAAAAAGGTAAATAGATATTGTCTAACTATCACTGCCTAGTCTTCCTTGTGGTATACTTTTATATTTTTTATCATTAAAATTTAATGTAATTTTTAAATATTTAATTAAAAAATAAAATTTTTATTCTTAAGAAATAAGATTATTAATATATATATTATTAAATAATTACAAGTACCCTTGCAATATCATCTTTGTCAATGGAATTGAAAAGATTTTCAAAACCATAGCTATGGATAGAGCACATTTCTTTGTTTTATGGTACGTAGTGAATTCTTTTACGAAGTGCCTAGCCTCAAAGGGACTTCTATCAGTGCGGGTATTTTATTTCAGAATTCTTCAGAGTACAGTGCATTAAAATTCGTGAGTGCTAGTTAAAAATCCTAGTGATGAGCGTTAAAACGAAGTGACTTAGCGAATCTATTTAGTATCAGAAAAAATTTGCTTGGCATGAGGTGTAGGGTGAAAATGCTGAATTCCTATTGGCCAGGTGGGCGTTCCTGCCCTAGTTTTAGATGATCTTGAATGAAGAACTTGAGAAATGATGGTTTTTAATCATGAATCATGCAAAAGGTATTGATGATAGTCCAAGTTTAATAATTTAGACTAGTCCATAATTAATCCTTGTATGAAGATATGTAATTTATTTACGTTTTCTTCGGCTTTGTTCATTTCTTAGACTTCTAAAAGGTTAGGATTATTCTGAAAAAAGGTTTTCAGTTCAGTCATTGCGTCTATTACTGTGAAGTTTTCTTGCGATTTTTCGCAAGAAAACTTCACGATTTTTTTTTTGTTAATTTTGTTGTTTACACGAACGTTGGTTTTGTTAATTTTGTTTCAGTGCGTTTTTTTTCAATGAAGTTCTTGTTGTTCTGGATTATTTTCAGGACTTTGAATTTTATCAGGGTTGCATTTGCTAGCGTAAGATGTTTTTTTGAACAAAATTTGAATTTAATATGTGATTTCTATTTAAAACTTCCTGGGTTGTTTGACCTTTTTTCGGGGTAGAGAAATTATTAGGACAACCTGCTCACATGAGGCGATGTGTCCTGAATTTATACGCATTGGGTTAGTCAATTTTTCTTTTATATGACAGTCGCGAGTGATATGATTATCACCGCACTTTAGGCATCTTGGTTTCGCCTTACAATTTTTCGATGAGTGATTGAAATAGTTACAATTGTAACATTGTTTGGCTTTTCTTCTCATCTTATATTGATCGATTTGTATTGTCATCAGAAGGCCTTTTTTTAAGGTAGTAAATTTTTTCAGCTTCTTTGGTTATGGTTATCTCTAAAAGAAATATTGGGTACGGGGTCTTTGAGTTTTAAATTGCTTTAGTTGAACTACTTTTTCTATTTTAAAGTTTAGTTCTAATTCTGTTTTGATATCTTCGGTTTCAGTTTTGATTGGTTCGCCTTTTAAAATTACTTTTAAGGGCTTCTGAGATATATTAGGTACTACGTAAAAATCGATATTGGCTTCTTTTAAGTACTTGGTGGCCTGTCTGTTTTTTAAGTACTTGGTGGCCTATCACTGTAATCTGTGGGGGAAACCCCCCCCATAATTTATTTGCCTTTTTACGACATATTGGTCTTTTACACCACATTTAAATTTTAACTTTTTATCTTTTGTGTGTTATTTGTGTTTATCTTGAGTTTTTAAGGCCGTTACTCTTTAATAGATTTTAACAAGTGTGTGGCGCAGCATGTCCTACTTTGGCTCTTGCGCCATTAAAACCTACTTTCACTCACTCACTCACTGTAATCTGTGAAAATTTTTAAGTCCTCTCCAACGAGTACAGCTTCAGTATTTGGAGCATGTTTTTCTATTTCCTTGAGAATTAAATTATAATTTGTTCTCATCAGGATCGGCGGTATTTTTTCATTCTCAGCTGGAGGTTGGGGTGGTGTGGCAGTTTGGTAGTCGTCAGTGAGTTGATCCATGGATCAAATTTATTAGCTGTTGATATTTTAGGTGGTTCGGTTACTTTTATGGTTTTCACTTTTTTAGCAGGAGAGCGAAAAATAAAGTTTTCAGCATTAATTTTTTCAACTGTTTTCTTTTTTTGGGCGGGGAGGGAGTTTGAATCCTAATCCTTTAGCCGCTTTCCTGAAATAATCTTTGAAGTAGATGGGGTCTTTGAACTCTGGGTACGGAAAAAGTTCCAAAATTTTACCTGTAAGGTCTCTTCTTATATCCAGGAGCCTTTGTGCATTTATTCGATCTTGACTTGGGAGATTTTCTAAATCTAGTGAATTTCTTTCGATATAGGCATCAATTCGCTCTATATCGCTTTGGTTTCGATCGTATTCTTCTGAAAGCTTGATAAGCTGTAGACATCTCGGATCAGGGATTAGTTCGGTTGTCATTACGCTAGGTCTCGATGGAACCTGGTTGGTTTGGTGCGTCCCATGGTTTTCGCCGAAAGCCGTTGTTTAGTACGTTGTGAGAATATATATTGGAGTGCCTAGCCCGATGTGGGCTTTAATCTCCCATCTGAGTTTAACCTGGTATATTCCTTTTGCCCATGATAATTAATGGATATTTGCATACGTTTAGAGAATTTCAATTTAAAATACTTGAGAGTTTAAAAATTAATCTTTTGATTAGAAAGCAGTTAAATTAATAAAAGGAAATTGTCTTGAGAAAAAACTTAGTCGAATTTGGAGTGAAAACGAGCATTTTACTGTTCAGTGGGGTGGGTGAGTACAGGGTGAATAGCGTTTGTCCAATCAGGAAGCAGTTGGTCAGATGTGAGAATATATAGATTTCTTAACGGGGAAAATTTCTTTCTCTGTCTCAAGGAGGCAGAAAAAGTTTTCCTATTGGTTGTAGAAACGGTTTGAAGAGAAATGGAGTTTTAAGTTACTGTACTGTGAATCCGCGTTGTGTAGGTTCGCTTGTAGTTTTTGATTTCTTGGATGGAGGGATAAGGGTTATTAATTATATTGTTGTGGAATTTTTCTGTGATTAAACTAGTGTAGGATTGGAACTATAGGATTTTTAGTGAGTCTCTGATATCTTCGTTTCTCACGAACCATCTGGCCCATGCTATCATTCTAATATTGTTTTGCAAAATTTAAATTTTACTATGATGGATCTGAGTGGCTTGATTCCAGATTGGACAAGCGTAAGTTAGGATAGGGTCGCGTGTGGTGACCGGGGATGACAGAATAGTCTCACTGTAGCTCATGCATGTCGTAAAAGGCGACTAAAATGGGTACCCAGCGTCTGGGGGTATAGCCAGGCACCCTGCCCCTGGGGATTATATCAGGGGACCTCAGGGACTTGCCTTCTTCAGGTAAGTAACGGCATCATGACCCCGAGACACCTTAGTGATCTTTTTCTTTCCCATGGGGTTTACTGTCTTTGGTAAACACGGGTGACGCACTCCCGGGATTCCCTAGCGATCCTTCTCTATTTTCGACCCTCCTTCTTGTCAACCATTTTTACCTTTTTTTTCAACTTCACGTCTAGACCACAGTTTAATCTTGTTTGGCGCAGCATGGCCATATCTGGCTCTTGCGCCAATAAACTTTACAATCACTCACTCACTCACTAGGATAGGGTCGCAGAAACTATATAGACAAGCATCTTATATTTAGTAGGTAACGTAGAATTCCGACAAATTAGGAGGATAAATTTCTTCGCGGCTAGTCGGAATTTTTCATGAATGTGTGCGATGTGATGTTTAAAAATGAAGTCTTTCTCAAGAACGTCGCCAAGGTATTTGGCTGATTGAGACCAAAGGATTTGTTTGTTTTTAAAGAAAATTTTTGGTTTTTGTGTTCTATCTGTTTTTGCGAAGAAGACGTTTTGAAAACGTTCAGGGCTATTTTCCACTTGGAGAACCAGTCTTCCAGACGTGTGATGTGTTTGTTGATATGATGAGCAATGACTTTGTAGTTTTGTGCTTTGCAAGTATCGCTGTGTCATCTGCGTACATGCAGAGAATTGTGTGGTCGTGTTTTGGTATATCGTTCAAGAAAATTTGGAAAAGGGCGGACCCAAGATGCGAACCTTGCGGAATTCGGGAGTTAATTTGTCTTTGGGTAGAATATGTATTTTTGATTTTTACTGTGAAATTTCTCTCTCTGTTTTTTAGATACGAGTTTAATAGAATTATTAGGTTGGGTGGGGTTTTGTATTTTATTAATTTATAAATTAAACCTTTATGCCAGACTCGGTCGAACGCTTTCTGGATATCAAGGAAAACGGCTCCACTTTTCTCTCCATTTTCCAGGTCAGTTTTAATAAATTTCGTGACTCGCATAAGTTGGTGGGTGGTGTAGAGCTGTGGCATAAAACCTTGTTGTTCAAGTATGATGATATTATATTTTGAAGGTGCTCGACAAAGGATTCTATTGAGGATTATCTTCTCTGCCAATTTTCCGAGAATCAGAGGCAGAGAGATTGGACAATAGTTATCTGCTGAGGTGGGATCTTTGCCTGGTTTCAAGATTGAGACTACTTAGGCCGTCTTCCATTGATTAGGAAAGTGACCTAGTACTAGCATATGGTTAATGATATTATTAATTTGAAAAATTGTTGATAGTGGAAGGTTTTTAATCATTTTATTCGTAATACCATCATTGCTTGGAGATTTATTAAATTTAATTTTGCTTATGTACTTTACAATATCCGATGGTTTACAAGGAGGGAAGGATGGAGCGTTTGTGAAATTGTTTTCGTTTGACAAATATCCGTGAATGATATGTGTTATTGTCCTATCATGTGTAGGTGTTTGTATATTATTAAGCTGAAACTGCCTTTGTAGAGAATCAGCGAGAGTTTTGATTTCTCTTTATCACTGAGTGCGATACCTGTGGGCCCAGTTAGAGCCGAAACAGTTGAGCTTTACTTTCTTAACTCCTTTGCAGCTCCCCAGAAGGAGACGCTCTCTGAGTCAAGCGAATAAAGTGTTGATTTCCATGTGTTCATGTTTTCGACTTTAATTTAGTCCTGACTAACTTATTTATTTTGTTCAAGTGTTTCTTGTCAGCAGGGTTGTTCGAAAATTGCCAGGTTTTCCTGGCTTTATTTCAATACCTGATGAGATTTTAAACTTCCCCGCTGATATATGTTTTGTCTTGTGTTAGCCTTGGTTTGAAGCGTTTTTGTGAGCATTCAAAATGTTGTCTGTGTTCAGGGCGACATGCTCTTCTAGTATCCGCTCTTTATTGTTGGGAATGAAAAATTAGCTTTTCTAAGGTTTTGACTGTACAAACACCAGTTGGTGGACATTTTGTTATTAGTTCTTTTTGTATTGCTTCCCATGTCTATGAAAATGTGTACCGGATTATGGTCGGAAGATAGTTCGGGGAGGGAGGTGAGTTGGGCTGGCCAATAGCAGCCACTCGTGAGCATGAGATCTATTGTGGATTGTGTTGATTGGTCGAAACGGGTAGGAGTGGGTGGGGCTAAGATATATATATATATATTATTCTGTTTGGCGAATTTTAAAAGTTTTATTACTAATGGGTGATTATTTACGCATCCCCATCGGGTATGCTTCGAATTTAAGTCCCCGCTGATAATGTTAGGAGTTCCTACTCGTAGGATCTGTTCCAGGTCGGGAGGAACTAATTTTGTTAGGTTTGATTTCGGGGAGATATAGGTAAAGGAGATGAAAATAGGATTCTCCCTAGAATAGGTGATAGCAACTATTGTTGTTTCAACCGCTTTAAGTTGAGAGGTTGGGATATGGTAGTGCTGGAGAGAGGTTTTAATTAGAAAAGAATAATAGAGAGAGAGAGAGAGTTCATGTGTTGGTCTCATGTGTGTTTCTTGTAATAAAATTAGATCGGGAGTGTGCTTGTCTATGAAATCCGGTAACTCGACAATACGGGATCTTACACCTTTTGCGTTTCATGTTATTATTGTTATGCCAAGAGGATTGAACATTATTATTTAAAAATGGGTGCATATACCCTGTAAGGAAATATTAAGTTTGTAATTTTTGTCAGGTGTCTTGCTAATTTTTTCGCAAGCATTCATCAGACCTGCTTAGTACAAGCCATTTTTTGCGTTTATGATACGAGGATCGTTCAATAAGTCCTTAGATATTTTAAGAGATTGTACTCATAGCATTGAAAATGGTTAGGTTTTAGTAAGCATCGTAACGTGAGTCATTATAGATAGCTGTCTAAGTCTCAGTTACTCATATTCGTGATCATGATGCCTTTAGCACCTCAAAAATTCCTTGTCTTAACTTTTCCTAACGTTGAGACCATCTTTCCGTTTTTGCTCAAGATTCATCGGAAGCAACCCAACGTTTTGATTATTTCTTGGTTCTAAATTTTTGTTTCCGTTTCATTTTACAGAAAGCTGCATCAAATGGTAATAACAATTTACCTTTTTTCCAATATAAGTACTTTTTGAACCACCCTCATACACAGGGACGTCTTAAGACTTCTTGAGGTTCTGAGCTCTTATGAAAAAATATGCCTCGTCTAGTTACTATCCTTTAGTCTAATTTGGTATAAATACATGTACAGTTCAATAAAAGAAGTGTATAGTAAAATGAGATTTTATGTGAATATTCATTTTCTACATTTTAAATTCGTAAAATTATTTTAATTAGGTCTTCAAAATCAATTGTTAATAATATTTCATTTTCAATACTCATCAAGGTTAAATTATTCATACGGGATTGAGTCATACGATTTCTCAATTCATTTTTGACCAGTTTAAGATTTGAAATGAACGCTCATCACTCGCGTTAGTAATCATCAGTGATAAGAAAATCTCATTATTATTTCAATATTAGGAAACACTGTGAATAGTCTTTCATTATACATGTATGTATAGAGTGTGTTGATCCCAATTCCAGTCCTCTCATCCAACAACTGTTCTTCATCTGCATTTGTAGAATTATATTTTTTATTAATCTTTCTTTTTTCCATTTCTTCTCTTTTCTTTTTCTTCGACTTTTCACCATCACTGATCATATATGACTTGAAATGTTGACATTCCAAATTCAGTTCCTCTCCATAAATGTCTTTATCGTAAAGTTTTGATATTTTCTCGCATGCTATTTTAATTTCTGACTCATACAAATTAGAAATATTTTCAAGAATCCAAACATTTCAAAAAGATCCTCATATTGTTTACTACGCATTTGTATATTGCAAATTAGAGTCAATTATCGATAAAAATGTTTCTATTTTAAATTTGTGGCTGTGGCTGTTTTCAAACGTTATATCGGTATCTCTGTTTCCTTCAAGGAGAGTTACTTGGCTGTTGACTCATAATAGTCAAAAGAATCTCTTTTGGTTTTTACATATATCATTAACGATTTTAATAAATTTACACCTTTCGACAAATCCATATTTTTACTCTGGAGAAATAGATTTATTTTGTCAAATGTCATTCCGAAGGATAATTAAGAAAGTAGTTTCTAATTCATTCACCAGAATTTTTTAGTAGAGAGTCGGGTGTCCTCTGCCTGTAATTTATCACTAATTAAATAATCCAGGCTCATGACAATTTCTGAATATCCCGAGCTTAAAGCTTTAATTGCACCTGCGCTTGCTGAACAACGTGTTTTTGATAGGTTTTTCAGCACATTTTGATTTCTATCACAGTTCAAATTTATTAGTATATTCCAATGATGGGTTGACGATGAATAAAAATTACAAAGATTTTGGAGAAAATCAAAGTAAATTGTTACATTATATTTTCTTCCTACTGCTTGAACGCCAATTAAATTCAAGGTATGTCCTGCACATGGTACGTACATATAGAGTATTTTTTTTTTTTCTTCTTGAAGTTGGACTTGCAATCCTGATTATTTCCCAGACATATTCGAGGCATTGTCGTATGACTGACGTCTACAATCACCGGGGGAAATGTTGATTATTTTCCAAAAATGAAACCACAACATCCGTCAGATACTCTGCAGTATGACCATTAATTTTTATAAAATGCAAAATCTCTCAATGAGTACCGTACAATAAAATTTAGTTGGTCAGCATGAATCACACCTAGGGTAGAATCAACGGAAATAGAATAATATTTCACAAATTGTAGCAGATAGATAAGAAAGATTATCTTTTCCAGAATTGCCGTACTTTTTAATAAGTTCGTTTAAAAATGGATCAAACTTGCTTATAAGTTCCAAAGTGCTTAAATGATTTCCATTATTCTCTGAACCTAACACATGGATCAATAAGTTCCGAGACTAACCCAGAGATGGCGCTCGTAGTAAACCAGTAACCAGATCTTTCTAGAGTACTAACCTTTGCTTGAAACGTGTCAAAATTTTAAGTCGATCGGACCAGAAACAGCTGAGTTATCGAGGTTGGAGTAAAGTCGTTTTGTAGTTTATTTAAAAAATGGAAAAAACCGAGTTTCGTGTTCTGATAAAACATTGTTTTTTAATGGGTAAAAACACCGTGCAAGCGAAACAATGGATTGAAAAATGTTACCCGGACTCATGTCCATCAAAAGCAACGATTTGTCGGTGGTTTGCCGAGTTTAAACGTGGTCGTACCGACACAAATGACGCGGAACGCTCGGGTAGACCTGTGGAAGCCGTTACACCGGAAAATGTGAGTGAAGGGACAAAAATTATAATGAAAGATCGTAAAGTGAAGCTCCGTGAGATTGCTGAGATGACACAGATATCATATGGAAGTGTATTTACTATCCTTCATGAAAAATTGAGCATGAAAAAGGTTTTTTTCAAGTGGGTGCCGCGATTGCTTTCGATGGAACAAAAACAGCAACGAGTCGATGATTCAGAAAGCTGTTTATCGCTATTTACTCGCAACAAAAAAGATTTCTTGCGTCGTTACGTGACCATGGACGAAACATGGATACATCACTACACTCCAGAGTCGAAGCGGCAGTCATCTGAGTGGCGCACAGCTAGCGAAAGCCGTCCGAAGCGTCCGAAAACGCAGCAGTCAGCTGGCAAAGTCATGGCGTCAGTTTTTTGGGATACGCATGGCGTGATTTTCATTGACTACCTCGAAAAAGGTAAATCAATCAACAGTGATTATTATATTGACTTGCTGGTGCGTTTGAAGGAGAAAATCGCAAAAAAACGACCGCACATGCAGAGAAAAAAAATCCTTTTTCACCAAGACAATGCACCCTGCCACAAGTCGATGAAAACAATGGCAAAATTTAACGAATTGGGCTTTGATCTGCTTCCCCACCCCCCATACTCGCCAGATTTAGCCCCCAGTGACTACTGGCTCTTTGCTGATCTTAAAAAAAATGCTCCAAGGAAAAAGATTTGGCTCAAATGAGGAGGTCATCGCTGAAACTGAAGCTTATTTTGAAGCGAAAGATAATTTTTTTTATAAACATGGTATTGAAAAATTGGAAAAGCGTTGGAACGATTGTATCACCCTAAAAGGTGATTATGTTGATGAATAAAAAAAAAAAAAAATTTGCAAAAAAATTTTGTTTTCAATGTTAGTCTCGGGATTTATTGATCCATGTGTTATAGTTTTGTTTTTCCCTCTGAAAGGAAGTCTTCTTGATGCTAAGAATTTTATAACAGGCACTATGTAAGCTAGCAAATAGTTTCTTCATAACAGATAAATTATACGTGTGCGTAATAAATTATACGCGTTTTTTTTTTTTTTTTTTCTTATTTTCTTGTCTTTGCAATGAACACTTGTTTATGCTTTTATTTTTCCAAGTTTGAGTTTATTTTGTTTCCTTTTCTGATAATTTTATGTTCTGACAAGCTGTCAAGATGATAGAAAATGACTTCACAGTATTAGAAACATCTCCTTTTACACAAATTTAAGGGTGGGTTCTATTTGTTCCCCAACAGTAATCAGTGCCACTCAATGCCCTGCTTTTTTTCTTTTTTGCAAAACTAAAGATAACGATGATTCAATTGCGTCCTTCACAATTGGAAGGGGTCCTGCTTGATGTCCACTTTACGGTCAACAATTGTAACTCCATTTCTATGATCCCTCTTTTATTGCCCGTCCTTATCGTTCAAGTGCATAAAAAGTACTCGTCTTGTAAAAGTTTTTACAAAGAAACTGCTTTTTTTGCTGTTCCAATTTGTTCTCCGCTTTCCTGCTTGAGAATCATCAGTTTCGACTTCATCATTTTTTAAATCAAATAATTTCATTTATTAAGGATCTTTAATTAAAATTTTCAATGAGTACGAAAAAAAGAAATATACAGAATTTTGTACAGTGATTAATTATTATAAAAATATAAATTTTTAATTTTTATAAATACGGAAACCAACGTTACATTATTCTGGATTATTTTTATAACCGAAAATGATAACTGAGTGGTTATGGTCTTGAACTCTTGGCGCCTAAGACTCCTCATGTAGAGGGACTGATATACGTTAAATCTGTAGAATATATGTTTGTGTAACTATACAATAAGTATATATATATATATATATATATATATATATATATATATACATTTGTTATGATGCTTATTAAACGAAACAAAAAATTATGATAAAAAGAAGTCATAGATTCCAAAAATTAAAGAATATTATTACATAAATTATTAACTAAGCGAATTATATTTATGCAAGTAATTTTCATTAAAAGTATTTTATATCAATATATGATAAAGTCTTAGTAAGTAATAAAGTATTGATAAGTGATAAAGTATAAATACGTTTTAAGTTTTAAAGTGTAAGAACTAAATTTAAAGTAAACAAAAAATAATAAATTTCAATTTTCGGTAGGGAAATCTGATTAAACATTTGCACGCAAATAGAACATTTCTAGTGAGGGGGTCTTATGCACTAAAAATCTTTTATTTTGTACCAAGTTGGACGAGAATTTCTCCATTTTCGATGTTTACTCTTAAAACATTAAACTATTGTACAGGCATTTATTTATCTAATTATCATATAGTCCTTTAGGACCCCTGTTCCTCGTCCAAGTGACGTTATTTAAGCTGTCATCTCCCTCTCCGAATTTCTACACTACTTCAACGGAAAGACTCGGAGTCTCTACAGATTTAACGTGCATCAGTTCCACTACACAAAAAGTCTTAAGTTGCATCAGGACTTGATCTCACGACTTGATGGAAACAACGCCATCTCCAATTCACGTCTATAGCCACTTGGCTACTACGACAGCATTTTTTGATTGGAAGTGGCTCGTAAAAGTTATCTGCTTTTTTTCGTCCAGTTGTCTTCCTGTTCCTTCCTTACTATAAATATAGGGTGGTTATAATTAAAGTGATACTACTTAGACCCATGTAGAACTCTTTCTGCCTTTCGGATTTTGATGAAACTTGGTATATACGTTACATGAATCCTGGTTAAAAGATTTTTCAATAAAAATAGTTCAAATTTTGACTACCAGATGGCGCCTTTCAAAAATTTCTTATACTAATTAGTAAAACATATAAAGAGACTTGCAGTCAGAGCCAGAAAATCATTCTGTATGCCTTTGGTATCGTTAATTATCACTTACAAAAGAAAGATCGAACTTTACTGGTATTTTTTTAAAATCAGATCGGCAGTATTAGCTTAGCTTCATTGCGTGTATATCTTCGTTTAAAGGGATTGCGAAAAGGGCCCAAGTCTAAGAAAAGTTTGAAGAAGATGATTATGAAATTTGAAGATACTGGAGACTTGGGTGTACTGCCAGGAATAGAGCGGAAAGCGATTGCGAATGAAATTGTCGAATAAATCGTTATTGCTGTGGTTGAAAGAGCCTCCAAATTCAGCTATTCTTCAACAAGTGCTCCATCGGTGTCACGAGAGTGGGAGATTCTGTGGTCGACAATACGAAAAATTCTGTGATCTATTATAAAATGGTATCCTAATAAAATCCGCGTTTGCAAATGCTACAACCTCAAGATTCCGTTCTGATTTTGTTTGCCAATTTTCGACTATGTAGATGTTGATGAAGCTTGGCCTTGGAAAATTCTATGGATAGACGAGGCGCACTTTTCTTGAGATGGATCTGTGAATATTCAAAACTGCCGCATATGGGGTGCTTCACCTCCTAATGTCCTGCACCAACAACCACTGCAATGATTACATGACTGTACGGTGTGGATTTACTGCTGATTTTATCCTCGGACGGTTTTTGTTTGAAATTCTCACTCTTCAAGGTCCTAAAACGAGGTCTGTCATGGGTGCACGGTACAGTGCGGGAATAATATTGTCTTCATGCAAGATGGAGCAGCCCCCCCCCCATAGGGTGCTTCGAGTTAACTTTGGCAGAACCGTGTAATATCCTGTGCTTTTCCAGATGCCTGACCTTCTCATTCACACGACTTAAATCTCTGTGGTTTCTGGTTGTGGGGATTTCTAAGAGACCGTGTTTATGGAGGAGGAATTAGAACTTTAATTAAGATGAAAGCCAGCATTATATATATATATATATATATATATATATACGCCCTGTTGCTGGAATCCCTCGATAGTGAATACGCTATAATGCGCTTTCAGCACATAATTGATGTTAATGGAGCACACGTTAAACACATTTTGTAACTGAATAAACTTTAATGATTTTGATAGATTTGTTGTCCTTTTTTAGGCTCCATAATTCTTCCTGGTGGTCAAAATCTGAACTATTTTTTCATTGCAGAAATCGTTATAATGTATATACCAAGTTTCAACAAAATTCAATAAGTAGAACAGATTGTAAGGGGGGGGGTTCTGAATAGGCTCACTTTAATTATAACCACCCTGTATGTCACGCTGCGACAAAATATTATATACAGTAGTTCTGCTGTATTTCATATGTTCAAAAATTTCCGAAGCCTTTATTCCTTCACACTTAAAATGTCGATTCCGATTTTAGCAGCTTGAGAGAATTCAACATTTAGAGGCATACTGCAAAAAAATTTCTAATCGAAAGAAATTATTCATCTTTTATATTCAACAACAAAGGCATCTTTCGGTAAGTTCTGAATTTTTTTTTTCTGATTCTGAGCTTGTAATTCCGATTTTCATAGCTGTCCATAGGGACAGCAAACATATATGTATATATTATTATTAAGTCACGTTTATCCTTAATGAATGCGACCAAATTTTAACTATTTCCCTTTCAAACTCGTATATGCATCATTTATTATTTTTATTGCTCAATCACCTTAATTTTAAAAGTTACCTAAGAATCACCAGTCTATATATTCATAAAATGCACTAAATATATATTTTTGACACTATTATATAGTTTTTAGTATCATGCCTATACTTATTACTTTTAATGATAATTGAATTTAATGATTGTACGTCATATTTGAATTGGCATTTCTTAAAATTTAATAAATAAATGCAATTTTATAATTCGCATAATATAAATCTGGAATTTAGATTATATTTTTTATTAATAATACTCTGCACTGGTCTCGCAGAACGCTGTCTGGTGTCTCAGAACGTCGTCTGTGGATGTCATTCTTATATCGGGATAACTTTTCCATATTGATCGCGCATTCTGACCAGGAAGTGCCCTCACCACCGTCATAGTTAAAAATCTGGATTTGATTTGGTTTTATTAAAGTCGCACAAGAAGCTACACGAGGGATATTAGTGACGGACTTAGTAATTTTGAACCTCGGTCAAGTAACGAAGAGGATACCTGAGCTGGCACCCCCTCTCCTAACATCCACCCCACCCCAACGGGAGTACTTAAGGCCCCTACAGATTTAACATGCATCAGCCCCGGCTACACGGCGGGTCTTTTGTGGCATCAAGGCTTGAACCCACGACTCAACGAAAACCATCGGCAGCAAGTCTAATGCCTTAACAACTGGGCTACCGCAACCTAAAAAAATCTGGAATACACGAAACTTAAAGAAAGAAACCACATAAATTGATACACTCAAACACTGAACGAAAGGAAGTTCACATGGATTATCAAGCTCCTTCTAATTACTGTTCAGTCGAAGGTTCCATTTGGCCTGCTGATGACGATGTCATATCTGGTTCCTCATGCTCTCCAGTTTTACCTTCGATGGTCTCAAGCCTTGTGCGCTGAGTTTCTTTAGTCTGCTACTGAACTGGTATTATATTCATTACATCACCCTTCTAAGGCTCTTCAAAGGAAAAGTTCAAAGATTTCATGTTCCTCAATTGGAAGAGAGTACATGTAAATTTTCGGCAGAGATTTCATTTATCATCCTACACAAATCTTCCTATCTTGGTGACAGATATTCATTCTCTTCCTTCCCTGGATCTCTGTGCTTGCTTCTCAGTGTTTCACGTCCATCATTGTAGATCAATGCGTTGTTAGAAATTAGATTATGTATTTTATCTTTTATTTCCGCATTCAGAACATCGTTTAAATCGTGTGAGGAGTTTTCTATCTTTTCTGAATTCATCAATAAAAAAAAAAAAAAGTTCCAATGCGCGTTCTTGCGAACGCGATGAAACGCGTAGATTTTTCTCGTGTTCCGTTCTCTGGTAGGTTCTATAACTCTTTACGAGTTGAGAGATCAAATAACGTGTTGGTTTATTGCATTTGCAGCTTTGGTTCGGAAAGGACCAAACGTAGGAGTTCGCTGAATTCGCAGCATTCCAGATGCAATCTTTCCGTCTCGGCAAATAGTATTTCAGAGGATTCGTTCGTAGTTGAGATCGGAATGTTAGCGGTTTACGCAGCAATCTTCTCTCCAAAAGCTGAAATTAACTGTATTTATCCATGACACTCGAATGAATAGTTTGGAATATATTTTAGGATCAAAATGCATCCCGAATCGATTAAAGTTTGAACTTCATTTACAGAGATTGTAATGTTTACACTTTGATCGCAATTCAAGAGAGTGGCTTCAACCTTTGCGACAAGGTTACTACTCAAGTTTCTATCCAGCGCATCTTCTTTGAAGAGACTAAATTGTCTTTTAAGTTTTATTTCCTTCCATTGTAGATATATTTTATCTAGATGCTAATCCTTGAAAAAATGTACCGCTCTTTAAGACATATTTATTTTTATTTATGTTATCTCTTACCTGAGGTGAAAAACATTTTGATTTTCTTGGAAACAAGGATAATTTAGTCACATTTTCCCAAGAATTAGAAGTAATAAGGGACCGGAAAGTAATGATGTCGATATTCATTAGTCAATTATCAGATCATTGTGTACTTCTTAGTCGTGCCAAAGACATTTTAAGTTTACAGTGACTTGTTTACTCGTAAATAATTAAATCTTAATTTTTTTTTTGCAATTTTAGGTGAAATGGCCAGCCAAATATCAAAAGAGGTACTATCCGGCATTGCATGCTTTTTGAGTTTCAAAAGATTAGTAACTCAAGGATTGCTACCCAAAGCATTTGCGATGTTTATTCAAACTCATTAGACGTTCGTAAACGCCGAACTTTGTTTTCTAAGTTAAAATCCGGTAATTTCGATCTTTCTAATTTGTACCGATCAGGTAGATCAATAACTTTAGACAATGACATTAGGGCGGAAGTGGAAACAAATACATGTCTAACAATCGAGGAACTGTCAAACACTTAACCAACCTCAATCGACCATCCAAGAAAATTTGCAGGATATTGGTAAAGTAAGCAGAGCAGGTGTTTGGGTCCCGCATAATCTGTTCGAAGAATACCAAGCTAACCGACCCACCACATGCAACATATTGCTTCAGCTGCACAATACAGAAGCGTTTTTTGATCTCTTGATCACTGGAGATGAAAAATGGGTCCTCTATGATAGTCCAAAATGCAAAAGGTAATGGTTCTCTCCGAATGAATCATCAAGAAGCTTAGTATGCACTCTAAAAGGTCGTTTTTGTGTGTTTGGTGGAGTATTCGTGGAGTCGTTCATTTTGAAATGTTGTAACCTGGACAAACTGTGAATGCAGATTTTTACTGTGAACAACTGGATCGAGTAAATCAATCTTTAATTGAAAAGTACCCAGCAATTGTCAACAGAAAAGTTGTTATTCTGCAACACGATAATGCAAAAAAACAAGTTAACAAGATTTTCATAGGTAAAGTTATACATTTATCTACCAAGGAAAGAATTTTTGCTACTAATAGGCGGGGGTAACATATTCAAAATGCGTGCTTTAAACATGAAATTAATTGTATGAAGTCGAACCATTAAAAAAAGTCGAACCACAGAAATGCCCACAAGCAAGCCTTTGTCCATTCATTGATAAGGATGGTTTACTCAGAGTGGGAGGACGGTTTCAAAATGTTCCTGTACAGTATTATGTAAAACTGCCTATTCATACTGCCTAACCAGCATAAACTAAGTTGTTTAATAGTAAAGCATTTTCATGTTTTAAATTTACATGCTGGTTTGTTAATAGATATTTTACATCAAACTTATTGGATAATAAATGTTAAAAAACTTGTTCCGCGAGTTAAAAATGTGTCTTGAATTGTGTTGTTTTTTGTAGGTTTAGAAATAACGTGTCCAAACAAAAAAAAAATCTTCCTGTGGACCCAGTGACTCTCAATAGAGCCTTTTTTGTTTGTAGTATACATTATGTGAGTCCATTTTCTGTATTAAAGCATAGAGATTAAGGAGCTAAAACTACAGAGAGATATATTGTTATATTTTGATACCAAAGCCTTACATTTAGAGTTAGTGACTGATTACACGTCCGAGGCCTTTATCGCTGCATTAAAACGGTTTTGCTCAAGAAGGAGCCTGCCAAAATATATACATTCTGATAACGAAATAAATTTCGTAGGAGCTAAAAGAAAGCTTGGAGAAGTATATAAATATTTATGTAAAATTATTCTAAATGAAATGAATATTATTTTCTTTCGCAACAGGAAATTGATTGGTATTTTATACCGCCATCGAGTCTACATTTTGGTGGACTTTGGGAGGCTAATGCAAAATCAGTAAAGTTTCACTTAAAGCGAGTCATAGAAAATTCCAACTTAACATTTGAAGAACTTTATACATTATTAACTCAAATAGAGGTGGTACTAAATTCAATACCTTTAATTAGTTTGGATAATGATGAAGCAGATAATTTAAATACTTTAACACTATCTCACTTTTTAATTGGGACATGTAATTAAAAGTCCTCCTGAAACAGTGGAAGAAACTAAACTTTTATTTAATAAAAACGCTGGGATATTGTACAAAAAATGAAATGAAATTTTTGGAAAAGATGACATATAGGTTATTTAAGCTCTCTACGAAATAAAAAAAAAAAAAAAAAAAAAAAAAGGAAAAACAGTAATTCTAATATTAAAGTTGGAGATATTGTTATTATTAAAGAAGACAATGTCCTTCCAGCTGTATGGCTTCTTGGTGAAGTAGTATCTACTCATCCTGGTAAAGATAGTATGGTACGTGCAGTTACATTAAAAAAGTTAGAAGGGGTTTACAAAAGACCTATTCTAAAATTTTGTGTATTACCTGTGCATCAAGAAGGACTTCTTCATGGGTGGAAATATGTTCATGTAACTATTATGTTTATAATTATTTTTCTTATTCGTATTCTAAATGTTTTATTTATTGCAGCCTATAGAGGGCGTTGTATGTACCTTTTTTTGTAAGAATTATCAGAGACTGAGTTTGAGTCAGTTACGATGTTCGCTTTTCTCCTTTGCTGCGTTCTTTTCAACTTGTGCAAATATAGGCACAGTTCGCTCAATATTAGCGGCAGGTCATAATTATTTTAAAGTATGTGAATTACGTAAATGTTATGTATTCTTCCGCCATTAGTTATTTATGTGTGTGAATGTGAATAAATAAGAAAATATTAATTAAGGACAATTTCTTGGATTACACACAACAAGGACTACTTAAAATACTATCGTATTTTTCACTTTATTATAAGCATTGTTGCATTTATATGAATCCTTTTTTCTAGATGAGTTGATTCTTTTATTTTCCTGTTTAGTTTTAAATAAATGTCTTTCTTATGTATCTTCAAGTATATCCCTACGTCAATAATCTACTTCATATTTTTCGGAAATCAAATTGTGCTTAGAGTTGATTTTTATAGTTGAAACTAATAAAGTGATTTTTCTCCCTTTTTTAAAAGCTCATTAGTAATAATGCTTAAAGAACAAAACCTGAACTCAATAAATGGCAATATTTCGAAGGCGAAACTTTCATATCTTATAGAACCCGATATTAAACCATTTTGAGTATTATAATCAAAATTAAAACCATATTGAACTTCCTTCGACGATACCCATAGAAGTATGATTTACTCATTTTAAACATATTATTGTAATGACTAAAGAAATTTAATGTGTACATCAATATTTTACTGAGATTCCTGTAAGCTAATATGTGTACCTGAAACATATATCACAGAAATAACTTCATTGTGTGTGTGTGAGTTTAAAAAATATAAAAATAGGATCAAATATACAGAAATTCTTTTATATTTCAATTTTCACATTTTCTTATCAAATTAAATGGCTCTAGACTTGCAAATTAGGAATTGTATTTTTTTAAAACTACAACATTCACACTAAACTACTCCAATAAGTTCGAATATTATCACCAGTCATATCGCCAAAGAAGCCAAACTTATTGCCAATATCAGCCAAAAGAAGTTTTTCGTACCACATTTGGTGACTTAAATCCAACTTCAGTTAAAAATATTCACTTTCGAGTTTTTAAATTTATCTAATGTATTCGACGAACGTTTACATTTTGCATCATAACAACCCTCTTTTCTACCCACGGAATTAGAAATATAACATTAAGTAACGCTACACACGTATTACACAATTTATTATACGAGAGGGGCTTGAAATTTCTTATATTTATATTACAAAAATAATAATTTTAAAACTGTATTTCTTATAGGAATGTCCTTATAAAGAAATTGTATACTTTGGATGACTAAGATCTATCCATTCATTATTTCTGTTCTAATAAATATTAATTAAAAATCTACATCAAGATAAAACCTCAAGTGTAGATGGACCCTAATTTATGCAGAAAGGAGGAATAATTTTGAAAATTATGGCGAATAGAATGCAAGTTTATTACGAAAATTAATCCGATCCAAATATTTTACTTTCATATTATCTGATTAAAATTATTACAGAAATTACTCAAATTAATTTTCTAAATAAACATGAGTTATGGTGGAAAATCTAATTATACTTCAAAGTTAAAGCTGTATAAAGCTCTATATATTGCATAAAAATATCTTATAAATTTGCAAATAAACTTCAAACAATGGTAAATAGCAACGTGAAATTTAGAAGTTTGTACTTCCTAAGTGTAATTCATTAACAAGAGCAGATTTTTTCACATGCATTGACGATTATTAATGAATGTAACTATACAACTTAATAAGTAAATTCTTTCTAACTGTAAGAAATTATTTATATTTAATAAAATCTTAATTAAGTGTTGAAGGATTTGAACATACATTTTCTGTTATTTATTAAAAAAAAAAAAACTTATACAATTAAATTGAGACAGGTGTGTATATATAGAAATTAGACACAGTAATATTTCTTACTTACAATGCAAAGTCTAGAAACAATATGGCAGAATTCTGAGGGTAATTCATTATTCAAACGCAATGACGTCAGACTCAGATCATGTCCCATTTAAGATGAACTGCGCAGACACGAGACAAGGGTCAATTTCAAAGAATTAAATAAATTAAACCCGTTTTATCCCAATTTATTTATTTCGATCAAATTTGGGAATAATCATATTTTTTTATGTATATTAAACCTAAAAGGACAAAATAAAATAAATTTGAAATTTTTGAATTTTTATATAAGATATCTGAGACCCGTCCTCTGCATACGACACTGGGATAAAGGAGATAAAATTTGCACTTAACGATTTCAGTGTCCTCTTCATTAGTGAAAAGCAGTTTCTGCCACAAAATTTTACAATATCTGAATAATACTACATTATTCGTTTTAAGAGTTCAATTTTCATTTCAGTATAGTACTAAACTTGGTGAAAAGGTAAAAAAAACAAGCCTGACAAAGTATTTTATCACATTTTCCTTTGCTGCCCTCTCTTTGACTACGGTGCTTTTTCTCCCTCTTTAGTAGAAAGTGGCCAACACTATCTTTGGAGATGTCTTCTTTTGCTCTAGGAGGTACAGAAGAGATCCAGGGTCTATCTCTTGTTCTGTTTATAGTCTCTTCCGATAAACTGTTGTTATTGATCTTCGGAACTCTTTCAAGGTTATGGCCTCACTTTTGTTGACAGCGTTGTGGATTATTCATACATTTACCACTGCCATGTCCAGCGCACGAACAAAAGTGGCCAGTACCACTTTTTTCCACTAATCTTAATGGCATATAGTTCAGTCAACCAGTCTTAGTGATCCACCCCACCCATATGCTTATTGTAAGAATTTATCAAATGAGGCATATTCACGTTAACTTTATGTTTGTGTCCTTTTTCTCGCCTCATATCAAAAAATGGCTCTGAGGTGCTTAAATTTGTAGCAACAGTGACAGTACTATTGTCATTCCATCTCACCAAGAAAATCTCGGAATTTTTGTCAAATGCAAAATCAGATGCGCCTCTTTCTTTCTTCCACATAGACTTAGATTATTCTAAAGGATACTCATGGTTTATCCGATTTTCTCATATGATTCCTGTGGCTCTATAACCTTGTTCACCTAGACTTCTTAAAAGATAGATGCTGGTAAAAAAAAGTTATCAAAATATAAAGTATAGACTAAAGGGTTCATAATGTTCTCTGTCAGTTTCAGCGCAATAGGGGTACCTAAACGAGTATCATTTCTTGAATCAGATTCCTTACAGCAGTAGAGGGGAAAGTTGTAAGAATATCCTTCGCTTCTACAGTTAGCCCAAAGTTTGTATCCAAAACATTTTGGTTTGCCTCGGATAAACTGTTTCAAACTATTCCTACCGGAGTAAATGATAATTATTTCATCAATGCTTAGATTTGCTGAGAAGTGTCCGAACTTCATAAAATTCAGCATGGCAAACAATGGTTTTATCTTGAAAGATCGATCCTCTGGATACTGACTTACTGTTCTATTGTCCACGAAGTGTAAATAAGATTTCAACTTTTGGAAACGGTTTTGCAGCATAACATTTTTCACCAGAGTAATGCCAAGGTCTTCAGCATCTGATCAGTAGTCACGTACACAGGTATTTGAATGATAACCAGTTGGATGAAAAATTCCTAAAAACACACGTATTTCAACAGCACTTGTCAAGAAATCGTGTTCGTTTTTTTACATCTGTTGCATATCGCACAGTTTCTTTTACTATGTAATCGTAAACTTCATTGGAATAAAACTCTCCATAAAGCTCTGCTGGAGATTTTTCTTTCAACGTCGCTTCCATCTGCTTGAGGAAGTCTTTTGTAATTGAATCAGCCGGTGTTTTCCATTTTGTATACTGTGGTGATTTCGCCTTTATCCGAGATGACTGATGCTTTTTAGCTTTTTGTCTGCGCTTTTTTTTGTCGAAACACTACAGCTTGTGGACGTTTCAGTCTCGTAATTGTCCAATTTTAAACTCCATAGTCCCAGGAACATTATTTACAATAATCTCACCAGTATTTACTTCATTGTCATCCCCTTCATCTTCATCATTTTTTTCACTGACATCTGGTGGTAACACAGCAATTTCAGCATCGCTCTCATCTGAATCTAAACTATTTAATAGTTCCAATGCTTTCTCTGACTTCAGACACATTCGCACTGACATGATTGTGCAGGGGTAAAACGCTAAGTACGATTTTTTTACTCTTAGTTATAAAGTTAGAAATAATGCATCAATTGTATGCGTATCTCCTGTTTGGAGGACAGTTAAAAATAATGTGCTACAACTTACCTATTACAAATAAAGCTTTAGCTAACCACCAGGATGATAAAGAAATAGTACTCTCACATACCAAATGCCCTACCAAGTTCCTGAAGTAAGCTAAAAAGGAATTCTGCAACCACAAAAAGAAGATACAAACTGTACCCACTAACGCGGGAAATATGTAGTTTCCAAATTGTCGCGAAGGGCGGGCGAGACATAATTATTACTAGCAGAACCTTAGACATACCTCTGCATGTTACAACTAATAAAATATTCGCAACAAATAAATACTGATTTCCACATAATATTTTTCAGCTGTTCTCTAGATAGGACAGCGGGTTAAAATGGATTTATTTTCCTTTAGGGAGTATTTATTTGGATTGGGAGAAAAACTGTCATATTAATCAGTGCCCGAAATATAGGGGAGCTTAAAAACCCTAATATTGTTTTATAAATATGTTTTTATAGACGTTTAATTGACTTTTAAATTCATTTCTAAATTAAAATCGCCAGTTTTGGCGTATTTGTAATCTATTTAGGCAAAATAGCGCCTGATATTGTTTATTTCACAAATTTGTTGCTCTATGCTAGACTATACATTGATGTACCTCTTGAATGACTAATAAAACTCTTTGAAATTTAAGGATGGCTTAACCTTTTTTTTTTCATGCTAATTTCTCTGTTAGTTACAGCAAATGTCACATGAAATAGATTCTTTGTAGTTTATTTATCAGTGTGATCTCTTCAATCATTCCAGAAATTATCGCATTTTCTAGTTTAAATGTAATCTACATATAGAATATCTTTCGAAAGGATTGTTGTATCTTTGCAGCACTGCAGAATTTCCGACTACCGTAACATTTTGACTATAATACGAACTTTTTTTTTCTTTCCATATTTCGGTCCGTAAAAATGAGGGTGCGTATTATAGTCATGTGAAATTTCAAAAAAAAAAAAAAAAAAAAAAAAAAGGCTTTTAAGCATCGAATAACGAACGGGGAGCAGCTGTAAGAGGTTGTTGTAAAACGCGTGCTGTGCAGGTGTTCTTTTACACAAACGGGAACTTACAGTACATGTCGCATATTACGACGGCACCAATACTTATGACTGAGACGCAACAACAATATATTATCTGTGTTCTATTGAAAGTGATTAAGACGAATAATTTGACAGTTTAGTTTGTTTTCTGTTAAAATTTAAGTTTTTTTTTCTATCGAATTTGAGGTTTTTGTTTCTCTTTTTTTAAAAAAGTTTCAATTAAGTTTATAAATATCTGTGCAATTTTTAAATAAAACATTGACAAATTATGGGGGCGCATTATATTCAAATATCATTTTTTTCCAAAAATTTAGAGCTAAATCAAGCAAGCGCATTATGCACGTGTGAGTATTATGGTCAAGATTTTAAGGTATATCTTTTAGAGTTTACATCATTTTTAGTTTAGATTGCGAATAATATTAACATTGCCTATTTTATTCATTCAGAATATCTGAATATAAAAGAATTAATTATCAACATAAACTTAAATTTTTTGATTTGAAGAATAAAAATTATGAAAATTTAGATGTATACGAAAAATATCATCATGGTTCCATCGAATTTTTCGTAATCGTGTCACCTTTTTTAAACTGAGTAATTTTTTAGAAACTGCCAAAATATTTGACTATTTAAATGCTTTAAAAGAAACACAACGGAAGTTTTTACTATGATTATTTAATGTTATCGGCAATAAAGACATTTTAGACTGCATATTTAGTTAACGTGGACCCCTTTAAATTTTTCAGTGAACCTCTTTAATCATGTATCAAAGCTTGCAATACACTTTCACTTATTTAATTGATTTTAGGCGTCCTTAAAAATAACTATATCAGAAAATTATAATGCATAAAATCTGTACCCACATTCTTTTTTTGCCTTTCGAGTAATGAATACGACTGCTATCTGCGAAAGTTTGTTTACCATTAACCCCAGTGTAAGAAACGCTTTCTTTCTTATAGAATTGCATAAGATGTTCTTTTGAAAATGACGTATTTTTTTATTCTATTGAATTATTTTTGCATATATTTAAGCTATTTTTAATTCCAAAGTGTTGTGTAGGTCATCGCAACTGTGAACGTCATCCAGAATTTTCTTTTTGTATATATGAGTTTGAGTGTTTGTCAGTGTGAAATTAATTTTTTGTAGTACGCAGTAATATTAAAGTTATCTCTCCCTATGTTTCTTTTTTTTTGTACTTTATGACTAATATCTTTGGAGGAAACATATGATTTCAATTTTTCAGTTCTTTAGAATAATTGGAACCAGTTATAAGAATATATTTTAAAGTGATATTTTTTTTACATTTAAAATATCAAGAAGAGAATTTTCATCATTTGTTGACTTCGAATTTATTGCCGTGACCCCAATCAGTGAGCTGATGATCTTGTGATCCATTCAGAGGCTATTAATGTAATACAGAACAAATAAACTGTTAATTACTTGCAAAAGTTAGGAAGAATGTCGAATTTAAGGCTACACAGTACCCTAAAAATGAAAAATTTATCGATTTTTTTTTTTTTGCATTTTCCTGTAGCCCAAACATTTGGGAACCTTGGCCCCAAATTTTAGATCGAATAACCAATTAGTTTTTAAGATATATGAAGTTTTCTGAGTATTGTCAGTCACTATTTTTGACAGCTGAGGGGGGCGTGGTTAGTTTCGGTTTCATTTTAAAGCATTTTTCCATTCTTAAATTTAATTAATTACTAATATTTTTTTTAATAAAATCGATACTTGCAGAGAAGTGGATATTAACTTCAACTTTCACTACTAAAATCGATTATGTTTGTTTATATTTTGAGTTTTTGATGTGCTTATAGTTACTCAGCTAAAATTCATAAGAAAAGGTCTTTCTCGAGACCAATATTTATTCTGCATATAATTTATATAACTTAAAAGCTTTTTTTAAATTGTTTAAGTTAATTTTTTTCTGTTGAGAAAATGCCACGGACAAAACTTTCGCAGCTTGAGAAGAGAAGCAACATTTCTAACAGATGAAGTACTGCTGAAAATGACAATTCTAAAAACCTGCCTCAAAACTTCAGATCACAAATGTTTTGAATACATAAAAAAAAGATATTTGATAAAAGTATGTTTCAAATTACATTATAGTGGATACTGAATATTTGTTTACAGATAATGTAAGCAATATTTGTCATAGTGCATCTTTAAAACTTTGCTATGGTCACAGAAATGGATTTGCATATAAAATGAATGTTGTATGTGTTAATTGTGACCAAACCTAAAGTGAAAAATGTTCATAACAATTGATTGATGCTATATTACATCAAATATCAAATGTTAGCAAGCATCAATTTTTTAATGTTCCATTTGATGTAAATATGAGATTAGTGCAAGGTATGTTAAGTTTGTGACTTGGCTACTCGGCGTTGGAAAAATTCTGCATGCATATGAATTGAAATATAATGTCTAGTAAAACTTTTAAAAGACATTATAAGCCAAAAGTTCTGATTGGACATCTCGTTGGGTCAAATCAGTCGTTGCTTCATATTCGTAAAGATGTTATTGAGGCGTATGGCTCAAGGAATGATAAAGATATTGTCGATATTGGAGTGTCATATGATGGAAGCTGGTTGACAAGAGAACATACGTCAACGTCAAATATTGGAATAGGATATGTTATCGACTTGCTGACTAGCTTTGTGATAGACTACGAAGTAATGTCAAAGCGGTGGGGAGAATGTGAACAGACTAAATGTGAGCTTGGAGAGAGACAGTGCTGAATTTCGTATTTCACAAGAAGACATCAAAATGTTTGAAGTACAACATATGTTGGATCATAAGGTGCAATGGAAATAAATGCAGCTGTGAAATTATGGGAAAGATCTGAGAGTATTGTCTTCCAGGACACAATCTTGCTCTTTGACTCTTGGTGTTTTTACCAGTCATCATTAGCACGTGGAAAGAAATCAGGTATTCACAAAGATTGGGTAAAAATACCAATCAGCGAAGAATATTTGCCCAAAATCTTGCCGATTTATTAGCGATTAGCATCAACTGAATTATTAAGCACGTGTGTCAGAGGTTTGACACAAAATTCTAATGAAGCATTACATTCGATGATATGGAACAAACATTCCAAAGAAAATACAGCTTCAAGGAGTCGTGTGTTGATTGCCTTGTCGAGTGCAATACCTGAATTTATTGTTGGAACATTAAAAGCTCTAAAAACATTTCAGGATATTGAATTTGTAACAAGTTTGTCATCAGAACATTTAGTGTACTTTACTGATTGTAGGAGAACCTATTTCAGAAAGAAAAAAAAATCTGCAAATTTTAAAGTTACGCAGAAAAAAATAAAACTTGCTAAATTGCGTCGATTTAAAATTCAGAAAAAATTAGGTGCTATGTACAATCCTGGTAGTTTTTAACTTTTTTTAAACTTTTATTTATATCATTATTATTTTTTATAAGTGTATTGTGTTTTAAAACTTTTGTGAAATTATTATGTTAACTTTAAGCTGAATAATCTGTCATCGTAAAAAATGCTATATCGATATTTTGCAAAAACATATTTTGAATAAATAAAAATATTTGCCATCATATTTAATGAAAGTAGTGTTTTCATATATTATATAAGTAGTTAAATAATATATTAAAAATTTAGAGCTTTGCAAGTATTATTAGTTTTTGTTTTATGCCTTTAAAAACTTTAAATGCATTTTTCTCAGACTTTTATTTTTGAAGATGCAAGTGTTTTCTAATCCCTAAGGCTTTTTTTCTGTTCAAGATAGAGTCTTGAAATTTCTTATAGATATTTAGATATATGTGTTCTATAAAAGTTAGTATGGATTTAGGTCTGGGATCCCTAGTTATTTTTTAAAAAATATTAAAGTTAATATTTTAAAAAATTTCGTGTTTTTTCCAGGTTTAGCTAGAAAAATAATTATTAAAAATCAGCAAGGAAACAGATTTTCAAATCCATACTAACTTTTGTTTGCAATAATGTATGAAATATAAATCACTCAAAATAATTAAAAATTTCAAAAATTGTGCATTTTATAAGAGTTTAAAAAAACTTCAAAAATTTTAAACTTTTTTAAATTTTAAAATAAGGGCTTGTTAAATTGACTTTTTATTTTCAGAATCAGTTTAATAATATAGTATGAAAACAATACATAAGTTACTTTTAATATTACTGTCTCCAAAAAATTTTTTTGAAAAAGGGTACCGTGTAGCGGAAAGAAATCATTCATTTTTTGATGGACGGTTATACCTTAAAGAAAGAATTTTAGATAAACCTGTTATCTGTCTGTTTCATCGAAAAATGAACCACAATAAGCGTTCAAATTACCGCTCAAGTCAATTTTTCTAATTAGACGGGGATGTAAAAAAAAAAATGAAATCAATATTCTTTTTACTGTCCTTGATTGGCTCAGAATATTGAACGATTTCTCAAGACATGCGAACAGAGTCAATTGAATACACATGAAGAATACTCAAAAAAATTCCTATTCGTTTTGTTTTAAGACCATGCCTGCTATTTTAATTGGTCAATATTATTAGCCCTATTGATGCACTATCCACAAAGAAACATAAATATGTTTTTTGCAAAATAAATCAAACTTCTAGATACATGGAAGCTATTTTTTTTTCGAAGTTTAACCGCTAAGACCACTTGTGATATTTTATTAAAACTGTTTATGCGAATTGGAATTCAAAACGTGATCACACATTTCAAGGTTCAATCTTCATTTCTAGACTAACCAAAGAACTTTTGAAGAGAGAGAGAGAGACGCTAGGATCTCATCCTCATTTCTAAACTTCTGTATATCCACTGAACAATGGTCTCGTGGAACGATTTAATGAAGTCATCAAGTAAACGTTTTATCGTTTGGTGCGATGTGATCTATCAAAATGGGGCAAAAAAATTATTTTTCTGTTATTTGTTTATTAAAAGAATCTGAATAGTGCATCCAGATTCTTGTCATTTCAACTAACCTATGGAAGACAAATTAGAGATTCATTGGCTGTGCCAAAATCGTCTTTGTGCGAAGATATTTTGCTTATTTTGAACCTGAAATAATATGCGATAGATTACCTGCATAATTGAAAATAATTATGGAATATTGCTGTGAAGCAAGTTTCACTATTTGCGCTCAAGAAAAACAGAAAGATTATGCGAAATACTTTAATCGTCGAACGTTAATGAAATAATTCGAAATAGGTGATTTAGCTTACCTACTTATTTATGACTCTAATAACAATCTGTATCCTAGACGGATTGGTGTAGGTGAAACTATAGACAGAATTCTACCCTACTCATGTAAGTTGAAATTACTGGATGGGAAAAATGTCACAGCCATGTAAATAAATTAAGATTTCAAACAAGAATTCAGTCCATAGCAATAATATTTGCAAATGAAGAAGAATTGGGGACATAATCACTGTAATAGATAAAGGCTTCTTTTTACTTGTGCAAATCAAATAATTAAATCTAGAGAAAATGAATATAGAACTCTTATGTCACCCACAGCGATTAAATCGATATTATTTACCTCGCAAGCATCGATGACTGTTAGTTAATAAATCAAAAATAGCTAAGGTAGAAAACCGGAAAATCGGACTACCTCCATGCATAGAAAAAAAATCGTTGTATTTATTTAAAACTCATGGAGCCAAATATCGCCATGGTGGGTCTTTAGGCCAACGACTCGATGAAAACCACCGACCAAGACCACTAGCCCCCATCAAGATGCGGTGTTGTCGAGGCTAATGAAGCCAATAAGAAAGGCATACACATAGGCATTCAAAGAATTTTAGATTTAAATCCATTAAAAATTTATGTTCTTTATGGCTGCATAGTCTGAACTTGCTGATATGCGATGCTGCGAAGTCGTGTGTCAATTTCTATGTTCCGCGTATTGGAGAGATTGTATATTCTTTACTTTTTCTCAACATTTTGATGGAAAACATTTGCTGATAATGTAAAAGACCTAACCTTGAAGCAATTAAGTAATACCCGTTGGGAAATGAAAAATTCGAGAGTTAAAGCTGCTTGATTCCAAATGGAAGGAGTCCATGATAATTTCGTTGGTTAAAGATGAAAGAAGAGATGATCCTGTAATTCGCCATGAAGCAGAAATCCTTGCTAAACAATTTCGTAAATTCAATTTACAAGATGCTGTTATTTTTAGCAACGTTATATGTTTCAAATCAATGTTTTCAGTAAATTAATGTAAAAAAAAAAAGAACAAAAAAATTTAGATGTAAGTGAAGCAATGACTTTAATGAGAAAGGGCAACAATTTTTTGACAGAATTTTGAGAAACTGAGTTGAACAGAGAGTTTGAAAGTGCTAAAAAGGCTTGTAATTTTTTTTTTTATACATAACCCAACTTCGGAAAACTACAGAGAATACAGTACATTAAGAAAATTTGGATCGTGAAAGTCGTGATTAACCTGTTTAAATGAGAACATTGGTGTGAAGTCCAATTTAAAACCTTCCATTAGACTCTGCAAACGTGGCGATGCGTGCGAGATTCGAACAGCTTAAGGAATCGTCGGATTCTTGACTTTTTTAAGAATATAAAGCCAAACAGAAAAGAACTTGGAAAAACAATGTTCAGATCTTCAATTAACTTTATCGATAGGATCTGAATCAGACATCGACGAAAGTGTATAGTGATTTGAATTAATGAGTATCAAACATTTTTTCTGAAATATGGGATAAGATGAGTATTCCCTGATGGTTTATAATTTATAAAAACGAATTGGGAGACCTTTATCCAAATGTATGGATGTCGTAGAAAAACCTACTTACTATACTAGTGGCGACAGAAGCTTCTCAAATTAAAATCGATCCAAACTTTCTTAGAATAAACTGTGGGACACGTAATTTAAGCGCAATAGCCACTCTCTCGATATAAAACGAAATAGCGCATAATCTACATTTTTCAGAATGCTTGAAGAAATAGACAAATGAGAATGCGAGAAGGGTAAACATCTCTTAAGTTTAGGAGGCTCCACGATTTAAAAGTGTTTAATGCGATTGAAATAATATAGTTCCTATTGTGTTTTTCCCCTGTTGAAATAGCTTTTTTAGTGGTAAATCGTAAAAAAATCAATCAAAAAAAAATAATTATATCTGTGCAGATATATCCTAAATGGTACTTTTGCCTGAAATTTCTTATATGTGACATTTAATTATGAATATTACGAAAGTGGTTACAAGCCTTCAAAAGCAATATGAATATCATTGATTTCTTTTTTTTTGGATTTGCATATTTCATTCCCTAGGGTTTGACAAGCTTAAGTGACTTAAAGCAACAGTGCCATCTACGATTTTTAAGCTCATTCATTTTTTTTTTAAATCTTCTACTGCATTTTAAATGTTTACTACATCGAAAAAAATTACTGTGTATTTTGACCCTATTAAGGGTTAAACATATGTACCAATATACGATATATATAAAAGGCGGCACCGAATACCCTGAAGGTGTGTATATGAATACATGCTTTTAAGCACTGGATAAGTTAAGTGAAAATATATTAATGTAAAGCTACTGATCAGAAAAAAAAATTTCTTACAGCATGAGATGTATAGGAAAGAATTTTTATAAAGTTTCAATTTTTAACTCTCCTTTTCCTATTTTGGTAGCATTTTCGTGTTTACTTTAATGGGGTTCTTCAAAATAAAAAGCGATTAAAATTATTACTTAAAATTGGAGAGTAAACGCAATTTGACAGAAATATTTATCTCTGTTCACTGTATCGAACGCCCTTAATTACATTCGAATGAATATAATAATTTAGATTTGAGATTATTAGCAATTTCATAGTAGTATAACTTAACTGATTTCGAATTCAAAAGGGTTGGTAGATTGGAGGTAAGAAAACTTTCTGTTCAAAATTTGACTGTGAACATCAAATAATATATGACAATATGTGAGCTAATATATCAAGCTCAAATATTATATATTGATAGCTAATAAATAAATAGATAGAAACGAGTAATGAAATAATTTTTATAGACTATTACAACTGTTGCTATTGTTGAAATCCAAATTATATCTGTTCTCATGGCGCGTTTCTTGGAGAGCTTTCGATGATTAAACGTTCCATTGTGATCCCATCGCTAACCAGGATCGGGTCTTGCTATCCGAAAAATGTATTGATTTTAAAAGAGAATATTTTGAAAATAAATATAATTTAAATTCTTTTATGATATATATGTAAATAAATCATGATGAAAAGAAAAAAAAAACATTTAAAAAATGATAAAACCAGATATATTCAGAGGTTTTATTTGCTCTTATAAATGAAAGTTTTGCTCCAAAATATCGTCTGCTTATTAATGTTGTTCTTAGAAACAACACGTGACTTTGTAATTTTGAACATCCGTCAGGTGATGAGGATGGCTCACCAAACTTTTACATTTGTCTGAGTTATTTTTTGTGTCAGAAATGTATTTTTTCCCCTTCGATTGAATGATGATAGGAAAATAATCGGCTCTATCTAATTTGTAATTTTTTAAAAACATATAATTAATTTACAATTTCTTAAAATACATTATTTTTAGAGACTTTTTTCAAATGGTTATTTGAATACAATTTTACGCAGTTCGAATCGTTTTATTTACTATGAAAACCATCGTCTTAACTTGGAAATATTTGAAATAGCGTCATAAAATATTGTGCTATTTATTTTTAAGAATAATTTCATTGCTTGAAAGAGATTGCTTTCCTTTAGAGTAGGCCGATTAGAAACATGGCAATTTTAAGCAAAGGTTCACAGAGATCAACTTAAAGCTAAATATCTACGTAATTGGCTGAATCCCATCATTGCTTTCCCACCCAATGATGTGAACGCTTCCACAAATTATAAAAAATAAATGCATCCGAATATTTAGTGGCTTTCTTTCATATCTTTTAAAATAGATCTAAGAGATGAAATTTAAATTTTTTTTTCTAACTCAGTTTTCATATTTTTTGCATACATTATGATTTAAATATAACTTCTTACCTTAAATATTAGTTGTTATTCATTATTTTAGTGAAGGCCCCTATAATTTTATGAAAGAGCAATATCTCGCTCTTCTTGTCTTAAGCAGTAATTAAGCTTTTATTAATGATTGATTGTTTTATTAACAGTGCACTTAGAAGCAACATTTCAGCTATTGGCAATGGACTCGTAATTTTGAACCTCGGTCAAATAACGAGCTTGAGCTGGGTCAATACTCTCCTAACTTTCACACCATCCAGCGAGATGACTTTGATCCTCGATAACTTTAATGTGCATCAACACCACTGCACAAGTCTTTGTGGAATCTTTATTAATATTCATTTTCAATACGTCTAATAATTGTTAAATTTGTTTAAATAGTCTTAACGGTTCCTCATGTGAATTTTATTCAATAATTGGCAGTTTTAATATGCTCGACATATTTATTCATTTTTCATAATCAGCTGAAATAGGTAGTTTTTACATCTAAATCTTTATTATTTCGTTCCCCACCCCTTTCTGCATTTTATAGGAAATGATATTATATTTAAAGATTGAAAATATTCTTTATTCATATATACAGTCAAAATGAGTGGTCTAATATCAGAAATATCGCATGAATGATATTGACATTTATGATTATAATGTTAATATAGCTAGATTTATATAAATATTTGAGAATGAAATCTCTCTTATCAATTTTTGTCCCAAAATATTCCTTTAATCTTGAATTTCATCGCCAAAAATCTAGTTTTGATACGAACTTTGATCAGGAGTACGCACGTTATCTTCGTTTTCTTCGAGTCTGTTGCAATGTCGGAACCGGAGGAGGACCCCCGACAATTCTCTTTGGTCTGGATAAAACAGCCCGCGGAATTTGGCTTTGAGGGAAGAAAGGATGTGGTCTCGGACGACTACTAACAAATCGTCTGGATGGGTCTAACCGAGGAATACGACTTGTAGACAGTATACGTTGTTGCGGAAGTGCAGTAGAAAGTCTTTCAGAAGTGGCCAAAGCTTCTCCCATTCCTAGAGCAATATCACAAAGCACATGTTCTCCACTGGGAGATGGGGAAATACTTTTTGGTGCTAATTCAATATTCAATTGCAATGGATGTGTTCTATTTGGACTGTCTAGAGTCACTGTCTTCGTAAGAGAAGTATCCACAATGTCACCAAATTGACTAAGAGGGGGAAGTCTCATCGTTTGATTCAAAATGTCTTCTTGTAAAGCTTGTGGAGCTCTATACGTTGATGAAACTACATGAGTTCCTAGAGGGGCTCTACCCTGTGGTAAAAGAAC
>BMAW01056636.1:364861-424097 GCA_019974015.1 Nephila pilipes
TTGCTAAAATATACTCAAGTCATCCTGAGTACATAGAGCATTTGTAGAAAATACTTTTCTAATGACCCCATGTGGATTAGGCGGCTGTAATTAAATACTGAAAAAGATCAAATTAAATTAGCTGCCAGACCTCTAAAAACTTTGTCTGGTTTGTGCATGTGTATATATGTATATATATATATATATATATATATATATATATATATATATATATATATATATATATATATATATGTATATATATATATATATATATATATATATATATCTTCTTCCAAGAATTCATAATATTTAGAACCTGCTGGGTATATGGTTCCAAAGCTGCTGTTGTTCAATTTCTAAAAAAGACCAAGGAGTTCAGATTAATGCCGATAAAAACCATCTGGAGAACACAAGAATCATTTCAATACTCCTCAAAATAAAGTAGCTGTCCTTATTGTGAGTCCAGGATTTTCGAAAAGAGATATCATTCTATACTTAGCAGTAGATTGTACGAATTAATGAAACGCATCGAGCTTACGATGCTCTTCAATTTTCTTTGATGTTTTTCGTGAGGAAGATGGTTGTGTATAAATGTTTAAACATTGATAACAATGATCCTATCAATAAAACCGTCTCTGCTTCTGAATTCTACAGTTATAGATTGATTGGTGGAAATCAATTAGCTGTTGCTCTTTTTTTCAACTTTTTTTAATCAGTTTTTTGGTCGATATGTATGCAAAATAGAAACTGAAAAGCTTGATTGGATTCATAACAATCAGAAAAACTTAGAATTGGGGAATATATCTTTACTTAAAAGACCGCTAAGGGGGGGAAAAATACACAGTCTTCAGGTAAAATGGTTGTGCTGCCGTCTTCATTTTACTGAACAATGTCTTATAATTCTAGAAGACATTGTTACATCAATGTCAAGAAAAATCATTTCCTACACTTTGGAGTCAGGCCAGAGAGCAAAAAGCATCGTTATTAACATCCGTCAGTATATGAGTAGATAGCTTACGATGTATCTTAGTTGATCCAAGTAGTCTCTATAGGTGTTTCGAAATTTAATCATAAAGGAATAACATGATGATGTCTGAACGATGTTGATTCTAATTCCGGGCGATTATTCTTTCTCGATGCTCCTGATGGAACTGGGAAAACATTCTTGATCAATATTCTGCTTGCATTAAATTGGAAAAAGTATCGTTTGTAGTTTCAAGTCAGGTATTGCATTAACGTTGATTGATGGGGAGGCAAGACGGTGCACTCAGCTTTCAAACTCTCGATTTGAATCGTTTAAGAATACCATTTGTAATATATCTAAACAAAGTTACATGGAGCACTTATTCAAGAGAGCAAAAAATATAGTATGGGACAGTGTACTATGGCCCCACAAAGAGTTAGCTCTCATCCGGACAATACAAGACATTAAAGAGTAATCGACTAATGGGTGGTGTGACTGTTCTTTTAGCTCTGACTTTAGACAAACTTTACCTGTCGTACCCAAAGTACGCGCAGATGATAAAAGACTGTTTGAAATCTTCAATTTTATGGCCCCATATAAAAGTTTTATCCTTGAAAGTTAATATGAGGTCTCTCTGCAAAATATTTGAATACGAAAAGAGTTTTCCGAGCTATTGATTGACATAGAGTAACGGAAGTATTACAGAACAAGAAGGAAAGATAACTATTCAGAATAACCTATATGTGATAAGATTTGATTGCTGACGGATAGAATATACCCAAATATTGAATATACTACTCTAGAAAGAGTAATTCTGACTCAACAAATGAATCAGCAGATACAAAAAATTAACGAATTTATGCTGAAACTAACAACTGAACAGATAAGTATGAGTCTATAGATACAGTCATATAGGTAGAAGATACTGTTCATTATCATAACTGGAGTTTCTGCACACTCGATCACCAGGCACCTGCGCCTCGTATTCTTTTCTACTTGGTACGCCAATAATGTTGTTGAAGTAATTTAAATCCTCTAAGTTATGTAACGGCACCAGACCCAAAGTGAAAACTCTAAGGAAAAAAACGTTATAGAAGCGACTATTTTACAAGGAAAGTATGAGGGTGAAAAATACCACTAATTAATACAAGATTATCATTTTGAATTTAAGTGTTCCAGTTTCCAGTTAGAGTTTCCTTTACGTGTGATAAAGCACAAGGGCAGGTTTAAAATTGGTTGATGTAGATTTACAAAGTGATTATTTTCCCATTGTCAATTTTATGTGGCATGTTCAAGGGATTTAGTTCACGAAAATCTAATCATCAGCAGAAAAAACGAATGAAAATATTGTCTGAAGTTTTGGAAATGTGGCATATTATTTCTATTTTTCTTATATTTAATATTTTAAAATCACAATAAGATAATAATGAATGTAATAATTAAAGATAAATAAATTGCCGCCATGTAAAACAATGGGAACGCATCACACTATAGGCCTATTGGGTGATGCGGAATTCTACCATAGATTTACTGACTAACCCATTCATTGATAAACTATCAACAATTAAATACTTTTCTCATATATTTGAAAGTCTGGAATATATTACGGCAATCAATTTCTTCAGAATTTTAAATTTGATTATCATTATCGTTTAAAGTGAATTTTTCTTGATATTTACGTATAGGCTCCAAAATATAGCATCATCGTCTGCTTGTGAAGCGAGCGGGTATCAACTAGTTTCATTACAAAAAAATTAATTTCCTTTACTAATGTGATGGTTTCTTCTGACAATATGTTTTAAATTTCTTCTCTTTCAGTATTGTTGCTTTAAGTTCATTTTCCTAACTTTTTCTTGTTAAGATGAAAATGTGAAATACTCTGTACCCAATGAATGTATATACGCAATATAATACAGAAGTTTGTATTGATATTGTGACGTTACTATATTCTGGCAAGGCTTGAGCTGAATTCAGCTATTGCGCCATAAGCCTATATTCATTCCTCTTTGCATGCTTTCTTAAATTTTTTATCCACAGGATGCATTCGACCTTGGTCGACAGTGAAACTTATTTGAAGTCACTATTTGTTCTCGAGGTACGAAAGAATGAACTGAAGCGAAATGTATATCTCTTCTTTGTATATATATATATATATATATATATATATATATATACCTCTCATAAAGCTGTAAAATGGAACAGATTTTCATCTTTGTTCTGCCTTGTATCCTATTATCTTCATTTATAGTTGGTATGTTAATCTAAGTAAAATTTTGTAATTGAGATTAAATTCTGTACTCTTTATTTGACTTCCCTTCTACGTGACAGTATTGAGACACTTTGTCTGCTGAAAATAAATTTCTCACTTTGGAATTATATTCTATGATAAGCGACGATATCCTAATAAATATTCACGTATATATATAAATATGTTAGACTGATGAGAAATTAAAATGTAAATGAAACCAGTTTTCAAGCCAGTATTGTTGCTGCTTTGTCAGTTAAATGAAATAGAAAGTAAACGTCCTATTTATTAGACATTGTAAGTGATGCGACACCAAATCCAGTGATGAGAAGCATTATGGGTAAAACGCGGCAGTTCTCGCGCATTTTATTGCAGTGAATTGTTGAGGATCAACTAAATAGTCACTCTATCGTCGGAAAAAGGTATAAGCACTGGTATGTACACAAAGCATGTCGATTCCGGTAAACCATTTCACGGGCCAACTGCCCTTGATCAGAGAGTAGGAATAAGTAGGATTATCTTGTAGCCTGCATTATAACAGAGAATATACCACAGTACAGAGATCACTCTGGCAATTTAATTCTAGTGCACAAAAAAATATTGGCTGCATTATCCGTTGTCTCCTCTGTACGGGTGCAGAAGCAAAAACATGAAGAAAACTTGCCTGTTCTATATTGAGGTTCAGTGTCGTGTTGTTGCTACGATGTAGGGTATGAGAATGGTGTAGGCCCTATTGAACGAAAGATCAGTCTTGCTATTTCAAGTTAGTGGCATAATCATTATGCTGGAACCAATTTTAATTGACTGCAAAGTACCCTTAGAAATCAACGCGTTACCAAGATATCCATGTATTCCCGTTTATGCGTCTTCAACTACTGAGATCTCCCTTCAAAATAACAATGCATCTGCCATCGCTCTGGTGCTATATCGGTCGATACGCCACTTTCTACAAATATGACCTTACATCGGCGGTTATCTAGGTCACCTGATCGTAATCCCATAGCAAAATCGAAAGACAAAGTATCATCAAATATTCGTAAACTGAGGGATATAGTTCAAATCATGGTACGCATGGCTTCCCAATTCTTCACAATTCTCTTGAGTTCATGCCAACACGAATAGCCACAGTCATCAGAGGAAAGGCGGTGCTACTTTATATATATATTGATATCTAATTCAAATTCCTGCTGTGTATATGCATCTTTTTTTTTATTGTATATCTGGAATGGGACATTATCACTTATTATTGATAACGAAATTTTAAAAAAAATTTACGCTGCGTACTTATCAGGTAAGCTTGAAAGCCGTGTTGGAAGTTCATATATATATATATATATATATATATATACCAAAATACATTGCCAATAATTCTGTATTAAATTTCATTCGTTTTGTTAATTATATATTTAATCATTTATATCACTCAGCTCCTTTGAGCCGTTGACATTAGAAATTAATTTTGTCAGATGAGATGAGAATGGCTAAAGGCATTAGAATGACTCATTCATTTAATTCTTTGAATTATAGCATATCTTTAACAGACTAATCCCAAATAAACTCTTTTAACTCAATTTTCCAGAATGAATAAAAAATGTTACGTTATAACGGTTCAATACTACAGTCAGTACATTTTCAAGTATTGTTTATGATTTCTTTGTAAGAGGAAGGCTCGACAGAGTACACTTTCCTCAACGCTGATACTAGCATTTTTTTATAAATATCAAGGTTGCTATTAACCGGATGCTCGAATTCTAAATTAATTTGTTCAAAGTAATTTCGTCCCAAAACAGTGTCGGATCTAGTGTCTTCTAGATCACACAAATAAACGACCCCAAGGTCACTATACAAAACCTTCCAGGCTCTGTGTCTCTCTACTACTGTAATCTTTCCTCATATTCATTTTCTCTGTCGCTATTATATTTCTTTTACAACTTTTTCTCTACATCTGTAGTTTACCCTAATTTGCTTAATTATATTTCATTTGGTTGGAAAGGAGCAGGACTCTTAAATATAAAGTCAGAAAGAAATCAGATGTTCGTTAAGTAAGGTTCGCGAATAGCCCTTTTGATAGAATCATACCATTTTCAAAAAATGCATTTGTTATAAAACACTTTTACTTTTCATGATGGACTATAGATATAAAAGAAAATTTAGTCTTAGTCAAAAGCTTTTGATTAAAATTATAATAATAGGAACAAAAAAATTTATGCAAGTTTTAATAGGAACAAAAGTCGTCCCGTTAAGTAAACACTTGTATTACGGTAAATGAACTATCAGCAAAGATTCAAATTAATAAGTTGTTTTATCCTGTTAAACAAAGAATTCAAATTAATAATTAATAAAGCTTGTATTTCTTCTCTTTTTTCTTCCCTTCCTTTTCTTTTCTTCCCTTTTACTTTGGAAATAATTTAAATCTTTCATTTTATCCTGTTATATCGTCTGCTTTATTTGATCTAGAAGTATAAGCTTGCTCTACCTACTCGTATTTGTAGAACCGATTGTTATCATCTTTATCTACTAGTTATTTTTTCAGTAAGTTCTACTTTTAACATTTTTCACACTCTTCAAACTTTCACTTCTTTGTACCATTGTTTGTAGCTTTGCACTATACCAAGAAAACTCCGCCTTTTTCTGAAGAAGTTTATGTTCTGTGTGTAGACGCTCTCTGTCAAGCCTTCATTTTAACAAGACATGTATGATAAAATAAAATTGCCGTTCAAACAAATTACTCAGCTAGTTATATTTTCAGTCCAGTTCACCACATCGCCGGACCAAATATATTTTAATCAAATAGCGTAAACTAATGAAGTACGTCGTTACTCTCATTAAAGTTTTCGAAATTATTGCATAAAATGAGAGGCAAGAATAACTCCTTTTTTTTCCAGACAATTTGTACTACAAAATATGATTTTAATTTGATTCAGCTCCTATTCAAGACAAACGTAGTAAATGATGAAAGATTCATTTCTTTTCGGCTTACATTTTGAAAAAATAAAAAAGAAACAAATCTAAGTTTGTAAATAGAAATTTATTGGTTTTGAAATTTAAGGTGTGTTATTTTAAAATGGATTGAAAGAAGCTAAGGTGACTGCTCTTAGTTTGATACTTTTGTAAAAAGAGGTGAATATAACATGAAAGAAAAGAACAATATTTATTTTTGGATTAAGAACATTGTGGAACTCAACGGATAACATCAATGAATTTATGAAATGAAAAAACAAATACTACCTTCTTTATTAACATTACATATATATTTCGTTTTACTAATTATTTTACACCATTGTTTTACATTCTTTTGTTTTTGATTACGTAAGATTTAATACTTATTTTCAGTCTTCCTCTATTTTTTTCTGTCTTATTTTTTTGAATCAGAACATTTTAAATAAATTTAATTTCATATAATTTGACAACTATGACTCGAAATTCTTAAAATTTATTAAATGGATTAATTTTCTAAATTTAGTTTTGGATCATTTAGCCTAATGTTTTGTTACAGGTAAAATTCCGAGAGAATACCGAAAAGTAATACAGCGTTGGAGGAACCTGAATGAGCCAACTTGAACTATGAAAATGCTAGGAATCTTCACCTGTTACATGGAGATGAAACTCTCCCATGTTCGAAACATCGGCTCAAAGGGGCCCAACAAAGCAATATGTTTTTATTTCATTACAGCTTTTTCAGTGACAGAGTACTTCAAATCAATTAGATTTCTTCTTCGAATTTAACTCTTTAAAGAAAAAAAAGAGTCTAAAAATTTATTCTTCATTTTCTTAATCAACTCATGGTGAATATAATTTCGGAAAGATGAACTTATATATGTTAATATCCAAATGTATACTTGAATGTATGATAAATACGTGTAATTAATACAAATGTCATAAAAACAAATACAAATATAAAAATACAGTAAAGTTTTTGTATTCATTAGCATCATGCATTTGGATTTCTCTTCATTCAGTAACGATCTAATTCGATAAGTACGAAAATAAAGCTCAATTAACTAAGCAAGGTTCTTAAAGTAAAAAAAACGTCGAAATTCTATTTTCGAAAAATACTTTGGGGAGAATTATTGTAAAATAATAATAGTGATAATAATACCATTCTGAAATGTTTCACAGAAGCTGAATGTACTTATGCTGTAATTCTATCATACTAGGCAATTCGTAAGATAGTATGCTTAATGCTTCGGGAACAATATTAAGAATATTAGAGGTGATATCACAAAAAGTTTATTTCATGGAATAAACTTATTCGTTCATTAAATAGATTCAATTCCCTTCTGCAACAAAATAATGAAAAGCTTCAAATAGTAAAATAAATAATTCTATATTTTTAGAATAAAAAAAAAAAAAATATGAATAAAACGAGAGAAATTGTATATAATATGATATAATTTTCAGCACTCACAGAGGAAAGTGATACTGGGAATATCATAAACCTTATAAGTGATTTGATTCGGTTTATTAACTTCGCACATTATGGATCAATATTGTGTGAATTGCAGAATAGGAAGGAATAAGTTTCCTTGTATTTGGATATTTGAATTCTCTAATATCACTAAATCTCTTGCAATCTTGAAGCCTTACGATAATGTGAGTCATAATACAATTTTTATTCCTTTCATGATGTTCACAGGCGATTTAATAGCAATTTTCCTTGATTTATGGATGAGTGGATAAAGTTTTTATTATAGGTGGAGAGATGTATATTGTTATTTGTTTACCATTAAACAAGAAGGTAGTTAGGATGTAACCGAATAGAGGATATCGTTGTATTCTTAGAGTAACCTTCTCTAAGCTTTGTCCCAGCAGTTTCATTTTATTTTGTATTTTAAACGGATAATAATAGGAGTTTGTTTACTCTCTCGATCTTTCCATTGGTTTTTTGGATGATGAAGCGGAAGTTAAATTTTTTTATTTGACACAATTTTTGAGTTAAATTTCGTAAATCTGAATCGTGAACGCCTACTATTTTTTGGAATCACAGATATTTGAAAAATCTGTTTTAAACAGTTGATATATATTTCCTTGTAACTCATTTAGGTGTATCTTGTTGCATTATCAATATTGACATATATTTCTTTTGTGGAATTGTGAAGAATTTAGCCCATCAACTGTAACAATAGAGAACATTTCTAAAGGTTCATCCGATGAAGCAATATTTGTATAAGTCTAAGACTTTCTTGATGAGACCTTTTTATTTAACTGGAAAACTTCACTATGTTTTGCATAATCCCTTATGTATTTAGTCATATCCTTGATGAAGTAATGTTATTGATGTGTGAACTCATTTGATAAATCTTTTTGGGTGGCTTTTTTTTTTTTTTTTTTTTCATGTTGTTCTTTTTCTTAGAGAAAAATAGAAACTTATTTAAAGATGCCTTTCTTACTGATAGTCAGATATCATTAATCCTCTATATTTGGGATAATTGACGTTATCTAATTTCTAATTTTTTTATGTTCTGTTAATTTTCCCCATTGTAGAGAATGAGCCATTTGAATATTAATGGTAGAAATAGGATTTTTGGAAGCATGTCTACAGCATAATTAAGAAGAACTCCTTTGAGGTTTGATTTCGCAATTGGCACAGATAATTTAAGATACATTCGAAATAATCTTTCAGTTAATCTTTCACACTTTTTAGGAATCATACGAACATGATCCGTATATGTTGTGAAAAGTTCTCTTAAATAATGATGGTATTTGTCTGATGATACATGGCAAGGCCTTCTAGTTCCGTGATGATATAGTTCCTTTCATAAGGTCTTCTTGTCACAGAATAAAAGAAATGGGTAGTTCTCGTTCTCCTCAAGTGCTTCTTGCGATGCATCTACATATAAATGGTATGTATAGTGATAAAAAAAGACATGAAAATTAATTATGGAAATTAAAAAATTTCTTTAAATTTACAAACGCTTGCTGAGCATTCTTCTGACCAATCCATATAGCACCTTTTTTAAATAATTTGTTTAGAGGTAACCTTAGTCTTACATAATTATTATTGAACATGTCGTAGTGATGCTGCAAAATCTTTGACGTTCTTTCTCTTTTTTTTTTTTTTTTTTTTTTGAGAATTCGATATTCAGTGACTTCGATATTAAATATTACTCAGAGCTTATTCTGAAACTTCTTATCCTTAAAATTTAATTCTTGTTTACCAAATGGACATTTAGATTTTTTTTTTAACTTCATGTTCTCGTTTTCACAAATAGTAAACATTTTTTCTTAGATGTTGGACATGATCTTCCAGCTATCTGAATATATTGTAATATCATCAAAGTAATTTAGAGCAATATTTACCTGAAAACTATATTTATAAAATTTGTGTCTAACAGTTCGGTGAAATATTTGGTACATTTTCCACACAAGCCACTCATAAGAGTATAAAATTTATTGTGAAAACTAATTTTTCCAGTATCGTTATCATTAATTTTTAATGTATGCAATAACTGACGTTAAATATAAAGTAGAAAATTGAGCTTTTGTTAACTGATCTAATAAGGCATTGTGTGAATGGGCTCTGGGTCTATTTCAGTAATTTGAATTTTTCTGTATTCAATACTTTTGTTGGGGCCTTTGCAGCTTCGTCAATCTTCATAACTAATGTTACAGGAGTAATTCAGGGACTATGTGATGATTTTATAATTTTTGCTCTAAAGTTTCTTTATCTGGTCACTTTCTTTTCTATTTAATTCTAGAGATAGAAGTACGACATGGGCATAAGGACAATGGCGACTCAAATGAGGACAACCTTCTGAGACTCGAGTCTAATACAACCCGGTCCTCTCAAAAAATATGTGAAAAATTGTCCTGAAAAGAATCTAATTGATTTATTGATTGAGGTAGTTTTATTTTAAGTCGCACCAGAAGCTACACGGAGCTATGGACGACGGACCTAGTATTTTTTAAGCCTCAGTCAAGTGACGAGGACGATACCTGAACTGGCACCTTCCTCTATCAGCTTCCACACCACGCTAACAGTAGGGCTTTGAGTTTCTGACAAATTTAACGTGCCATTGTGGCTACGTACATTAAACTCACCAGCCGTGATCGAGACCATGACCACTAAGCTACCGCGGCCACAGCAAAAGAATCTAATTTTCTTGGGTGTCTTTTGAATTACGCGTAGTCTTTTCCTCGACAAATACAGTGAGTCTGAATAGTTAAATTATCTAGAATGAGGCCAGATGTTTGATAAATTGGACATTGTTATCCTTTAGAGAGTTTTTCTCTATATTTAGAGACAGAAATTTTGTAAATTCTTTTGATTTATTCGTTTGATTACAGCAAACACTTGAGGAGAATGAAGATCATATTTTTTCCTTTTGGCAAAATAATCTTGACCAGCAAACATAATCATCCATGTGTTTCCTTATCTTCCCTCAGTTCAGATGTCTTCTTGTTCTGACCGTCTGAATCACTTCAGTTGTACAAATGTCATAATGACTACTTAGTCCTGATTTCCTAGCAATTCCAGTCTCTATCTTCTGATCATCTGGATTCATATTTGTGTGTAGTGAGTCTAGTATGTCCTTGGGGTGATAAGAAGCTAGGTTTATTTTTAATATGAACACTTTTTTTTTGTGTGTTTGGGGAATATGATCTTGGGATAAGCATGATATTTTTGTTGAGTTTATTAATTTGCAACAAACGGTTTTGGGTTTTGTTCTCATTTTTAATGGGCCTACAGCTGATATTACTGTGTTGAAATTCAACTGGAGTGTTAAGATTCTTATAACAGGTTACTGGCTTTCCTCACGTGAGAATTTACTTCATCAGAATTTCTCCTAACTTTACTGGCATGTCATAAGGAGAAACCAAATTGGCTAAAAAAAAGTCGATGAAATGTTCTTTGTTTCATATGATTAAATATCCTTTGGTATCCTATATTTAATCTGGTTTGCTCTAATTAATTTTTTATTTTGTCAAGCATCAATTTCGAGTTCTGAATATTACAAAAATAAGTATTTGGTTCAATTACAAGTACAGCCAAGTTGGAATCATTATTTTCCTCTGATGTGAATAAAATTGTTTCCATAGCCTTTCAGGATTTTATTTACAACTTTGAGTTACGTGCCTAATAAAATCAAAGATCTTTGAATTTCTTCGAATATTCTCTCACTATTGTTATCCAATATCAAGGGAAGAAATTCAAGAAGAATTAGACTTTTCAATGTTAGATGCTTTTGCAATTTTCCATTATTTTAAGTCTTAATCGAATATTGCATGTGACTTGAGAGAGATTCTTTTCTGCTGCATTCAGGTACTTTATATCATGTCTGCATTAGGCAAATTACTACAGCGATTTAATATTTTAAATTACTTCCGCTTTTGTAATTTTAATTTTTCTAATTCAGTTTTTAGGGTATTGAGTTTTTACAACTAGCCTCTAGCCTTCTTCTTTCTGCATATTTCTATTTTGATCCTTTTCTACTATCTCTAACAGTTTCATTTTTACTCAAGAAAGAAGCGTTGTTGTCTTCCCCCCAATATTTTCTTTTCACTTCATCTGCATTTTTCAGACAATGGTCGTCAGTAGTCAAGGTCAGGAAGCATTCTATCCTCAATCTTTTGTAAGTAACAATGACTACTACCTCATTGCTGCATCAACCAATAGCATTACAGCAGACTGCGACAATCTTGCTCAAGATTTAGGGTGGGAAATATATATATTTGTGTATATATGTTGTATATATATATATATATATATATATTTGTGTCATATTTGTATATATATATATATATTTGTGTATATATATTTGTATGTATATATATATATATATTTGTGTATATATATATATATATATATATATATATATATATATATATATATATATATATTTGATATGTATAGTTTGTATATATATATTTGTATATAAACTGCTGTTTGTAGAAAATGCAACACCATGAAGGAATCATCAGGAATCAAGAAAAAATTCGCAGCAAATATCAGTTGTATCAATTATTAGTTTCAGACCATCGCGCGTGCGCAGCGCGCACTGCCTCTGAATTGATGCTGAAAGCGTATAAATAAAGTGCCAGCAGGACGTTGAAAGTCTATGATTATTTGTTAGTGGCAAACGTTTGAGTGAGACCTGAGTATGCCTCCACGACGGAAGAATAAAACAGCAACTTAGGAGTTTGAACGAGGGGATAATCGGCCTTCGAGAAGGAGGATTTTGCTATCGCGCAATAGCAGCTCGTATGCAGCGGAACAGTTCCACTGATGCGAGTTTGGAAGCAGTGGACCGACGAGCGTCAGATGCTCAGGCACTGGACGAGGCAGAAGGTGGCGTCAGAGCGCGATGATCGACACCTGCTCCGCATGGCGGTGAATGATCGCACAGCTTCCTCCAGGCGGCTGGCGTTTTCTTGCGCTAGCAGGTGTACAATTGTCGGCTTCGTCAATTCGTCGTCGTCTGCTGCGCCGTGGATTGCGTGCAAGTGCCTTTAGAGATTCCCCTCACGGCAGATCATCGACGGCTGCGTCGGCAGCTTGGGCTCTTGAGCACGAGACAGGCGAAGCTGATTAACAGATTGTCTTTTCAGATGAATCACGCTTCAATTTACTGATGGCCGTGTTCGTGTTGAACGTTATGCCGGTCAACGCTGCCTTCCTGAGTGTATTATTGAACGACATAGTGGTCGAACACCCGGGTTATGGTCTAGGGGTGCATTTCGTATCATGGACGATCAATTTGATACGAATCTGAGAAATCTCAATAGAGGTACGTCCGTGAAAGTGCTACAGCCCGAAGTCGTTCCTTTCCTTCAAGGCATCCTGGAGCTATCTTTCAACGGGATAATGCACGCCCACATGTTGCGCGGACTGTTCGAGACTTCTGTTCAGCACAACGCATTGCTTCATTTGTGCCTGCTTATTCACCGGATATGGCCATATGAGCACGTGTGGATATGGTTGGTCGGCGTCTCGCTCGTGATCCGCGTCCTGCAGTTTCAAAGACGAACTTTGGTTGCGCATACAAGCGATATGGAATTCTCTTCCTCAAGCAGATTCAACATCTGTTTGACTCCATGCCACATCGTATGCAGCACTTATTGCAGAGCATGGTGGCTGCCAAATACTGATTTCGGTTAGAATTTGTTTTCTTCTTTTTGTTTTGAAAATTTCATTTTATTTGTATCAGTACAGTCGTTTCTGCATTAAATTTCATTTGATTCTGATGATTCTTTCATGGTGTTGCATTTTCACCCTAAAACAGTACGGTATATATATATTTGTATATATGTATATATATATATATATATATATATATATATATATATATATATATATACATAATGATATATATATATGTATGTATATACATATATATATATATATATACTATATATGATAATATATACTTAGTATTATATGGTAGTTAAAATAATTTAATTTAATAATATGTAATATATATATATATATATATATATATATATATATATATATATATACAAATATATATACACAAATATATATATACTGCTGTTTGTAGAAAATGCAACACCATGAAAGAATCATCAGAATCAAATGAAATTTAATGCAGAAACGACTTGTACTGATACAAATAAATGATGAAATTTTCAAAACAAAAGAAACAAATTAAGCGTCCGAAATCAGTATTTGGTGCAGCCACCATGCGCTGCAATAAGTGCTGCTATACGACGTGGCATGGAGTCAAACAGATGTTGAATATCTGCTTGAGGAAGAGAATTCCATATCGCTTGTATGCGCAACCAAAGTTCGTCTTTGGAAACTGCAGGACGCGGATCACGAGCGAGACGCCGACCAACCATATCCCACACGTGCTCAATAGGCGACATATCCGGTGAATAAGCAGGCCAAGGAAGAAGTTGCATGCGTTGTGCTGAACAGAAGTCTCGAACAGTCCGCGCAACAGGTGGGCGTGCATTATCCTGCTGAAAGATAGCTCCAGGGATGCCTTGAAGGAAAGGAACGACTTCGGGCTGTAGCACTTCACGGACGTACCTGTTGCTATTGAGATTACCCTCAATTCGTATCAAATTGGATCGTCCATGATACGAAATCGCACCCCAGACCATAACTCCGGGTGTTCGACCACTATGTCGTTCAATAATACACTCAGGAAGGCAGCGTTGACCGGCATAACGTCTAACACGAACACGGCCATCATGGGTCCACAAATTGAAGCGTGATTCATCTGAAAAGACAACTTGGTGCCAATCAGCTCGCCTGTCTCTGTGCTCAAGAGCCCACTGCCGACGCAGCCGTCGATGATTCGCCGTGAGGGGAATCCTGTATAAAGGCACCCTTGCACGCAATCCACGGCGCAGCAGACGACGACGAATTGACGAAGCCGACAATTGTACACCTGTAGCAGTAGACCAACGTGCTGCCAGCTGCCTGGAGGAAGCTGTGCGATCATTCACCGCCATGCGGAGCAGGTGTCGATCATCGCGCTCTGACGTCACCTTCCACCATCGTCCAGTGCCTGTTTTTCGAGTTGTTCGGTGCTCGTCGGTCCACTGCTTCCAAACTCGCATCACTGTGGAACTGTTCCGCTGCATACGAGCTGCTATTGCGCGATAGGAAAATCCTCCTTCTCGAAGGCCGATTATCCTCCCTCGTTCAAACTCCTTAAGTTGCTTGAATTTCTTATTCTTCCGTCGTGGAGGCATACTCAGGTCTCACTAAACGTTTGCCACTAACAAATAATCATAGACTTTTTTCAACGTCCCGCTACAGCACTTTATTTATACGCTTTCAGCATCAATTCAGAGGGCGCTGCGCGCGCCGCGCACGCGCGATGGCTCTGAAACTTTAATAATTTGCATAATATCCTATAATTGACATTTGCTGCGAATTTCATTTGATTCTGATGATTCCTTCATGGTGTTGCATTTTCTACAAACAGCAGTTTATATACAAATATATATATATACAAATATATATACACAAATATATATATATATATATATATATATATATATATATATATATATATACACAAATATATATATATATATATATATACAAATATATATACACAAAATCTAAATGTCCATTTAGGTAAACAAGATTAAAATTTTAAGGATAAGAAGTTTCAGAAGAAAGCTCTGCAGTATATTACAATATCGAAGTCCTAATTCGAGCTGTCATCAAAAAAAAAAAAAAAGAAAGAACGTCAAAGATTTTAGGCAGCATCACACGATATTAGGTTCAAAATAATTATGTCAAGACTAAGGTTACCTCTAACAATTTGCTTAAAAAGGTTGCTAGCTAATAGGATTGGTCGAAGAAGCTCAGCAAGCGTTTGTAAATTTAAGAAATTTTTGAATTTCATACATTAATTTCATGTCTTTTTTTATCACCATACATGCCATTTTATGTAGATGCATCGCAAAGGAAGCACTTGAGGAGAACAGGAACTGCCCATTTCTTTTATTCGCTGAACAGCTAAGACCTTATGAAAGGAACTATATCATCACGGCAACTAGAGGCCTTGCCATGTAATCAGAACAAATACCATCATTATTTAGAAGACCTTTCACAACATATACGGATCATGTGTCTCATGATCTAAAAGTTGATAGATTTAACTGAAAGATTATTTCGAATGTATCTTAAATTATCTGTCCAATTGCTGAAATCAAATCCTCAAGGTTCTTCTAATGTATGCTGTAGACATGCTTCCAAAAATCCTATTTTCTACCATACATATTCAATGGCTCATTCTCTAGATGAGGGAAAATTAACAGAACATAAAAAATTAGAAATTAGATAACGTCAATTTATCCCAAATAGTAGGTGTGATATCTAGGACTATCATTAAGAAAGGCATCTTTAATAAGTTTCTCATTTTCTCTGAAGAAAAGAACAACATGAAAAAAAAAAAAGCCCCATAAAAGATTTGGATCAAATGAGTTCAATATCACATCAACTATTGACTCAACAAGGATGACTAATACATAAGGGATTATGACAGAAACACTTGGTGAAGTTTTCAGTTAAATAAAAGAGTCTCATCAAGAAAGTCTTAGACCTATAGCAAATAGTTGCTTCATCGGAGAACCTTTAGAAATGTTCTCTATTGTTACAGTTGATGGGCTAAATTCTTCACAATTCCACAAAGAAATATAGTAATCACATTGATAATGCCAACAAGATACACCTATTGAGTTACAAGTGAGAATATATACAACTGTTTAAAACCAGTTTTTCAACATTCGAGTTCCAAAAATAGAGAAGCGTTCACGATTCAGATTTACAGAAATTAACTCAAAAATGTGTCATAACAAGAAAGTTACTTCCGCTTCTATCATCAAAAAACCAATGGAAGAGATCGAGGAGAAGTAGGCAACTCTTTAGTATCCGTTTAGAAATACAAAATAAAATGAAACTGCTGGGACAAGCTTTAGAGAAGGTTACTCAGGAACACAGCAGTATCCTCTATCGTTACAGTCTACTACTATCTTGTTTAAGGTCAAAGTAACAATACATCTCTCCACCTGTAATAACACTTTATCCACTCTATCCATGAATCCAAGGAGAAAATTTTTTAAATGTCCTGTGAACATCATGAAAGGAATAAAAATGTATTATGACTCACATTATCTAAGGCTTCGCATTGCAAGAGATTAGATGATATTAGGATGTCAAATATCCAAATACAAGAAACTTATTCCTTCCTATTCTGCAATTCACACAATATTGATCATAATGTGGAAGTTAATAAACCGAATCAGAACTCACTTATAGGTTTATGATATTCCAGTTATGCACTTTCCTCTGTAGTGCTAATAATCTATTTCATATTATATACAATCCATCGTTATTCATATTTTTTTTATCTATAAAATATGAATTATGTGTATTTTACTATTTGAGCTTTCATTATTTGTTGAGAAGGAATTGAATCTATTTAATGAACGAATAGTTTTCCAAAAACTGTTTTGTGATATCAATTCAATATTCTTAATATTGTTCTCGAAGCATTGCAGCTATCTTACGATTCACTAGTATGATAGAATTACAGCATAATTACATTCAGCTTCTGTAAACATTTCAAATGGTATTATTATCACTATTATTATTTTACAATAATTCTCCCCAAAGTATTTTTCGAAAGTAAATTCGACGTTTTTTTCATTTAGAACCTGCTTAGTATTAGCTTTATTTTCGATACTTATCGAATTAGATCTGTTATGAATCGAAGAGAAATCCAAATGCATGATGCTAATGAATACTAAAAACTTTTATTTTTATATTTGTATTTTATGACATTTGTATTAATTACACGATGCTTATCATAATTCAAGTATACATTTGGAATAACATATATAGTTCACTTTCGAAATTATATTCTACATAGTTGATTGAAAATAAGCAAATAAATTTTTAGTCTTTTTTTCTTTAAAGTTAAATTCGAAGAAGAAAATCTAATTGGATTTGTAAGTACTCTGTCACTGAAAAGCTGTAGAATAAAACATATGCTTTGTTGGGCCCCTTTTGAGCCGATGTTTGAACATGGGAGTTTCATCTCCATGTAACAGGTAAGATTCCTAGCATTTTCATGCAAGTGGCTCATTCAGGTTCCTCAACGCTTCTTATTATACTTTTCGGTATTCTCTCGAGATTTTGCCTGTAACAAAACGATTAGATAAATGAGTCCAAACTCCTCAAATTTAGAAAAATTAATCCATTTAATAATGGATTTTAAGATTTCGAGTCATAGTTGTCACTCCTATTGAAATTCAAGTTATTTAAAGATTCTATTCACAATTCAAAATAAGACAGAAAAATAGGAGACTGAAAATAGTATTAAATCTTCGTAATCAAAAAAAGAATGTAAAACAATGGTGTAAATAATGTAAGAACAAATATATAGTGTAATTAATAAACCGTAAGGTGTATTTGTTTTTCATTTCATAAATTCATGCTGATGTTAACTGTTCAGTTCCACAATGTTCTTGATCAAAATAAATATTGTTCTTTCTTTCATGTTTATTCACCTCCTCTTTTAGCAAAAGTATCAAACTAAGAGACAGCACCTTTACTGGCTTTCAATCATTTTAAAATAAAATACCTTAAATTTTCTCCAAAACAATGAAATTTCTGTTTCAAACTTAGGATTGTTTGCTTTTATTTTTTCAAAATGTAAGACCGAAAGAAATGAATCTTTCATCATTTACTACAGTTTGTGAAATAGGAGCTGAATCAAATTAAAATCATTATTTTTAGTACATAAATTGTTGAAAAAAAGGAGTTATTCTTGCCTCTCATTTTATGCAATAATTTTCGAAACTTTATGAGGAGTAAGACGTACTTCATTAGTTTACATAGCTATTTGATTAAAATTATTGATCCAGATGTGGTGAACTGGACCTTGAAATATAACTTAGCTGAGTAATTTGTTTGAACCTGGCATTTATATTTTATCATACATGATCTTGTTAAATGAGAGGCTTACAGAGACGTCTAACAGAACAAAGCTTCTTCATGAAAGAGGCGGAGTTTTCTTGGTATGTGAAAGTCAAACAATGGTATCAAAGAAGTGAAAGTTTGAAGAGGTGAAAAATTTAAAGTAGAACTTCTGAAAAAATAACAGTAGATAAAGATGATAACAAGTGGTTCTACAAATACAGTGAGCAATAGAGACAACTAACTATGAATCAAATAAAGCAGACGATATAACAGGATAAAAGTGAAAGATTTAAATTTCTTCCATGAAGTAAAGGGGAAGAAAGAAGGGAAGAAAGAAAGATACAAGGCTTATTATATTAATTTATTCTTTGTTTTAACAGGTAAAACAACTTTTATGTTGTAGATCTTTGCTGATAGTTCATTTACCGTAATGTAAGTGTTTACTTAACGGGACGACTTTTGTTCCTATTAAAACTTGCATAAATTTTTTTGTTCCTATTATTATAATTTTAATCAAAAGCTTTTGACTAAGACTAAATTTTCTTTTATATCTATAGTCCATCATGAAAAGTAAAAGTGTTTTATAACAAATGCATTTTTTGAAAATGGTATGATTCTATCAAAAGGGCTATTCGCGAACCTTACTTAACGAACATCTGATTTCTTTCTGACTTTATATTTAAGAGTCCTGCTCCTTTCCAACCAAATGAAATATAATTAAGCAAATTAGGGTAAACTACAGATGTAGAGAAAAAGTTGTAAAAGAAATATAATAGCGACAGAGAAAATGAATATGAGGAAAGATTACAGTAGTAGAGAGACACAGAGCCTGGAAGGTTTTGTATAGTGACCTTGGGGTCGTTTATTTGTGTGATCTAGAAGACACTAGATCCGACACTGTTTTGGGACGAAATTACTTTGAACAAATTAATTTAGAATTCGAGCATCCGGTTAATAGCAACCTTGATATTTATAAAAAAATGCTAGTATCAGCGTTGAGGAAAGTGTACTCTGTCGAGCCTTCCTCTTACAAAGAAATCATAAACAATACTTGAAAATGTACTGACTGTAGTATTGAACCGTTATAACGTAACATTTTTTATTCATTCTGGAAAATTGAGTTAAAAGAGTTTATTTGGGATTAGTCTGTTAAAGATATGCTATAATTCAAAGAATTAAATGAATGAGTCATTCTAATGCCTTTAGCCATTCTCATCTCATCTGACAAAATTAATTTCTAATGTCAACGGCTCAAAGGAGCTGAGTGATATAAATGATTAAATATATAATTAACAAAACGAATGAAATTTAATACAGAATTATTGGCAATGTATTTTGGTATATATATATATATATATATATATATATGAACTTCCAACACGGCTTTCAAGCTTACCTGATAAGTACGCAGCGTAAATTTTTTTTAAAATTTCGTTATCAATAATAAGTGATAATGTCCCATTCCAGATATACAATAAAAAAAAAGATGCATATACACAGCAGGAATTTGAATTAGATATCAATATATATATAAAGTAGCACCGCCTTTCCTCTGATGACTGTGGCTATTCGTGTTGGCATGAACTCAAGAGAATTGTGAAGAATTGGGAAGCCATGCGTACCATGATTTGAACTATATCCCTCAGTTTACGAATATTTGATGATACTTTGTCTTTCGATTTTGCTATGGGATTACGATCAGGTGACCTAGATAACCGCCGATGTAAGGTCATATTTGTAGAAAGTGGCGTATCGACCGATATAGCACCAGAGCGATGGCAGATGCATTGTTATTTTGAAGGGAGATCTCAGTAGTTGAAGACGCATAAACGGGAATACATGGATATCTTGGTAACGCGTTGATTTCTAAGGGTACTTTGCAGTCAATTAAAATTGGTTCCAGCATAATGATTATGCCACTAACTTGAAATAGCAAGACTGATCTTTCGTTCAATAGGGCCTACACCATTCTCATACCCTACATCGTAGCAACAACACGACACTGAACCTCAATATAGAACAGGCAAGTTTTCTTCATGTTTTTGCTTCTGCACCCGTACAGAGGAGACAACGGATAATGCAGCCAATATTTTTTTGTGCACTAGAATTAAATTGCCAGAGTGATCTCTGTACTGTGGTATATTCTCTGTTATAATGCAGGCTACAAGATAATCCTACTTATTCCTACTCTCTGATCAAGGGCAGTTGGCCCGTGAAATGGTTTACCGGAATCGACATGCTTTGTGTACATACCAGTGCTTATACCTTTTTCCGACGATAGAGTGACTATTTAGTTGATCCTCAACAATTCACTGCAATAAAATGCGCGAGAACTGCCGCGTTTTACCCATAATGCTTCTCATCACTGGATTTGGTGTCGCATCACTTACAATGTCTAATAAATAGGACGTTTACTTTCTATTTCATTTAACTGACAAAGCAGCAACAATACTGGCTTGAAAACTGGTTTCATTTACATTTTAATTTCTCATCAGTCTAACATATTTATATATATACGTGAATATTTATTAGGATATCGTCGCTTATCATAGAATATAATTCCAAAGTGAGAAATTTATTTTCAGCAGACAAAGTGTCTCAATACTGTCACGTAGAAGGGAAGTCAAATAAAGAGTACAGAATTTAATCTCAATTACAAAATTTTACTTAGATTAACATACCAACTATAAATGAAGATAATAGGATACAAGGCAGAACAAAGATGAAAATCTGTTCCATTTTACAGCTTTATGAGAGGTATATATATATATATATATATATATATATATATATACAAAGAAGAGATATACATTTCGCTTCAGTTCATTCTTTCGTACCTCGAGAACAAATAGTGACTTCAAATAAGTTTCACTGTCGACCAAGGTCGAATGCATCCTGTGGATAAAAAATTTAAGAAAGCATGCAAAGAGGAATGAATATAGGCTTATGGCGCAATAGCTGAATTCAGCTCAAGCCTTGCCAGAATATAGTAACGTCACAATATCAATACAAACTTCTGTATTATATTGCGTATATACATTCATTGGGTACAGAGTATTTCACATTTTCATCTTAACAAGAAAAAGTTAGGAAAATGAACTTAAAGCAACAATACTGAAAGAGAAGAAATTTAAAACATATTGTCAGAAGAAACCATCACATTAGTAAAGGAAATTAATTTTTTTGTAATGAAACTAGTTGATACCCGCTCGCTTCACAAGCAGACGATGATGCTATATTTTGGAGCCTATACGTAAATATCAAGAAAAATTCACTTTAAACGATAATGATAATCAAATTTAAAATTCTGAAGAAATTGATTGCCGTAATATATTCCAGACTTTCAAATATATGAGAAAAGTATTTAATTGTTGATAGTTTATCAATGAATGGGTTAGTCAGTAAATCTATGGTAGAATTCCGCATCACCCAATAGGCCTATAGTGTGATGCGTTCCCATTGTTTTACATGGCGGCAATTTATTTATCTTTAATTATTACATTCATTATTATCTTATTGTGATTTTAAAATATTAAATATAAGAAAAATAGAAATAATATGCCACATTTCCAAAACTTCAGACAATATTTTCATTCGTTTTTTCTGCTGATGATTAGATTTTCGTGAACTAAATCCCTTGAACATGCCACATAAAATTGACAATGGGAAAATAATCACTTTGTAAATCTACATCAACCAATTTTAAACCTGCCCTTGTGCTTTATCACACGTAAAGGAAACTCTAACTGGAAACTGGAACACTTAAATTCAAAATGATAATCTTGTATTAATTAGTGGTATTTTTCACCCTCATACTTTCCTTGTAAAATAGTCGCTTCTATAACGTTTTTTTCCTTAGAGTTTTCACTTTGGGTCTGGTGCCGTTACATAACTTAGAGGATTTAAATTACTTCAACAACATTATTGGCGTACCAAGTAGAAAAGAATACGAGGCGCAGGTGCCTGGTGATCGAGTGTGCAGAAACTCCAGTTATGATAATGAACAGTATCTTCTACCTATATGACTGTATCTATAGACTCATACTTATCTGTTCAGTTGTTAGTTTCAGCATAAATTCGTTAATTTTTTGTATCTGCTGATTCATTTGTTGAGTCAGAATTACTCTTTCTAGAGTAGTATATTCAATATTTGGGTATATTCTATCCGTCAGCAATCAAATCTTATCACATATAGGTTATTCTGAATAGTTATCTTTCCTTCTTGTTCTGTAATACTTCCGTTACTCTATGTCAATCAATAGCTCGGAAAACTCTTTTCGTATTCAAATATTTTGCAGAGAGACCTCATATTAACTTTCAAGGATAAAACTTTTATATGGGGCCATAAAATTGAAGATTTCAAACAGTCTTTTATCATCTGCGCGTACTTTGGGTACGACAGGTAAAGTTTGTCTAAAGTCAGAGCTAAAAGAACAGTCACACCACCCATTAGTCGATTACTCTTTAATGTCTTGTATTGTCCGGATGAGAGCTAACTCTTTGTGGGGCCATAGTACACTGTCCCATACTATATTTTTTGCTCTCTTGAATAAGTGCTCCATGTAACTTTGTTTAGATATATTACAAATGGTATTCTTAAACGATTCAAATCGAGAGTTTGAAAGCTGAGTGCACCGTCTTGCCTCCCCATCAATCAACGTTAATGCAATACCTGACTTGAAACTACAAACGATACTTTTTCCAATTTAATGCAAGCAGAATATTGATCAAGAATGTTTTCCCAGTTCCATCAGGAGCATCGAGAAAGAATAATCGCCCGGAATTAGAATCAACATCGTTCAGACATCATCATGTTATTCCTTTATGATTAAATTTCGAAACACCTATAGAGACTACTTGGATCAACTAAGATACATCGTAAGCTATCTACTCATATACTGACGGATGTTAATAACGATGCTTTTTGCTCTCTGGCCTGACTCCAAAGTGTAGGAAATGATTTTTCTTGACATTGATGTAACAATGTCTTCTAGAATTATAAGACATTGTTCAGTAAAATGAAGACGGCAGCACAACCATTTTACCTGAAGACTGTGTATTTTTCCCCCCCTTAGCGGTCTTTTAAGTAAAGATATATTCCCCAATTCTAAGTTTTTCTGATTGTTATGAATCCAATCAAGCTTTTCAGTTTCTATTTTGCATACATATCGACCAAAAAACTGATTAAAAAAAGTTGAAAAAAAGAGCAACAGCTAATTGATTTCCACCAATCAATCTATAACTGTAGAATTCAGAAGCAGAGACGGTTTTATTGATAGGATCATTGTTATCAATGTTTAAACATTTATACACAACCATCTTCCTCACGAAAAACATCAAAGAAAATTGAAGAGCATCGTAAGCTCGATGCGTTTCATTAATTCGTACAATCTACTGCTAAGTATAGAATGATATCTCTTTTCGAAAATCCTGGACTCACAATAAGGACAGCTACTTTATTTTGAGGAGTATTGAAATGATTCTTGTGTTCTCCAGATGGTTTTTATCGGCATTAATCTGAACTCCTTGGTCTTTTTTAGAAATTGAACAACAGCAGCTTTGGAACCATATACCCAGCAGGTTCTAAATATTATGAATTCTTGGAAGAAGGCAGTCTGCTGTAATGCTATTGGTTGATGCTGTACAATGAGGTAGTAGTCATTGTTACTTTACAAAGATTGAGGGATAGAATGCTTCCTGACCTTGACTACTGGACCATTGTCTGAAAATGCGAGATGAAGTGAAAAAGAAAATATTGGGGGGAAGGACAACAACGCTTCTTTCTTGAGTAAAAATGAAACTGTTAGAGATAGTGAGGAAAAGGATCAAAATAGAAATATGCTAGAAAGAAGTTGCTAGAGCGTTAGTTGTAAAAACTCAATACTAAACTTGAATTAGAAAAATTAAAATTACAGAAAGCTGAAGTAATTTAAAATATTAAATCGCTTGTAAGGTTTGCCCCAACAGTACATGATATAAGTACTGTAATGCAGCAGAAAAGAATCTCTCTCTCAAGTCACATGCAATTATTCTTAAGACTATTAAAATAATGGAAAAATTGCAAAAAACATCTAACATTGAAAAGGCTCTAATTCTTCTATGAATTCTTCCCCTTGATATTACTGAGCAAACTGCGAGAGATGATTCCGAAGAAATCAAAGAATCTGATTTTATTTTGAGGCACGTAACTCAAAGTTGTAAATAAAATCCTGAAAGGCTATGGAAACAATTTTATTCACATCAGGAAAATAATGACTCAACTTGCCGTACTTGCGCACGTGAACCAAATACTTATTTTTTGTAATATCTCAGAGAACTCGAAATTGATACTTTTGACAAAATAAAAAAATTAATTGAGGCAAACCAGATTAAATATAGGATACGCAAAGGATATTTAATCATATGAAACAAAGAACATTTCATCGACTTTTTTTAGCCAATTTGGTTTCTCCTTATGACATGCCAGTAAAGTTAGAGAAATTTGATGAAGTAAGATCTACCGTGAGGAAAAATTACACCTGTTATAAGATCTAAACCTCCAGTTGAATTTCAACACAGTAATATCAGCTGTAAAGGCCCATTACAAAAGGAACAAAACCCAAAACCGTTTGTTGCAAATTATCCTCAAACAAAATATCAACCATATCAAGATCATATTCCCCAAACACACAAAAAAGTGTTATTATTAAAATAAACCTAAGCCTTATCACTCCCAAGGACATACTAGGACTCAACCACACAAATATGAATCAGATGATCAGAATAAGAGACTAGGTGCTAGGGAAATGTCAGGACTAAGTAGTCATTATGACATTTGTACACATGATGATTCAGACGGTCAGAACAAGAAGAGCATCTGAACTGAGGGAAGATAAGGGAACAATTATGACTATTACTGTTTGTCAAGATTATTTTGCCAAGAAAGGAAAATATGATCTCATTACTCTCTCAAGTGTTTGTGACAATCGAACGAATAAATCAAAAGAATTCTACAAAAATTTCTGTCTCTAAATATAGAGAAAAACCTTCTAAAGGATAACAATGTCCAATTTATCAAACATCTGGGTCTATTCTAGATAATTTAACTATTCAGGACTCACTGTATTTGTCGAGGAAAATTCACAAAGTAATTCAAAAGCATTTTCACCTAAGAAAATTAGATTCTTTGCTGTGGCCGCGGTAGCTTAGTGGTCATGGTCTCGGATTCACGGCTGGTGAGTTTAGTCGTGTCGTGTAGCCAAGGCTAATGCACGTTAAATTTGTCGAAACTCAAAGCCCTACTGTTAGCGTGGTGTGGAAGCTGATAGAGGAAGGTGCCAGTTCAGGTATCGTCCTCGTCACTTGACTGAGGTTTAAAATTACTAGGTCCGTCGTCCATAGCTCTCGTGTAGCTTCTAGTGCGACTTAAAAATAAAACTACTCAATCAATAAATCAATTAGATTCTTTTCTAGACAATTTTTCACATATTTTTTGAGAGGACCGTTAAGACGTGGGTTGTATTAGACTCGAGTCTCAGAAGGTTGTCCTCATTTCCGAGTCGCCATTGTCCTTATGCCCATGTCGTACTTCATCTCAGAATAACAAAGAAAGTGAGACTCAGATAAAGAAACTTTTAGTAGCAAAAATTATAAAATCATCACATAGTCCCTGAATTACCCTGTAACATTAGTTATGAAGATTGACGAAGGTAAAAGGCCCCAAATGCGCATTGAATACAGAAAATTGAATCAAATTACTGAAATAGACTCAGAGCCCATTCAAATAATAAATGCCTTATTAGATCAGTTAACAAAAGCTCACAATTTTCTACTTTATATTTAACGTCAGGTTATTGGCATATTAAAATTAATGATAACGATACTGAAAAATTAGTTTTCACAATAAATTTTATACTTTATGAGTGGCTTTTGTGTGGAAAAATGTACCAAATATTTTCCACCGAACTGTTAGACAAATTTTATAAATATAGTTTTCAGGTAAATATTGCTCTAAATTACTTTGATGATATTACAATATATTCAGATAGCTGGGAAGATCATGTCCAACATCTAAGAAAAAATGTTTACTATTTGTGAAAACGAGAACATGAAGTTAAAAAAAAATCTAAATGTCCATTTGGTAAAACAAGAATTAAATTTTAAGGATAAGAAGTTTCAGAAGGACAAGCTCTCCGAGTAATATTTAATATCGAAGTCACTGAATGGTCGAATTCTCAAAAAAAAAAAAAAAAAAAAAAGAGAAAGAACGTCAAAGATTTTTAGGCAGCATCAATGTTTGACACAAGTTCAATAATAATTATGTAAGACTAAGGTTACCTCTAAACAAATTACTTAAAAAAGGTGCTATATGGGATTGGTCAGAAGAATGTCAGCAAGCGTTTGTAAATTTAAAGAAATTTTTTAATTTCCATACTAATTTCATGTCTTTTTTTTATCACTATACATACCATTTATATGTAGATGCATCGCAAGAAGCACTTGGAGTGAGAACGAGAACTACCCATTTCTTTTTATTCTAGACAGCTAAGACCTTATGAAAGGAACTATATCATCACGGAACTAGAAGGCCTTGCCATGTATCAGACAAATACCATCATTATTTACAAGAGAACCCTTTCACAACATATACGGATCATGTTGCTCTCGTATGACTTAAAAGTGTGAAACATTTAACTGAAAGATTATTTCGAATGTATCTTAAATTATCTGTGTCAATTATGAAATCAAATCCCCAAAGGAGTTCTTCTAATTATGCTGTAGACATGCCTTACAAAAATCCTATTTCTACCACACTATTCAAATGGCTCATTCTCTACAATGGGGAAAATTAACAGAACATAAAAAATTAGAAATTAGATAACGTCAATTATCCCAAATATATTGAGATTAATGATATCTGGACTATCAGTAAGAAAGGCATCTTTAAAATTGCTCTATTTTCTCTAAGAAAAGAACAACATGAAAAAAAAAAAAAAAGCCACCCAAAAAGATTTAGGACAAATGAGTTCAATATCAACACAATATTACTAACAAGGATATGACTAAATACATAAGGGATTATGCAAAACATAGTGAAGTTTTCCAGTTAAATAAAAAGGTCTCATCAAGAAAGTCTTAGACTTATACAAATATTGCCTTCATCGGAGGAACCTTTAGAAATGTTCTCTATTGTTACAGTTGATGGGCTAAATTTTCACAATTCCACAAAAAGAAATATATGTCATCATTGATAATGCAACAAGATACATCTAAATGAGTTACAAGTGAAATATATACTAACTGTTTAAAACAGATTTTCAACATTCAGATTCCAAAAATAGGAATGCTGCGTTCACGATTCAGATTTACGAAATTCTAACTCAAAAATTGTGTCAAATAAAAATTAACTTCCGCCTATCATCCAAAAACCAATGGAAAGATCGAGAGAGTAAACAACTCTATTATTATCCGTTTAAAATACAAAATAAATGAAACTGCTGGGACAAAGCTTTTAGAGAAGGTTACTCAAGAATACAACGATATCCCTCATTCGGTTACATCCTAACTACCTTCTTGTTTAATGTATGGTAAACAACAATATACATCTCCAATCTATAATAAAACTTATCCACCTATCCATAAATCAAGGAAAATTGCTTTTAAATGTACTCAGGAACATCATGAAAGGAATAAAAATTATTATGACTCACATTATCAGGCTTCAACATTTTTGCAAGGAGATTTAGTGATATTAGGAGAATTCAAATATTCAAATACAAGGAAACTTATTCCTTCCTATTCTGCAATTCACACAATATTGATCCAATGTGACTTTTGAAGTTAATAAACCGAATCAAATCACTTATAAGGTTTATGATATTATTCATGCATCACTTTCCTCTGTGAGTGTTGAAAATTATATTTCATATTATATACACTACCCTTCGTTTCATTCATTTTTTTTATCTTAAAAAATATATGAATTATTTATTTTACTTATTTGACGCTTTCTTCATTATTTTGTTGCAGAAGGGGAATTGAATCTATTTTAATGAACGAATAAGTTTATTCCATGAAATAAACTTTTGTGATATCAAATTCTAATATTCTTAATATTGCTCCCGAAGCATTACATACTATCTACGAATTGCCTAGTATGATAGAATTACAGCATAATTTTTTTACATTCAGCTTCTGTGAAAACATTTCAATGGTATTATTATCACTATTATTATTTTACAATAATTTCCCCAAAAGTATTTTTCGAAAATAGAATTTCGACGTTTTTGCATTTTAAGAACCTTGCTTAGTTAATTGAGCTTTATTTTCGTACTTATCGAATTAGATCGTTACCGAACGAAGAGAAATCCAAATGCATGATGCTAATGAATACAAAAAAAACTTTTACTGTATTTTTATATTTGTATTTGCTTTATGACATTTGTATTAATTACACGTATTTACTACATATTCAAGTATACATTTGGATATTAACATATATAAGTTCACTTTCCGAAATTATATTCAAAATTAAGGAGTTGATTAAGAAAATGAAATAAATAAAATTTTAGACTCTTTTTTCTTTAAAGAGTTAAATTCGAAGAAGAAAATCTAATTGGATTTTAAAGTACTTCTGTCACTGAAAAGCTGTAATGAAATAAAAACATACGTTTTGTTGGGCCCTTTGAGCCGATGTTTCGAACATGGGAGTTTCATCTCCATGTAACAGGTAATGAAGATTCCTAGCATTTTCATAGTTCAAGGGCTCATTCAGGTTCCTCCAACGCTGTATTACTTTTCGGTATTCTTCGGAATTTTGGTCCTGTAACAAAACATTAGGCTAAATGATCCAAAACTGCTCAAATTTAGAAAAATTAATCCATTTTAATAAATTTTTAAGAATTTCGAGTCATAGTTGTCACTCATATGAAATTAAATTTATTTAAAATATTCTGATTCAAAAAATAAGACAGAAAAAAATAGAGGAAGACTGAAAAATAAGTATTAAATCTTACGTAATCAAAAACAAAGAATGTAAAACAATGGTGTAAATAATTAAAAACGAAATATATATATAAATCCATTTAAGGTAGTATTTGTTTTTTTCATTTCATAAATTGGCTGATGTTAACTGTTGAGTTCCACAATGTTCTTAATTCAAAAAATAAATCATTGTTCTTTTCATGTTATATTCAACTACCTCTCTTTTTACAAAAGTATCAAACTAAGAGCAGAGTTTCACCTAGCTTTCAATCATTTTAAAAATAAATAATACCTTAAATTTCAAACCAATAAATTTCTATTTACAAACTTAGATTTATACTTTTTTATTTTTCAAAATGTAAGCCGAAAAGAAATGAATCTTTCATCATTTTACTACATGTTTGTCTTGAATAGAGCTGAATTCAAATTAAAATCAATTGGTATTTTGTAGCATAAATTGTTCGAAAAAAAAGGAGTTATTCTGCCTCTCATTTTTATGCAATAATTTTCGAAAAACTTTAATGAGAGTAACGACGTACTCTCATTAGTTTAATGATGCTATTTGATTAAAATAGATTGTCCTATGATGTGGTGAACTGGACTGAAAATATAATCATTAGCTGAGTAATTTGTTTGAACGGCAATTTTTTATTTTTATCATACATGTCTTGTTAAATGAAGGCTTGACAGAGAGCGTCTACACACAGAACATGTCTCTTCAGAAAAAGGCGGAGTTTTCTTGGTATAGTAAAGTTGCCAAACAATGGTGTCAAAGAAGTATTGAAAGTTTGAAGAGTGTGAAAAAATGTTAAAAGTGAACTTCATCGAAAAAATAACTAGTAGATAAAGATGATAACAATCGGTTCTACAAATACGAGTAGGCAAATAGAGCAAGCTTATACTTCTAGATCAAATAAAGCAGACGATATAACAGGATAAACAGTGATTTAAATTATTTCAAAGTAAAAAGGGAAGAAAAAGAAAGGAAGGGAAGAAAAAGAGAAGAAATACAAGCTTTATTAATTATTAATTTGAATTCTTTGTTTAACAGGATAAACAGTTTTTATTAATTTGAATTCTTTGCTGATAGTTCATTTACCGTATTACAGAAAGTGTTTACTTAACGGGACGACTTTTGTTCCTATTAAAATCCTATTAATTTTTTTTTGTTCCTATTATTATAATTTTAATCAAAAAGCTTTTTGACTAAGACTAAATTTTCTTTTATAATTCATAGTCCTTTTCATCATGAAAAGTAAAAGTGTTTTATAACAAATGCATTTTTCGGAAAATGGTATGATTCTACTGCATGGGCTATTCGCGAACCTTACTTTAACGAACATCTGGATTTCTTTCTGACTTTATATTTAAGAGTCCTGCTCCTTTCCAACCAAATGAAATATAATTAAGCAAATTAAGTAAACTACAGATGTGTAGAGAAAAGTTGTAAAGAAATATAATAGCGACAGAGAAATGAATATGATGGATAGAAAGATTACAGTAGTAGAGAGACAGAGCCTGAAGGTTTTGCATAGTGAACGGGGGTCGTTTATTTGTGTGATCTAGAAGACACTAGGATCCGACACTGTTTTGGACGAAATTATCTTCTTTGGAATAAATTAATTTAGAATTCGAGTATCCGGTTAATAGCAACCTTTGATATTTATAAAAAAATGTTAGTATCAGCGTTGAGGGAAAGTGTACTAGTCGAGAGCCTTCCTCTTTACAAAGAAATCATAAACAATACTTTGGAAAATAAAATTTGACTGTAGTATTGAACCGTTATAACGTGAATATTTTTATTCATTCTTGGAAAATTGAGTTAAAAGAGTTTAGATTTGGGATTAGTTCAAGTAGCAAAGATATGCTATAATTCAAAGAATTAACGAATGAGTCATTCTTAATGCCTTTAGCCATTCTCATCTCATCTGGACAAAATTAATTTCAATGTCAACGGCTCAAAGGGAGCTGAATTGCGATATAAATGGATTAAATATATAATTAACAAAACGAATGAAATTCTATCACAGAATTATTGGCAAATGCATTTTGGTATATATATATATATATGAACTTCCAACACGGCTTTCACTTACCTGATAAGTACGCAGCGTAAATTTTAAAATTTCGTTATCAATACTGGGGTGGATAATGTCCCATTCCAGATATAAGCAATAAAACTAAAAAGATGCACATATACACAGCAGGGAATTTGAATTAGATATCAATATAGTATATAAAGTAGCACCGCCTTTCCCTCTGATGACTGTGGCTATTCGTGTTGGCATGAACTCAACAAGACACCAGAAGAATTGGGAAGCCATGCGTACCCATGATTTCTGAACTATATCCCTCAGTTTACGAATATTTGATGGATACTTTGTTCTTTCGATTTTGCTATGGGATTACGATCAGGTGACCTAGATAACCGCCGATGTAAGGTCATATTTGCAGAGGGCGTATCGACCGATATAGTTACAATTCAGGAGCGATGGCATGATGCATTGTTATTTTGAAGGAGATCTCTAGTGAGTTGCTGAAGACGCATAAACAGGAATACATGGATATCTTGGTAACGTTGATTTCTAAGGGTACCTTTGCAGTCAATTAAAATTGTCTCCATACGATTATGCCACTAACTTGAAGACTAGCAAGACTGATCTTTCGTTCAATAGGGCCTACACCATTCTCATACCCTACATCGTAAAGTACCAACACGACACTGAACTCAATATAGAACAGGCAACTGTTTTCTTCATGTTTTTGCTTCTGCACCCGTACAGAGGAGACAAATTTGGATAATGTGGCAGCTAATATTTTTTTGTGCACTAGAATTAAATTGCTGAGTGATCTCTTGTACTGTAGGTCGCATATATTCTCTGTTATAATGTAGGCTAAGCAAAGATAATCCCACTTATTCCTACTCTCTTGATCATGGCAGTTGGCCCATGTGGAAATGGTTTTACCGGAATCGACATGCTTGTGGTACATACCAGTGCTTATACCTTTTCCGAGATAGAGTGACTATTTAGTTGATCCTCAACAATTCACTCGCAATAAAATGCGCTTATAACTGTCGTTTTACCCATAATGTGCTTCTCAATAATTGATTTGCGTCGCATCACTCCTTACAATGTCTAATAAATAGGACGTTTACTTTCTATTTACTTAACTGACCACAGCAACACATTGGCTGAAAACTAGCTCTATTTACATTTTAATTTCTCATCAGTCTAACATATTTATATATACGTGAATATTTATTAGGGATATCGTCGCTTATCATAGAATATAATTCAAAGTGAGAAATTTATTTTCAGTTAGACAAAGTGTCTCAATACTGTCACGTAGAAGGGAAGTCAAATAAAGAGTACAGAATTTAATCTCAATTACAAAATTTTACTTTAGATTAACATAAATTAACTATAAATGAAGATAATAGGATACAAGGCAGAACAACAGAAAGATGAAAATCTGTCTCCATTTTACAGCTTTGCGAGAGGTATATATATATATATATATATATATATATATATATATATATATACAAAGAAGAGGATATACATTTCGCTTCAGTTCATTCTTTCGTACACAAGTTCTCGAGAACAAATATGACTCTCAAATAGTCTTCATCAGTCGACCAAGGTCGAATGCATCCTGTGGATAAAAATTTAATAGCATGCAAAGAGTGAATGAATATAGGTTTATGGCGCAATAGTTGAATTCAGCTCCTTCGCCTTTGCCAGAATACAAGTAACGCCACAATATCAATACAAACTTCTGTATTATATTGCGTATATACATCTATTGTACAGAGTATTTCATTAATATCATTTTTCATCTTAACAAGAAAAGTTAGAAAAATGAACTTAAAGCAACAATACTGGAGAGAAGAAATTTAAAACATATTGTCAGAAGAAACTAATACATTAAAAGGGAAATTAATTTTTGTAATGAAACTAGCTGATACCCGCCCGCTTCGCTGGGCAGACGATGATGCTATATTTTGGAGCCTATACGTAAAATATCAAGAAAATTTTCAATTTTTAAACGATAATGATAATCTAAATTTAAAATTTGAAGAAATTGATTGTCTGTAATAATGGTTATCTAGACTTTCAAATATATGAGAAAAGTATTTAATTGTTGATAGTTTATCAATGAATGGGTTAGTCAGTAAATCTGTCATTGTACAGAATTCCGCATCACCCAAGAGGTACTATGTAGTGTGATGCGTTCCCATTGTTTTACATGGCGGCAATTTATTTATCTTAATTATTACATTCATTATTATTTTATCTTATTGTGATTTTAAAAATAGTTAAATATAAGAAAAATATGAAATAATATGCCTACATTTCCAAAACTTCTCTGTAGACAATATTTTTCATTCGTTTTTCTGGTTGAAGGATGATTAGATTTTCACGTGAACTAACTCTTGAACATGCCACATAAAATTGACAATGGGAAAAATAATCACTTTGTAAATCTACATCAACCAATTTTAAACTCTGCCCTTGTGCTTTATCGATAGTCATCGCAAAGGAAACTCTAACTGGAAACTGGAAACACTTAAATTCAAAATGATAATCTGTACTAATTAGTGGTATTTTCACCCTCATACTTTCCTGTAAAAATAGTCGCTTCTATAACGTTTTTCCTTAGAGTTTTCACTTTGGGTCTGGTGCCGTTACATAACTTAGGAGGATTTAAATTACTCAACAACATTATTGGCGTACCAATCTTTAGAAAAAGAATACGAGGCGGTATGCCTGGTGGATCGAGTGTGTGCAGAAACTCCACAGGATAATGAACAGTATCTTCTACCTATATGACTGTATCTATAGACTCATACTTTATCTGTTCAGTTGTTAGTTTCTCTAGCATAAATTCGTTAATTTTATCTGCTGATTCATTTGTTGGAGTCAGAATTACTCTTTCTAGAGTGGCATATTCAATATTTGGGTATATTCTATCCGTCAAAGTAATCAAATCTCCAAAAGTATCACATAGGTTATTCTGAATAGTTATCTTTCCTTCTTGTTCTGTAATACTTCCGTTACCTATGTCAATCAATAGCTCGGAAAACTCTTTCGTATTCAAGTCATTTTGCAGAGAGACCCTCATATTAACTTTCAAGGATAAGACTTTTATATGGGGCCATAAAATTGAAGATTTCAAACAGTCTTTAATTTCATCTGCGCGTGTACTTCGTGGTACGACAGGTAAAGTTTGTCTAAAGTCAGAAGCTAAAAGAACAGTCACACCACCCATTAGTCGATTACTTCCTTTAATGTCTTGTATTGTCCGGATGAGAGCTTCAACTCATTTCTTGTGGGCCATAGTACACTGGTCCCATACTATATTTTTTGTTTCCCTGAATAAGTGCTCCATGTAACTTTGTTTAGATATATTACAAATGGTATTCTTAAAACGATTCAAATCGAGAGGTAGTTTGAAAGCTGAGTGCACCGTCTTGCCTCCATCAATCAACGTTGTCGCAATACCTGACGAAACTGCAACGATACTTTTTCCACTCCTAATTTTAGCAAGCAGAATATTGATCAAGAATGTTTTCCCAGTTCCATCAGGAGCATCGAGAAAGAATAACTGCCCGGAATTAGAATCAACACTGTTCAGGACATCATCATAAAGACATTCCTTTTGATCATGATTAAATTTCGAAACACCTATAGAGACTACTTGGATCAACTAAGATACATCGTAAGCTAATTCACTCATATACTGACGGATGTTAATAACGATGCTTTGCTCTCTTCTGGGCTCTGGGACTCCAAAGTGTAGGAATGACTTTTCTGACATTGATGTAACAATGTCTTCTAGAATTATAAGACATTGCTCCAGTAAATGAAGACGGCAGCACAACCATTTTACCTATTTCTGAAGACTGTGTATTTTCCCCCCTTAGCGTCTTTTAAGTAGACATATTCCCCACTCCTAAGTTTTTTCTGATTGTTACGAATCCAATCAAGCTTTTCAGTTTCTATTTTTGCATACATATCGACCAAAAACTGATTAAAAAGTTGAAAAAAGAGCAACAGCTAATTGATTTCACCAATCAATCTATAACTGTAGAATTCAGAAGCAGAGACGGTTTTATTGATAGGATCCCTAGTATTGTTATCACGTTTTGAAATATTTATACAATAACCATCTTCCTCACGAAAAAACATCAAAAGGTACTGAAGAGCATCGTAAGCTCGATGCGTTTCATTAATTCGTAACAATTTACTGTCTCTGCTATATAGAATGATATCTCTTTTTTCGAAATCCTGACTCACAATAAGGACAGCTACTTCTTTATTTTGAGGAGTATTGAAACGACTTTTGTGTTCTCCAGATGGTTTTTTATCGGCATTAATTATAACCTTAAACTCCTTTTGGTCTTTAGGAATTGAATGAACAGCAGCTTTGAAATCATGAATATACCTGTTATGTTCAAATATTATGAATTCTACAGTTATATATATATATATATATATATATATATATATATATATATATATATATATATATATATATATATATATATATATATATATATATATATATATATATATATATATATATATATATACATATATATATACATATACATATGTATTTAAAACCAGACAAAGTTTTAGAGGTTCATGGTGCTAATTTAATTTTTGATCTTTTTTCATAGTATTTAATTACAGCTGCCTAATCCACATGGGGTTTATTAGAAAAGTATTTTCTTACAAATGCTCTATGTACTTCAGGATGACTTTGAGTATATTTTAGCAGCTTGTCTTACTTGTTTATATCTATTTGAATTTGTGAATCTGTTTCTTCTTTTTTTACCTTTATTTAGTTGAAATGTATTACATCATTAATAATCGATTCACTTGAACTTGATAAATCAATACTAGATACTGATTGAGTCTTTGAAAGTAACAAAGACACATTGTCTTGAGACTGAAACACTAAAGATGACACATTTTCTTATTTTATTTCACATTATCATCACTAAGATTAACTTTACTTCTATTCGTTAATCCAACTATTTTAATATAAACATCAAAATACCACTATCATAGTTTCCTGTAAAACATAATTTTCCGCTGCCCCCCCCCCCCGAATTGTTCACAAACAGAAGCTATAAGGCAGCCAACTTGATACACTTCTAACTGATAGGGAAATAGCTTTGCCGCCGCCATAATTTCGTAAATAGATCCATAGGTGTTTGGTTTAAGCATTTCGGTAAAGTATAAATTGTTAGTATTATAAGGGGCTCCAGATAGCATTTGAGTGTAGCTTTAAACTGATCCCAATTGTTAAACACGTGAGAAACAATAATATTTCTCATTTTATACGCCATCGATATGTCACCGAACACCAGTAAAGACAGAGACAAAAATAAACATGCTCGGCCGCTAAGAATTTTAAAAACTTTGAAAGGAATAGGTATCCCATTTATCAAAATATATTCAACATTCATTATTAAAAATTATAACTGAAAAATATATGTATGAAAAGTAAATTTGTATTAACCTACAATAAAATACTTTTCAAGTTAAAAAATATAACCAAAGTTAATTTTTTAAAATCAAATTATTTAAAAATTCAACAAAAAATACTAACAAAAAAGTAAAATATAATAAATTTTTTTATTAAAAAGTCACCCGTCACATCACTCAATCAACAGAAAAAAAAAACAGTTTCAAAATATTTAAATAAAAAGTTAAGACAACAGCAAAAATAAAAAAAAATTATCATATATTTAAAATTAATTGTAAAATAATAAATTATGACCTTAATTTTTGTCACCTCTGAATATAAACCACAAATGTATAAGTTTTTTAAGTAAATCAAAATAAATATTTTGATAGCTAAATATTTTTTTTTCAATGATATGAATAACATACCGTTACTCATTAGTTAAATTAAAAGCCAACTTCAATATCTTCGTAATATTTGTAAACTAGATTGCTTTTAAGTTTACAAATGTAATTTATCAATCATTATTAATAATAAAATACTTTTCTCATAAATTAAAACTTACGTCTAGGTTCTGCAACAATAAAAAATTATCGTTTGCTCAGCAAAGCGGGTGAATATCAGCAGGGGTTACTACAGCATAGTTTTTCAAATTTCTCAATACAAGGTCATTGAAAGGCTTCGACTTGGCGGTGGAAGATATTTGGTGATAAATCGCTAAATGTCGGAATTTCAGGGCTCAACATTTACATTATATACGACAAACCTACAATATATCCTACTCAGCGGGTTGTCTTGCGTGTGCACTACTCTGTAAGAAGTCGCCATTTTAGTATTTTTCAAAATCCCGCTAAGTTTTGGAGCTAAATTACACTTTCACCAACCGTGGGATTCAAAACTCATTTATTTCTATCGCTAAGAATACGTTTCCTATTTTCGACATGCACGAAATTTCACATAATGAGCCCCTTCGCCAAAATCTTGCCAATTCTCCATCAGCGCTTCAATATTAAATTATTTCGTATTTTTCCATTGCGCACGCGCAAATCTCACCAAGTAAATTTAATTGGTGACAATACACTGTATACATATAAAAATATATTCCATTAGGCGTCGGCCATATAATTTTTGGCGATAAGGTCGCCAAAAATTTCATAACCGACAGATAAGAGTAGAGTAACGGATGAAAATTACATATTAAGACTTCCGGATAATTGGATAAGACTTCCATTAAATCCGTTCTTAGTGAGCGTCTACATTGCAAAATGAGAAACTATGCTAAATTTCAAGTCAATCGGTTGAATAGTCTTAGAGATCTCGTGATGAGTCAGTCAGTGGTATTTCATATATATATATATATACATATATATATATAACAGGTCAATTGAAAAGTCCCCGGCCTACCATTGTGAAAACACATTTTTTTGGCAAAATTAGTTTGTTTTATTCAACATAATTCCCTTCAAGGATGATACACTGATTATAGCGACCCTCCAACTTTTCGGTACCATTTTTGTTGTACGATTTGTCCTTTGCTTCAAAATAGGCCCCAGTTTCGGCGATCACCTCTTCATTCGACGAACATTTCTTCCCAGCGAGCATTCTTTTGAGATCTGAGAACAGGAAATAGTCGCTGGTGGCCAGATCTGGAGAATACGGTGGATGAGGAAGCAATTCGAAGCCCAATTCATGGATTTTTGCCATCGTTTTCCCTGACTTGTGACACGGTGCATTGTCTTGGTGAAGCAGCACTTTCTTTTTCTTCAAATGCGGCCGTTTTTCAGCGATTTCGTCCTTCAAACGGTCCAATAACGCTATGTAATAGTCGCTGTTGAAGGTCCTTCCTTTTTTCAAGGTAGTCAATAAAAATTATTCCATGCGCATCCCAAAATACAGACGCCATAACCATGCCAGCCGGCTGTTGCGTGTTCCCACGCTTTGGAGCTGGTTCATCGTGTCCAGTCCACTCGGATGACTGTCGATTGGACTTCGGAGTGAAATGATGGAGCCATGTTTCATCCATTGTCACATATCAATGCAAAAACTTGGGTTTATTACGCTTGATCATCTTCAAACACTGCTCCGAATCATCAACTCGTCGTTGTTTTTGGTCAAAAGTGAGCTCGCGCGGCACCCACTTTGCACAGAGCTTTCTCATACCCAAATATTCGTGAATGATATGATGTACACGTTCAGTTGATATCTTTAGAGTGTCTGCTATTTCATTCAATTTCAATTTACGGTCATTCAAAATCATTTTGTGGATTTTTTTATAATGTTTTCGTCAGTAACAACCTCTTTTGGGCGTCCACCGTCTTCGGTGCTCGTTTCACCACGACTAAACTTAGCATACCAATCCTTGAAGGTTAATTTTCCTGGGGCAGAGTCCGGAAACTCGGCATCAAGCCAAGTTTTTGCTTCTACTGTATTTTTTCCCTTCAAAAAGCAATATTTTATCAACACGCGAAATTCCTTTTTATCCATTATTTTCACAATAACAAAAGTTGCTTCACACAAAATGCTATAATTCCCAAACTAATGATCCGACAGCTGTCAAATTTATACACGCATCTTTTGAGGATTAGGGCTAACTAAAAAATATATGGATTTAATTCTAGTAGCGCCATCTATGTGTCAAGCCGGGGACTTTTCAATTGACCTGATATATATATATATATATATATATATATATATATATATATGGATTGATAGATATACACTTTCTGTTGGATGGTGAAGTCACAATGTATTAACAACTTTAGAGGCCCCAAAGTTGTTAATACATTGTGACTTCAAAGTTATTAATATGTTTTTTCTCTCTGAAAAATACTGGACGAATCAGGTCCTATTTTTGAACAACAGGAACAATGTTTGAACAGTTAAAGACAGCTTTTAGCCATATTAAAATAATAATTAGAGTTCCTTTTTCAAATAGATTTCACGCATTAAAAGTGTATTTTACTCTATTAATGCGTAAAAAGAAAAGGGTTTTCCTCTTTCATGGCTCTTAACATATTACGCAAAAGCTTCCGAAGCTAGTATTTAAAAGAATGTTTGATCACATGAGTTGATGGAGTCTTCTATGGGAAAACACCTGTGTATGCGAAATGATGTAACGAATCTTCTCTACATACCACTCCCCTTTCAAGCAACGCTATGATTCCTCTTGCTAATATGTTACTCAGATTTGCTCTTCGTGCTAAGTTAATTATGTTCTGCATGCATCTTTCCTCTCTGTCAATATTACTTCTGGCGAAGATTCCTATCTGCCTTCGCAATTCTTCATTTATTAACTGTACTCTCTCTATTTCATCCCTCATGCTGCTGCTTAGACATTCTGTAAGAGCCACTCTGCACTGTAATTCGTTCTGAAATCAGAAAAAATATTTTTTTGGAGCATTATATAATAATAGTTCATAAATGCGACTCTTCGTTGAAAAAATAATTCTAATTTGTTACTAAATTTTTTTTCCTGGATCTTATTAAATTGACTTGTTAACTAATATTTTGTTATACTGATTTTGCGCTGTGTTTATAATTTTTTATTCGTACATAATTTGATTTTTTTTTCAAGGTGGTAATGTATTTCAGGGAATATTTTTCTATCAGCCAGGTGTCTCATTTTATACTTTTTCAAAAATTTTGGGAAGTAGAAGATTTTTTTTTATTAAGCAAGTTAAACTTGCTATAACGGAGTGTAATATTTCCTCGCCGTAAATTATTTTGTTTCAATTTCAGATTATGGAATAAAATTTATCAAACTTTTTTGATAACATGAACTTATAAATATCAACACAAAAAATGAATATATGAACAAGAAAATAGAGTTTTTCATAAGAAATGAGAAGAAAAATTTGTTTTTGTTGACAGTAATGGAAAATTGTTGTATTGAAGTTGTAAAGTTATAATTATGAACTAAAGATAAGTAATTTGAATAGAGATTATTTAGTTAATCATCACCACTTTTCAAATCATTATTCACTAAGTTCAAAAGAATGATCATAAAATCTTAAGTCTTTGCATTCTGGTCTTTTTAAGTAATAAGGATTCATGCTGTCTCTTTTAATCACAAACATGTCAGATCAAAAGAAGGCAGTTTTTTGATGGATTGGATTATTAATCGAGCGAAGCGTCCATTTGGAGAAGAATTTGTTAAAAGAAAAACGTGGTAAGTTTTAAATATAGCTGATACAAAACAGTATAAATCAACTGCATGGATTCCGATGTTATTACCTAACAACTGGGCATCGTATTGTAAAAATTAGCAAATATGTTGAAAATAGCTTGCTGTTGACGAAAATGGGAAGAAACCTATGTCGAAACAGTTTACAGAATAGATGTTAGAAATGCACTTGAGGAAGTAATGAACAGGTTTTGAATTGTCTCGTGATCAACTTTTAAGTGTTGCGATTCACGGTGCGTCTGCAATGAGAAAGAAAAATCAAAGTTTTAAGTCTTTTAAGAATAACAAACGTGTAAAAGAGTAACAAACGAGAGCTATTCTGTAAAAGCCTTTTAAAGAATAAGTAGGGACTTTGGAGTTCTTAATAACATTTTTGGGCTTTGGAGAATAAGTGGGACCGGTTTGAATAATGGATTACTTGTATCATTACTTGTACAGCAGGAAAATTTTTAAACGTTTTCTTAAAAATGCTCTTCTGCAATCGACAGTTAAATTACATCCAAAAATGTAAAATAATTTTTAAATGAGAGCCCAACTTGTTATAATTTTTAAAATAAACCAAATATTGAAATTTAAGAATAAAAATATTTTTAATTTAAAATTAATTAATCAAGAAATATTTAAAAACACGAAAGAAAAATTATTAAAAAATAAAAAGGAAATAAATTAAAAGAAGGAAAGCTTTTAATTTATTTGAAACTAGCTGTACCCTGTCACGCGTTGCTGTGGCTCAGTCTGGTTAAATGAAAAGAGCTTGTCCATCCAGCCAATTGTGAATCTTATAATGGGCATAATTTTCTTTTATGGATAGTCTGGTTTAATTACAGAGATTTAATCTTAATAATAACTTAAATGCAAAAATACATAAATAGGTTCATGCAGTTCATAAAATATTAATAAACATAGAGAAATGTTAAACAGCCCAAAACTGATAAAAAAATTTCATTAATTTAAATAAAAAAACAGTCTTAAGCAATTAAAATATATACATATTTTTTACTGCAAGTCGCGTACCATTACACAGCTTTGGCTGGTGGATATTTCGCAACATAATTGGCACGCTAAATTTCAACTGCAGCATGTGGGATGGCATTCTTTCAGAACATTTAAAGATTCAATGCGACAATGAAATGCATTGGCAAATCACAAAAATATAAGAAATAATAATAAACCAAAATAAATGCATAACACAAAAATATATAAGAAATAATCATAAGTAAAAATTATATAAATGCAAATCACAAAAATAAATAATCATAATAATAAATTAAATACATATGTATAAATAGGTTCATGTAATTCATTAAATAGTAGCAAACCAAAATAAATGCACATCACAAAAATATATAAGAAACAATCATAAGCAAAAATTAATTAAATGCAAATCAGAAAAATAAGTAAGAAATAATCAGAATAAATTAAATGAAAAAGTACATAAATAGGTTCATGCAGTTCATAAAATAGTAAAAAACATAGAAATGATAAACAGCCCAAAACTGATAAAAAAAATTACATTAATTTAAATAAAAAAAAAAACAATCTTAAACAGTTAAAATATACACAAATTGGAAATGGCTCTACCCTGGAGTCCTTGAGGGCAAAAGGTTAATTTTATAATGCTTCAGGGTACACAACATTCTTTGTTTTTCCATTTTAAGTGTAGATATATAGATTGTCTGTTTTGCCTACTCTGGAATATGTAACATATAATTGTCCATGAGAGAAGCAATTTGTCTCTAAATCTAAGCTGCACAATTCTAAAGATTGCCCCTGAGCTTTATTGATAGTGATTGCAAATGCCAATCGAATAAGGAATTGCAATCTCTTAAACTGAAATGGCATATCTGTTAGTATCATAGAAATACGAGAAATAAGAACATCTTCACCATTGAAAGGTCCTGTTAAAATTGTTGCCTCTATGACATTACTCATTAATTTTTTTACTGCAAGCCGTGTAACATTACACAGCTTCGGCTGGTTAATATTTCGCAACATTATAATTGGCACGCCAACTTTCAACTGCAGTATGTGGGGCGGTATTCCTGGCAGATCAAGTGAATTCAAAAATTCTGTAGGGTAATTTTCTGCTTCATCTACTTCCACAACAGTGTCAACAGACTTATAGGTGACTGTCTCATTTTGAATGCGAGACTGAATGATGTTGTTAAGCTGGTAGACGTCTTTGTTCTTGGCAGCAAGAATAGCACGTTCATTCAGCCAATTGGGATTCTTAAAATTGGTTTGAATGTCAGGAAATACTCTTTCAACTAATTCTCTTTTGGATGTCACCAAATTGCAGAAGTTATGAGGCAATGAAATTTTCCCTGAGTCCAAATCTACTGGCACGTTTCCATTTCCAATATCCAACAATTGATTTGAGAAAATTTCAGCTGATCGATCATTTTGCAGCTGGACATGCACATTTGAAGTTAATTTCAAGGTCTTTTCATGTCGCCACAAAGCAGAGTGTTTCAAAGAAGCATTTATTTCATCTGCTAGAGTTGATCGAGGAATTGCAGGTAATGTTTGTCTGATATCTCCTGCAAGCAATATTAATGCGTTCCCAAATGGTCTATTGTTTCCACGCAAATCTTGTAATGATCTATCAAGAGCTTCAAGCGATTTTTGTGTGCCATTTTGCATTCATCCCGAACAATAAGTTTACATTTCTGCAATACTTTTCCCATTCCTGATTCTCTGGAAATATTGCATGTGGGAGTTTCAATGATTTGAATTTTCAATGGCAGTTTCAAAGCAGAATGAGCAGTTCTTCCACCTGGTAACAATGTTGCAGCTATACCTGATAATGCAAGAGCTCAAGCTATGTCATTTTGGGATCATACTGCTGCCAGAATCAGTTTGATTAGGAAAGTTTTACCAATTCCTCCATGCGCATCTAAGAAGAAGTTTTTTCCATTCCCACTATTGATAGTTTACATGATTTGATCATAAATGCCTTTTTGCTCAAGCGTTAACTTAGGAATATTTGATGAAACATAGGACAAAAGATCCATTAAGTTGTAGTTTTGCTCGCTACACAGTTCTACGTCAATTGAAGCAGCAGCAGATCGAGTTGGTGATAGCATTCCAAATTGATAGAGAACTTTGTTTGCAATTGCTAAACACAAATATTCAATCATTATCAATGCTTCATTATAGTGCTCTGCCTTTAAATCAATGCCCATATTAAAATTTTCCCTGCACATTCGATGAAAAATATCTTCTGTTATGTGTTTTATATTTCTCCCATAAGTTTGTTGGAGATGAAGGAGAAGAGGAAGTCAATACGATTGCAAACAATGCACGAATTTGCTTTGGATGCGCCGTGTTACATGCATCATTAATACATAAATTCCAGAGTAAGTCATTTTCCAATAAATTAAGAGCATGACATGCACTGTGGAAAGTGGAATGTGTAACCCCATTGACAGTCCTCAGTTGTTGGAAGGACACTAGACCAGACACATTTACCAATAGCATACGTAGAAAGAAACATTAATCCTGATTCGGATGTACAGTTTAGTTATAGTATGCCAATAGTCGTTTCTTTTAATATGCCAGGTTGTCCTATGATCTCCTCATCTCGTTTGTGTCGCTCAAATACTTTTCTACTCGCATTCCATGTGTAATAAATAGGCACTTCCGAATATAACAGTGTTTCCGAAATGCATTATTCTGACATAACGTGAAGAAAGCAGTTAATGTTGTAGCTGATGGATTTAGGGATATTTGTTGTACATTTGTAGCTGTGAAATAAACACGTTGTCTATTTTCTAGATGTACTGATAAGCGAATAACGCCAGTACTTCGTTCGTGCATAGGAAACGAAAGATTTCACCATATAGCTTCATTGCTCTTATATATCTTCCAGCCTGATATTGCGTGACTTCATCAATATGCATAACTGCATTCCTATAACTGCAAGTCACTGCCTTTATTAACATACTTACAAATATATTTAAAAAGAAGAAAGAAGGTTCAGACTAAAACATATAAAATTGCAAAACATTTAAAAAAGGTAAAAAAAAAAAAAAAGGAACAAAAAGGGGGATAATAAAAATACGAACGAAATATTTAACTTTAAACTTAAATCATTCAACACAGTTCAATAGCGATGCAATGGGAAAAGGAACATTTCATTCCACTAGAACAAAGCACTCCAAAGAAGTCAACTTCACTATATAGTTTGAATTCAAATGAAAATTAATTAACAGAACAGAATTCTCACTAATTGCACTGAAAAATAAGAAAAACAATTAAAAATCTAAATGAAGAACAATGAAAAAATAAACTATACTCACACATAATCAACACTATCATAAAAGACACAGCTCAATAGCAATGCAATGTATCCCAAAATAATTAAGGTGACTGTCTACATTCAAAATGTAACAGAGAAATGGAAGTATCATTAATGACCGGAGTAACATAACACTACCAAAATACAATACTAACGTTAATTGCAATAAGAACTGAACTACCCTTATCAGTGCGAAGTTTTGATTTGTAAAAATATTAATAAAATTAAGAAATAAATAAATAAATTCTGCATGAAATTACTGAAAAAGTCAGTTGTTTGATTGATTGATTTTTGTGGGATATGGAGCAGCAAAGGCTATAATCCCATTTAATAGATGTATTTCATTCAGTAGATGTCAAAGTACTTTAATTTATGCAGGAATATTCTGAACACTTGTTTATTAGCGACTATTGCTTCCAGGAGTTTTTTGAAAGTAGTATTCAGCTGTGGATTTATCTTGAGAGTATTCCATAGATGATTTCTTTGGGAGGAGTATTTGTTACAATTTAAAAGGATATGCTCCAGATCGTTGATATAGTTTCATGTGCTACAAATTGCATTATTCTGTAGATGGAATTTGTATAAAAGTCCTGGAGTTATGATCATTTTACAGATGATTCGAATGATAAGAATCTCCTCTCTTCTGGTTCTTGTTCACTTGGATATTTTGTCTATTGTCGGAATGTTTCCTAAGTCTTCAAAATATTTACTTGAATAAAAATTTTCATTGGTTTTTGTCATTCTTTTTCTGTGGATGTTGCTATGGATATCCTCTGAAGCAATCCAATCGATGAAAATGTTGGACTCCGTAACCGATTTTGCGAGATAATCCACCTGTTCATTCCAAATAATTTTCGAGTGTCCCTGAGTCCAGAGTCAACCATTTGACTTTGAAATTGCGAGAGGATGAAAATTTTGCTGGCTAATCTGTGAATAACTTTTGGAGATTTTATATTATAATTTTTAGAGCAGTTAGAACTGAGTGACTATCTGTAAAATTAACAATTTTTATTTAATTCTGTGAGATCATCTAGAGCTTCTGCTGTAAATATAGTGTTAATGGGGTTTAAATTGTAAGCAAAGGAGGAATTTTTCGTTATGCCTGCAATAGAAGTCATGTTATGGTTTTTTGAAGCATCCATAGCTACTATGAAATAAACTCGGTAGTTATTGCTCACTATTTCGTCAAATAATCCTCTGATGATAAAAGTTAAATGGTTTTTGTCCTGAAATCCAAATTCATTGGTGTAAATTCTACATGGAAGCTGTGTGAAATACATCAATCTGGGGATAGAAATTATATGATGCCCATTAATATTCAAAGTATTAGAGATATTGCTTTTGTCCTCTTCCAGAACATTTAGATTTATTGTATCAGGGCTATTGAGATGCAGAGGGGGAAAGTCACCATTTGAAATTTGGGATATAAAAAATTTATTCGCTAGCCTTTTTATTTTCTCCGACAATATTTCCTGATCAGTTATTTGTAAAAGTATAATGTTTGGAGTTCATTGTGGAAAACCCAAAGCGATTCTGAGTGCTTTAGTTTGAATGAAGGTAATTTGTAAGTAAAATCATAAACATCCCGCGATAATACTACCCGAATGTTGCCAAAATTACAAAACGAAATTTTAGTTGTTAAAAGAATAATCATTAAAAAATGATTTATTCGAAAAATAATTCTAAGTATCAAAGAACAAAGTAATAAATAAATAATCCAATCGATAATCATAATTATAGTAAAAATATGTAATAATCCCGAAAAAACTGTGTGTAAAGTATAAATTTTCGCATTCAGAGAGAAACGTGACATCATATGACGTCATAACATCGAAAAATCACTTAAAAATTAAATTTCAAAAAATTTAGAGTGAATTACGAAATAATAAGTAAGTAAAAATCCGTCCGGATTAAAAAGCAACGTTCTGTCAAAATTTCAGATCAAATGCTCCATTAGTTTCGGAGATTAGCGGCTTTGAACAAACAAACATTACATTTTTATTTATATAGATAAACTGGAAAATAGATACAAAGAAGGCGAAATATGTGGCTGAGAATTAAATTCGGGCTCGGAAGATAGAACGAGGATATTAAAACCACTATATTCTATTTGGCGCACTGGAAGGAGGGAAAAAAGTATTAAAAGCATTAGTCGTGTTGTAAAAGAATTATAAAATTTTCGAAATCTTAGGATTTGAGAATTAAGTTAACGATGTTTTGAATAGAAGAATTATCAAAGATGTGCCGTGTGTTAAAATTCTTAACGCTTTGTTGAAATATTGTTTAATAATAGGAAGTTCAATTGCTCGTCACATATTATACTAGATGATTTATTTGAAATAGAATTGAAATTCGCCTGAAAAATAAACAAATATATAAAAATAACAATCTCCAGAAAACTTCATTTTGCTACAAAAAGCAAATAAATGAATTAATACAACTTTTTTTTTAAAAAAAAAAAAAAATGGAGAATTGTCAGAAACAAAGATAGATTTTGATGTTATGAGACATAATAACTATGAGCAAAAATTATGCTCAGTGAAGGCAAAATCTACTTTATCGGTCATTTAAACAACAATTTTTCGAAATGTAAAGTGAATACCGAAAAAAAAAATCACTTCGAGGTGCAATCATCAGCACCAAATTCGAACTTCAGGGTTATTCTATTTTTGCAATACATCTACCCTCCCCCCCCCCATGCTTACTCTTACTTTTATTGATATATATAGAAGAAAGATTTATAGAGACTGAAACAAAAACTATTGATGCTATGATATTTTTAACCATTTTTAAAAAAAATACGTATCGGGAAAATTGATGCAAATAGAGAAAGAATGCGAAAAATATCACTAAAAATTAATTTTTTTTGGCGGTAGTAAGATTTGGCTCCTTTCACACTTCAGCAAATCATTCTAAATTTCTGCGATTAACAGTTTGGATTCGCATAACACAGACAAACAATTTGGAAAAGATTAAAATGTAAATATTAAATAACCTTAATTCAAATATTACAAATAATTCCAAATATTGTTTTGTAAGTGATTGTTAAAATCACATTTTCTAAGCTGAAAATATCTACAACTTTTTTTACTTTGTCAGCGTGGCAACATTTTAAATTTTTATATCAATAGAATCCTGCGTTTTGTGAAATGCGAAAGCTCGAAAGAAGGCGAGTGACTTAATTGTCATTTTTATTCAAAAGAACATAATGAGAGGGAGATTTCGACTTGATCGGACGTCTACTACAGCAGCTCATACTACTTTAGTTTTTCACACACCCAAGCAGCACTTTTTAATGCTATTGTGCGAAGGTGTGGTTTAATTTGATTTTTTGGCTTGATTTTTCGATAGGATTATTGGACCTTGAATATGGATATGGATTTCAATTTCTCCCGACCGGCATCGCCAAGGTCTACACCACCAAGTTCTGCCTCCCCCTCCCCAACCATTCAGACCAATGAAGTCTGCAACACAAGGGAGAGTGCTAGAACAAAGGCTTGACATCTTGTGAGCACAACTTGATGAAGCATACGTCTATGTATGCCATATAGAAGAAAAATTCCAGGACGCTATTAGAGAATTCTACCAAGGAGCATATGCCCTGTATAAGTCTGCTGAGCAATCAAGAACCAAAGCGGAGGGTAAGTACAACTCATTTCCTAACTGTCCTATTCCTGGCTGCCCCTACCACACTAAATTACCTAAATCACCTAACAAAAACAACAAACAAAACGCACAGACGAAGAAGGATACATTACCCTTCCTAGTCTCAAACAAGCTAAAAAATCATTTTTAGAACAACACATCCTCCAAATTACAGAAACTAACACAAAATTTAAAAAATTTCAAATTAACACACAAGAGATCTCAGAGAGTTTTCAGCACGAGAAAATAACGGAGGAACCCGTCGCTCAACTCAAAGAAAAATTACCGCCTCCAGTAATGCTTAAAATTACTAAAAATTACAGAAACCAGCTTAAGGAACTCTCACTGATTTTTGAAAATTTAAGAACTAAACTGTCGGGTGAATACATAAAGCTATACGTAAACACCCCAAAGGAATACAGGCAACTTGCCAAATACTTACGAGACTCTTCGAAACTCGAACACGAATATTACGTGATTAAACCCCTTCAGGAACTCCCATTGAAAATTTGTATAAAAGGCTTACCAAGGGACACGCCAATGGATGAAATTAAAGAGGAACTCAACAGCATAGATATCTTCCCTATAAAAGTATGCCAGTTACAAAACAGGAGATCCAAAATGCCACTTACCATTTTCTTGGTCACGCTACCCAGAACAGTGGAAGTCCAAGAAATATTCAACATAAACAGACTATGTTACTATGACATAGTCTATAAATAGACTATGTATAGTCTATAAGAGTCGAAGGATATAGAGGACGAGGAGGCAATGCTTCCGATGTAACTACTTCCATCACACAGCTGAAAATTGTCATATGTCTCCCAGATGTTTAAAGTGTGGTAATCCTCACTTAACCCGATATTGCAATATCAAAGAGAAAATTCGCAACCCGAACTGCATAAACTGTGAAGAAATTGGACACATCGCATCCTATGGATGCTGCGCAGCTTTCCCGAAACTCCCAAAAAAGAAAACAAATACATTTAGCAGCAACAGAGTACGAAAAGACTTTACTTACGCAAATGCTGCCAACAACGCCCAACCGATGGAGCCTCACAACTCTGAGATCTCTGAACAAATTGAGGCCAATAAACACTATAACAATCATCATAACAAGAATTAAACCAGAAATCCAAATACAGAAAACTTCTACGATGCCATCGAGCTAATAGGAAACCTTGGAGAAATTTTCAACAAGCTACCAGGACTTTTAAAACACCTACCAAAAATCAAAGCAGCCAAGGGCTCAATTAATAAGCGCTATGCATTGATAGACGCTATGATGGATAACGATAATGACGTTGAAGTCACAGTATAAACTAATTGGCCTCAGTTTGGAACGCGAATGGGGTCCTATCTCACACTGTTGAGCTTAGGGAATTTGTACAGAAGCATAGTCCCGATTTTCTTTTAATTCAAGAAACTGACTAAGAGCCACAACACAAATTCCATATACCTAACAACATCATTTATAGAGACGACAAATTAAATCAAACCATGATCTTAGTTAAAAATACCCTAACACATCACAGACTGACTACCCCACCACTCCAACACATTGAAGCAACCATTGTTATTTTTGAACCACCTAATCACAAACCTTTGCTCATAGCCTCAATTTATGTCTTTCCATCATCAGATCAAATCCTATTCACGAAAGACTTGGAAATTATCATGATAACAAACAAAAACTGTGTTATTTTTGGCGACTTTAATGCTAAACACAGCGACTGGAATTGCTCAGTAAATTCAACTAGAAGAATTCAATTAAAAAATTTTACTGATAAAAATGATATTCAAATAGCTTTCCCACCAACACACACTAGATTTGGAAACAACTCAGCAAATACATTAGATATTGCATTAATTAATGACTTTAATTATAAACACACAACCATTTCTATGTCAGAACTATCCTCCGACCACAATCCAGTCTTTCTAGAATTTAACCTCAAAACAACATTCGAAATCAACACACGTTCAAGGGCTACATGCTGGTCAAAGTTTAGACGAGAAATCAATAATAATATTAAAACTCAAAATTTTGAAACAATTAACACTACAACTGACATAGAAAACAAAATTATGGATCTCACAGAGGAAATCAACAAAACATGTAATAATGCTTCATCACCTATCATCAATAAAAATACTAGATATACACCCCAAGATGTTAAAACACTCTTTAAAAACAAAAATTATCTTAGAAAACAATATCAGAAAAATATTGACACAGCAATTAAAACTGAAATGAACAGGATACAAAATAAAATCAAAAAGAAATTCAAAAATTCACTAACGACAGCTGAAACCAAAAAATAAAATCCTTAAATAAGCAGGATAACTCAGTTTGGAATCACATTAAATTTTACAGAAAAAAGAGATGTAATATCCCTACTCTAAAAAATAACAGCAGCACAACTAACACACAAAAAGCAGCACTACTGGCAAACACACTAATACAAAATTTCCAAGAAAACCCCAGACCAGCAAACTCAAACACTAACATTGATACAGTAGTTCACAACACATTACAGCACTTCTTTACCTCCACAAGAGCGTCACACTCCATAGAATCAATTTGGCCCAGCGAAATAATTAACTACATTAAAAAAGTATACATCAAAAAAGCTCCTGGTAAGGATGGAATTACCAACAAGATCCTTAAAAGCTTCCCATTAAAAATTATCATACTCATCACTTTTTTAATCAACAAAATTCTAAAAACGCAGTACTTCACTGAATGCAGGAAAACTGCAATCATTTTTTCTATTCTCAAACCTGGGAGAAATCCCCACCTACCAGATAGCTACAGACCCATCTCTTTACTCTTTTCACTCAATAAACTTACAGAATTTATAATACTTCAAAAAATAAAAGAGCACATCACACAAAATAATATAATAACCCCCAACCAATATGGTTTCGCCAGAAAACTCTCAACAGTACACCCGCTACTTCGATTAACTGAAGTAGTTTCATCAGGTTTTCAATGACACAAAACAACAGGTGCAGTCTTTTTAGATATACAGAAAGCATTTGACAGAGTTTGGATAGAAGGGCTCACTTACAAACTCATTAAATACTCATTTCCACACACACTTATACACCTAATCCACTCTTACATTACAGGGAGAGAATTCCAAGTTAAAGTAAATAACACACTCTCTACCCCTAGGAAAAATTAGTAATGGAGTGGTCCAAGGTTCGTTAATCGGGCCCTATTTATTTAATTTATTTCTTAATGACATTCTACATACACATTAACAACACTTAACATGCATGCTGATGACACAGCTGTGCTTGCTTCCTACAGAAATCCAAAATCTGTCACCTTCGCACTGAATAAGCATCTTGCGCTACTAGAAAAATATTTTATTGATTGGAAAATTAAAATAAATGTGGGCAAAACTGCAGAAATACTTTTTGCAAGAAAAAAGAAAAATGTTAACCCTCCCACTTTCTACCAAACAAAAATCCCGTGGTCTAACACTGCTAAATATTTAGGTGTAACTCTAAATAAATCCCTAACCTGGAATAAATATATTACACTCACGCTTGAGAAGTTCCGAAAAATGAAATGTGCAATTCACCCTTTAATAAGTCGGAACTCAAAAATGACATTAGAAAATAAACTGCTTCTGTACACCTTCAATCAACGCCCCATCATATCACATGGATGTCCGGTTTGGGCTTATGCGGCCAAATCTAATATTGATATACTAGAACGATCCCAAAATTCCTCACTAAGATTAATCACAAAAGCTAACTGGTACACAAGAAATGATGATGTTAGAAAAGCCTTAAAAATCTTCACCTTCAAAGAATACATTAAGAAACTATCCATAAACTTTTTCAACAACCTCCATTCCACTGAAAATGAAAATATGATAAATTTAGAAGAATATATCCCTCTACCAAATACCAGACCAAGACCCAGAGGAATCCTTTCAGACTCACACCAACCACCTTAATTTTATTAAACATCAAAAAAGCTACTCAACTAAATTACATTTAAATCAGATCTTAACTATTCTTAAAATACTTATTTCTCCACGGCCGCATAGCCTTTACTGATAGTCCACACCCACTCTCCTCCTTAGTATTCGCAGCCAACACGGGTAGCCAATAGGACACTTCCCCTCCGCCCTCATGCATCCAATGAGAAAAAGGACTTTCATATCCTACCACCTCAGACAAGCAAAGACCATACTTCACCAAAAATCAACAGTATGAACAGCAACAGCCAATAGGAACTCTTCATTTTACCCTTCAACCAATAGCAGCTAATCTACCCAATACTACCCAACAGAAAGTGTAAAAGTCATCAATAGTCAAATCTTCACTACTAGAATCATGACACGAGCTTGAAGGACGCTCTCGCAGACTAGACGCTCGATGAAAGCTCAACTTGCGTGCGTGCGTGCGTTCTGAAAAGCGATGATTAGAGTTGATGAATAAAAATGAACATGACATTGGTATTTCAATTGTATAAATATTCAAGTCAAACACCGTTAAAGTAATAAGCTCCTATAGCAGTCTCATATCGCAACAAAATCTTTATCAACATCTCATAAAGTAGCCACCACTGGAAGATAACATATTTTCAGTAGTATTCTCATTAGCAGTTATATTACCAGACTTATTAACTTTAAAGATGTTTGACTTGAATATAAACACAATTACAATACCAGCGTAGTCATTTTTATTCATCGACTCCAGAGAACTGAAAACATTATTATTATATTACTCTGTCGTTACATTAATTCGAATAGTTTAGTTATTCCATCAAGTTGTTGTTCATTATGAAGATCAACTATAAGTTTTATTTTATTTAGAAAATCAGCTTCTATAAAAACTTTTATCAATTCCAGGTACTATGAACGAAATTGGGAATTCTCTTTTATATTCATAGTTAAAATGTTATTCCATTAGCAGGAATTTCCGTGCAGTTCGCTGAGATAATGAAAATCATTTACTGTTGTTGTATGTTGAGTCACACAAATTTGGCTAATATCAGAACCTGAATCCAACAAGAACCGCAGTCCTGTGTCTTTGTCATTAAAAATAAACGAAACTTGAGGCTTTGAACAGTTGCAGCCACTAATCCAGTTCATCCTAGGACTTTTCCGATTTTTCTCATCAAGTGCATAGCGAATAACATTTTCAAGATCGACAACATTCGCCTAACTTAAAATGAAAAAAAAAAAAAAAATTTTTTTTTGGATTAAATAGTTTATTTGATCGACGACAGCTTCGAGATTGTGATTGTTTACTAACGGTGCACCAAGATGCAAGTCGAGGGTTATTGGCAATGGACCTCGCAATTTTGAACCTTTGTCAATTAACGAGGATGACATCTCCCTCTCCAAGCTTCCACACCACACCAATAGGAGGACACTGAGCTTCCACGTTTCAAAAGCGTAAAAGCCCTGACTATATGGAAAGTCTTTTGTGACATCAAGACAGGAGCTCACAATTCGACGAAAACTGCCAGTCGCGGGTCCACGACTATGAACACTAGATGCTGCGAGATCACTCATTACAACAGCGAGATATATTTCGGTGATGATATCTAAATTTTATTCTAGATTATTCATATATATAAATTGAAACAATTTTTCATTTTAATGTAGCTGTTCTTGCAAGTAAAGCATCATTACCGTTAACGTTTGACCAAGATGCATATTTTCTTTTTGAATTTAATATCACGAATTTTGTCAGCCATTGTAGCTACAGTTTGTTTAAATTTTCTTCACTTACTTGAAGAATATTCTTCATAAAATCTGGCATTTTATTGTAGCAATTATTTCTGTTACCAGAATTCCATTTTCAGTAGTCATATCAAATAAACAAGTAAAATGCTTCGTGTCACCCATTGTAATCTTCCAGTAGCGGCTATGTTATGAAATGCAGATAAAGAATTTCTAGTGACATCAGATTGCACCACTTTAACGGTGTTTGACCTGAACACAAATAAAATTGCAAGATCAACTCTGAGTTCATTTTTATTCATCAACTCTAGTCATCTCTTTTCACAAAATGCAGGATTCTATTTATATAAAAACTAAAACTATTTCCACTTCGACAAAACAAACACACACATATATATGTAATTATATAGGTACAGTTTAGCAAATACGATTTTAACAAGCATGTATAAAATAATGTTTGAAATTATTAGAGATATTTGAATTACAGCTGTTTAATATTTGCGTTTTAATTCATTATAACGTCAAAATATAATTTCAAACTTATTCATAAGACCTGTGCTTTGTTCTTTTACCATAAATTGTTCTTCAGTAATAGATTCCTCAAGGTCACCTTGAAAAGCACCTCTTTCCAGATGCCGGATTTTTTCCCTGAAAGATGAAAGAAAATTTTAAAATATTCTGTAAAACTACAGCCACAGTCAAAATTCAAAAGTATTAAGCAATATAGATTTTTGTTCACTTAAAGAAATTTAAACTTAGAAACCTTTTCATTGAATGAGTCATTTCCTGGGAAAGATATATCAAATATTTTTAAGCCCTCGCAAGTCATTTGTCATGCAGATTTTGTACAATGTAAGTGGTCATGCAGTACAAAATTGACTAAATCATTTGATAAGAAGCTCAATAAAATATTAACTTTTAAATATTGTTATGTATCTTAATTTTAATCGATAATTTTGTTCATTGGGTGGTTTTTATTTATTATTTTGCAGAAAGGGGGGGGGGAAATGATTTAAGAATTTTGTCAATCTAATACTGTAATTACTGTGGATATGGCTAAATATTGTAATATTCTCCACCCAAAAAACTTGGACAATCAAAATGTTAGTCCTGAAGTAAAAAAAAAAAACTGTGGACAAAAGTATTGAGAACTCTTTCATTTTCATTCATTCATGGAATGTTTTTCTTTGGAACAAGAATTCTTTCTATATCTATATCTTCAAAGGTGCTTTCAAATGACACATATATAGTAGACATTGTGAGCGATGCAAATGGTTTTTGGCACATTTGATGTCGCAGTTGCTTTGGTAAATCAGTTTTTTTATCAGTAAATTTTGGAAATAATTGAATTTACTTGAAAAATAACCGAAAAAAATTAGCAGGCATTGCACAGCCCTGTGATAATTCAATTTTCAAAATGACTTGAGATTATTACTTGAAAATCTCAAATAAAGCTAAGTTCTCTTGTTAGAGCCAGGTTTTAAATGATTACAAAATTTTAGGAGATTATATGATATACAAAGAGATGTAAACTAAGAGGAAGAAGACAAATTTTAAGCTTGCAAGTACAAAATATTTTGCCGAATCTTTGAAAATTTGAAAAGAAATTTCACCTGCACTAGTTTCTAATTTGTCTTATGAAATTAATGAATTAAATTTTTCTAAGTAACCAGAAATTTTAATAAAGCTATTAAAAAAATTTAAAGATTAGAAAAAATTGAGAATTTAGGTAAATTTGGATAAACGCAATGAGAAATGCGTTACTATCTGAAATTTTAGTCATTAAAAGACAAGTAAGATAAATAAATTCCTGAAATTTTGCTCATTAATATTTTATATATAACTGCAGAATAATTAAAATAATACATTTCTAAATATTTTTGTAAATAGAATTTTTTTAACAGTTAGAAACTACACCGAATTGATAACATGAACAAATTTTTCCTTGTTTCGGATTTTTCTTCCTCGATTTTTTTCTCGAATGTTATTTTTATGAGGCTAGTTTGAAGTTTAAGACTGAATAAATGCAAGTAAAAAAACATTTTACATGTCAACATTATATTTTAAGATGGGCTAAAAGGTATAAACGTATTTTGGGTTAGATGTAGGTAGGAGTTTTAAAGTTATTTTAGACTTGTTTTTTTTTTAGATACATTTTATTTTTAATGAATTATTTTGATGTGACTAAAATGAATGCTTTCTTTTATTTTTTTGATTTGATTGCTTCTTGAATAAGGACTTTCGCTTGCATTTTTTTTTTTTTTTGCCATTTTATTGTTTTGCGAAGTGAAAAGGATTGGATTCATAATACCAATAAAAGTCCGTATCATCAGTCGGAAGCTTGAGACAACATTTTAAATTGCTTTATCTCCCTTTCTGACTTTATTGTCTGATTTTTAATGAGTTCTCTTCCACTGACATTGTAACTTTGTCTGGGTCAAAACTCTAAAAGCTTTTCTTTCACATTTTAAAGCGCTCAACTGAGTTGAAATTTTCTACACTACACTGTTTGGGATGACAATACGATAATTTAATTATAATTAACAAAAACTTATTGATTAAAACTAATTATTAAAGAATTAAATTTTTACTCCAAGTTTCTTAAATTTAATTACATGTAGTTGATATAATATTCAATTTAATAACTTATCTTTGCTTTAACTTTAATCACATTTAGCTTAAATATGTTCAATTTAATAAAATAATATATCGTTTGCTTTAATTTTAATTTACATGTAGCTTAACTGATTAACATAATGCTTAATTGATTTAAAAAATTTTTACTTGCATTTATTTTAGATGATAAATTTAATAAACATCAAATAATAAAATAAATTATTAAAACTAGTTATTCAATAAATTCAATTTGACTCAACATTTTCTTTAGCTCTTAAAATGTATGGTATAAAAAATTCAGTTAAGCAAAGTGTGAAGTTTGAAAGAAAACCAGTGATCATTAAACTCGTTTTCCCCCGGTGTTATTTGTAATATAATTCGATAGAATGAGTTGGTTTGAACAATAATTATAAGTGTAAAAACACATTGTTCCATTCCAAAACATGGAACGATATTAATAACATGATTTCCTTTATTCTACATTTTTTTGCTTTTCTATCACTTGATTTTCGCTTAGAAATATTTTGGTTCTTTATGTTGTATACTTAAAACGCCAGGGTTCAATGATTACGTCGTTATGCCAAAATTATAGAAACTTTATTTACAGACACACTTTAACTATTGAAATGAAAACAAGACAAAAACATGGCGTCTCTCGCTCGTGAATATCAGTTGCTGAGTGATCCAATACACTTCGCGCGCTACTACTGCAGCGCCACCATACAGTCTTAAACGGTTTAAAGGCTTGATGGAAGATAAGATCTAGTTAATTTAATAATAAAATTATCTATATTTCCGCTAGTTTTTTTTTTCTTAGCTTATAAATTATTTTTCAATGTCAATTCTAAAATTAGTCCGTGATTCGCAACAACTCTTAATTTTTTTTATCCCTATAATATCGGATTACCTGTAATCACTTATTATATTCTTCTATTGATTTTTCTCGTTGTAAACATTACACACAAAAGAATCATCATCTTTTAAATCCATAAAGTAGTATTGTAATTTTAAAACACGACCCATTTTTTTTATTATATTTTTTAAAAAAAAATAATGTTGTTACTTTTAATAGGAAATTATATTTGTGGGGGAGTTCGAAAAGTAAGTTTCAATATTTTTCACAGATTAAATTTATTGTCAGTAAAAAATAAATAAATAGACCATGTCATCATGAACTATATGTCCTTGCACTATTTTTCGACATCTTCGCAATTGATACTGAGGCATTTATTGTGGTGTGTAATCAGAGTTTGAAGAATCCATCTAGTAAAACTCGGCGAGGCAAAGGTATTTGCAAGAGCCGCCTCAGTATTGTTTGGATGAACTAAGCATGACGCAGTATAGACACCACGTCTAACTCTATTATGCCTGTCCTCCATATTTTGCACTCTTGTAGTGTTGTTTTCTAGTTCGTGGATGGGAGAATTTCTCATGATCATCCTCCCCACTCTACCTTCCTCTCTCTGAACATCATCCAATCATTTTGATGAGACATGACATTGTTCACCATACACGGTCTGTAGGCCTTCATAGATGAGTTGTCCCATGTGTCCATTCGTACCGGATTACAGCTCACCTCCATTAGCCGATCACTTTGTGAGCTTCACGTCTTGGCTCGTTGCTCTGCTGCTACTTTATACGCACGCACGAATGCCGCACACACACACACACACACACACACACACACACACACACACACACACATTACACACATATATATATAGGATATAT
>BMAW01056636.1:428283-451062 GCA_019974015.1 Nephila pilipes
AGTTACCACTAAGTAAAATACAAATATCTTACACTTATAATTTTGGAGGCTTACAGTGGACTCGCAACTCTTTAATATGTTCAAATGAGGTTGATGGTTTTAAATTTTAAATTGTAATTATTTATAATAAAAAAAAAATTTAATATTTTTTTTGATTTCCTTAAATATTTAGTTATTTTTTCTATTAATAATTGATTTAGTGTTGGATTTCTTAGTATGTTATATAAGTTGTGATATGTATTATTATGTTCATATATATATATATATATATATATATATATATATATATATATATATATACACACACACAATATAATAATAATACTTAAAAAAAAAAAAAAAACACGCCAAGAAAGGGTACTTCGAACTGCGCTCTCAGCAGGTGTATATAGAAGCGATTCTCAATCTGATGTAGTCCAAATTTTATCGCATTACGATTTAGGATACCTTTCAACGACTGAAAAATGCCTCGCCGCAGGATACAAGCTTATTAAGAGCAACTGTCAGAGTTTGAAAGATATCGTATCATTGGATTAAAAGAGGCAATTTGGGAAATTGCAGAATCGATCGTCATATGGTCGAAGCATTACGGTTGGGGAAGTTGCTGCTAAGAATGGACTGGGCAGATTTCAGCGTCATGTGGTAGCGGTCGACATAGTGCCACAGCAGATCGGGAGGACAGAGTGATTGTCAGATCAGTGTCACAGCGCCTGATTCCTCGTTATCAACCATCGGACGTGCGATCCGCACACGGTGTCCACCACGACCATTCACAGACGGCTGATAGAGCGAAATCTACGCTCTTATCGACCGTTCCTGCTCTGTCTCACGCCAGCGCACCTGTCGAGCTAGATTACAGTGGTACTTGGCTCGATCAGGTGGAATAGATTTGACTGGGACGTATAGTGTTTAGACGAATCCTCTTCCAACTGTGTCTTGATGATCATCAAAGACGTATGGATACTCCCAGGACAACGTGCCGATCCCTTGCTTTTACTATTGCACTCCCACAGGCCTTCAATCAGGAGTTATGGTCTGAGGTGTTATTTCGCTTGATAGCCGGACCCTTTGGCGTCATTAAAGGCACACTTACAGCACAGCGGTACGTCGACGACATTCTGCAGACTTGTTTTGCTACCGTCTTTTCTGGTATTCTGGCATAATTTTTTCAGCAAGTTAATGCCGACCCACTGCACGTGTCTATAAACTATCTTATAGCTTGTCAAACACTCACTTGGCCAGATCTCACTTCAATCCTAGTGTCTGGGATATGTAGGAAACCAACTGCATCTGTCAAGATAGACCTCGCCCGACAATTGGAGCAAATTTGGAAGAAATTCCACACGAGTCCACCAGAGAGCTTTATCACTCTATACATCGTAGTAGGCTAAAAGTGGAGTTACCATTGAGCTCGTTATTTTATAACTACAGTAACTCTGAAATAAATCATTAAATTTTTCTGAAAATTTAATTAATTTCTATTCTGTACATAATTTCTATCCGCCAATTTTTGTCTCCATCGGATTACTCGTTCTTGGTGCGTCGATTTTTTAAGTTATATATATATATAATATGTTGATTTTCCAGCCACTTATTAAAGAATTAATTTTATTTTCCAATGTACTGTAAAACCAGTTCTCAGATACTCGATAGATGGCATCACAGATCCGCGTCATGTGATAGCTGATACAGCGCCACCTGTTCCAGAACAAAGCTGAGGACTTTTCGTTCTCGCTCTCTTCCCTCCACTTTCCGCTTCTCTCTTCCTTTGCATTATCCAGTCGGAAGTAAATCCTAAACACCAGAGCGCGTTCACGCCCTTCGCCGATATGGGTTAAATGGGGCAGCCATCTATTTCGCTCAATGAGACTGGTCAGTTCGTCACTCTTATTGTATATATTTTTCATCTCTCGTTTAATAAACTAGTAAAAAACTGCTGTAAGCATCGTCATTGAATTTCTACAAAAACAAATATAGAATCCGGTGATGGATTACCCCCTGACAACAGCCTTGGCTTTGCTTAAGAGCAAACTATCGTAGATTCAAGATGTACAATCTCATTCTCATTGCCACCACCACACACACACACACACACACACGCACACACACACACACCACACACACACACATGCACAGCACACACACACACACACACACACACACACACACACACACACAAAATCAATATTTGACATATATATATACATATATATATATATATATACTAGTGTTCAAAATCGAGAGAATTTGTATATATTTTGTCGAATTTCATGAAAGAATTGAACGAAGTGTAAATACTGCTCTTCGAAATAAAGATGCATTTTGTACGTTGAATACCAACGTATTTCTATCATATTTGTATGGGCGAAACTAGTCAAAAATAGGGATTAATAAGCGAGTGGGCCAAATTCCGCATTTTGTTCGCTAAGACAGCGAATTTCTTGGTTTTTGCAACAATCAGCTTAATTTAAAATTCAAACAATAAACTGGAGTGAACTACGCTTAGATGAAAGGTGAGGTAGTGATTTATGGGTAAGCTAGAAACAGGGCAGTCTCAAATTCATATTTGCAGGAATTCAATTTAACGCCAGTGTTGTGTCATATATGGAAACAGTTAATGGCCATATCCGTCAAGAGAAAGCCTGGAGCAAGGTCTTCAGAAGATACTTGACGGAGAAGATCACATTTGTCCATTACAGGGAGGCGTAACAGGGATGCTAGCTTCAGGGTCTTTCATGAGTTGTATGCAGGCACAGGAACAAGTTTCAAGGGTGAAGGTTTCAGAAGACTTCATGAGAGAGGGCTTTGCAAGCAGACTTGTGTTTGCGTCCCGCTCAGTTCTATGAACAGGAGAGTCCACTTAAAATGATGCAGATATCATACAGATTGGAGCCTGAATCAGGGTGGACCGTTCTTCTATTGATGAGTCCTGGTTCAGTCAATGATTTTCGCAGTATTTTCATATGGAGAAAACAAGGACTAGCTACCTGCCCTCAATGTCCAAGACATCGACCATTACGGAGCGGAGTTACTTGGGGGCAAGCATCTTTTTGGATGGCGCAATATACCTCCATGTCTTTGAAAGAGGCACTGAGACTCGTAGAAGTATAGGGAAGAGGTTTTGGATCCCTGTGTTTGCCTTTCAGGGTCCAATGGTCTTGATTTCCTTTAATGGATGACAACGATAGTCTGAGAGCTCAGCTGGTCGTACGAATTTCTGGAAAGTGATATTCGCCGGAGGGATGAGCCAGATCTTAAATCCTAGTCATAGAACATGCCTGGGACACTCTGGGGAGGGACAATTGCAATTCACAAGCACCTTCCAAGAACTGTCCAAGACCTGAAAACAGCGTTGCTGAACGGATCAATTGCCAGGAGCTCAACTCCCTTATTTCCAGCATAAAATCACGTTGCGAGGCTTATATATCTGTAAGAGGGACATCTCCCCATCAACCCATTTTCTTTGTTCTATTCTGCAGCTGCTAGTTTCATACCTAGCGACTCCGATGAGTGTACGCATCGATGCTGTATGTGTTAACCAACTGTTGAATGGATTATTTTTTTTGTATTACATCAACCCTATGTACAAGCCAATTTCATTAAAATCTGTGCAGTATATATATATATATATATATATATATATATATATATATATATATATACCTGACTGCTTTCATCTGTCCTAAATAATCTTAACAAAAGTGTTATAAAAATCCCCTTAATTAAAAAAAAACATTGCAATAAAATAAATTAAATAAAAAAAATATACGTCAGAACCAAAGATAAACCTTCATTGACCAAAGACAAACCATAAAAATTACCAATCTAGTTAGATTAAAAAAGATTTAAAATTTTGATGAACACACATGACATTGTAAAAGATAACGCAGAAATTATACCTTGAAAACTAGATTTTTCCTCGAGCAACCTACTACAGGAAATATCATAGAGTATTAATGCATAGAATTTTAAACAAGAACAAAAATGGAAATAAAAAGCAAATAGGAGAAAAAGAAATTTGAGATTAATTGGAAAAAAATACACAGATTAATCATGAATAACTACAAATATTTGATGTTATATATTTGAATAAAAACAAATTTTCAAAAAAATTATAACTTTTACTGCGAGATTTAAACTTTATAAGCTTACATTTTAAATCATTTTTTAATACAATCTAAAGGAAATTCTACTTCACAAACAAAGTTTTAAACGTTTCCAAAGTTAATGTAGGTATCGGTCATTATTTTGAGTAGCAAATCTAATCTTACATAAGAATAGGTGATTTATATTACCAAAATATCCAGATTCCAAACTGGTCGTTCCCAGCGTATGCGACATCATGTGTTGGCTCCTGTGCTCCAGCGTATCACGGGCGATATGCTCCGGTAAGTGTCTTCCACGGCTCGACATCAATAGAAATACGTAATTAGAAGGAACGTTTTATTGTTTTTTTAATGTACTATATGGCGTTACAGTACTGCAGAAATCTATATGAATAGGTTATTTGGAGTGTTGACTTGCTTATGATATAGGTCGTTTTCACTTCTGGCTACCAGGGAGGAATAATGAAAAGCACGGGTATGCACGGGCTCTTTAAAATGTAATGACCATGATTTAAAAAAGCACTGTGCTTTCTCAGTTTGACTTTTTTCTTTTCTTGTCTATGCTTCTTAGAAGTTCGAAGAATTTATCTTTATGGGGGATAGGGCTTTGGTACAGATGCTCTCAGTCTGTCGATCTGTCATTCGGTCAGTTTTAATTTTAGCGACAGTCAAGTGACGAAAAGAACGAAGTACACACATATACAAGAGTCGTTCACTTAGTCTATAGAAATGGCCTCGAAAATGGTTTGTGTTTAGTAATCATCATGACTCCCTAAACTACTGTCTAAGTCTCAGTTACTCGTATTCGTGATCATGATGCCTTTCAAACTTCAAAACTTCTTCGTCACGACTTTTCCGGTTGATGAGACCATCATCGCCATTTTGGGAAAAGATTCATTGGAAGCAATCACGTTTTGATTTTTGCTTGATTTTTGGTGCTTAATGATGTATCCAAGCCGAACCGACGGTGACTTCTTGACGCAAAATGACGTCAGTAACTCGATGCCTCAGCAATCAAATTTTGAATTAGCAGCAAATTGACAACCAAATCAAAACTAACTTTTGAATCAATGTCAAAATTGTTTTGGACCATTTTATAGGTGGTATCACTTAATGATAACAACAATTTACCTTTCATCAACGAAACAATTGCTGTCTTCTTAAATCAAAAGAATACCTGAAAACAACGTTGCATTTGGAACATTAGTGCAGACCAATGGAAAAAGTATGTCTGGATCCTTCTGAAATACCGCAACCTAAGAAAATCAATAAGCCGAAAGCTTCTGCTCCTAAACCCAAAAAGATGACAAAACCAGCAGTCGCCAAGAAAATACTCGGCTGCCAAGAAGTAATTTATTTTTAACACTAGTTTATTTGTAAATAAGATGTCATTCCATTGTCATACTAGTCATTCCTTCAGATGAAACTCCTAAAAATTTTAATGTGTTGTTTCTGCATTATCAACTTCTTGTATTTCATCTTGTTTTCAATTTATTTCATCTCATAACTCATGAACTGAATTATTACATCTGTAGTGAAATGGGATTTATCTATTAATTTTTGAAATGAGTACCCATTTTTAATTTTATATTTCGTATAAATTTCTGAAGCATGGCTAATATTTAGTAAATAACGGAGTGCATACATATTTTTTTTTCATTTAATAAAATATGTTATGTATATGGCTTTTACAATTATCGCATATTGATTTTGATTTTATTTTATAGATTTGTGAAGTTAGTTTATGCCAAGAATTTTTTAATTAAAAACTGTTGAATGTCATTAATATATTACAGCTTCTGAAATGTGCATACCGTGTAAATTTAATGATTAAAACTTTTCCTCTAGATAGTTAAATTTTGATTCTATGGTATGATTTTTATAACTAGATTAAAATTGTCTCAGTGTTAATCTAATTTGCAATTTGAATTACTGTTATTTGAGTTGCTTCCAGAGAATATTTTCCAAAAGCGAAGATGATCTCCGGCAAAGTGATGACGAATCATTTTTGAGGTGCGAAAGGCGAGAATACGAGTTACTGAGACTTAGCTGTCTAGTGAGTCACGATGCTTACTAAAACTTAACTTTTTTCGATGCATCATCTCTTGGAATTTCTAAGGACGTATTGAACGACCCTCGTAACAGAATTAATTTGACTGATAAATATAAATTAATGTCTCACTTTATTGTTAAAATTGCTTTGTAAATATTTGTATTAAATATTTTTTGAAAATATTACGTAGTTTACTAAAGAAATAACTTTTCCCTGGAAAATCTGTTTCTTTGAGTAATCTATTTCATGAAACGGAACATACAATTTTAACATATAATATTAACTTTTTATACCTCAAAAAAGAATCGAATTTGGCTAGCTTTTATATGACTTAAGTCTTACGAATTTTTTGACAAAAAGTATTGCAATCGTTCATGATAATCAGCATATAAATTCATATTTCTTAGTATATTTATTCAAAACTTACTGTGCAGCAACAAGCTCAGCTTCCAAATTTGCAACATGTTCATTTAAATCACTTATTTCTTGATTTGCCACTCTCAGCTGCATCTCATAATCTGATATTATTTCCGAAATTCTAAAGACAAAAAAAAAAAAAAAAAAAAAAAAAAATTATTTTTTAAAACCTGAGAAATCTTACTTAACATTCTTATTGACAGTGACTTAGAAAAGCTCAGAACGTTATAAGGGAAACGAATGTGAATCTAGAAGTAAAATTGTACTCCGAATCTTTGCTTTTAATTAATAAAGGCTTTATCACGCCTTCAGTTCTCTCAACATTTATTCCATGATTCATAAGTTTTCATTAACTTCGCACCAAAAGCAACACGAGGGCTATTGGCGACGGACCTCGTAATTTTGAGTCTCTGTCAAGTGACGAGGACGAAGACTGAGTTGGTATCCCGCCCCTTTTCTAACTTCCACATCACGCCAACGAGAGGACTTTGGGCCCCGACAGATTTAACCTTGCATCAACCTACTTGCTACAGGGCGAATCTTTAGCGGCCAAGGATGGAACCCGTGCAGATCATGAATCTGAAACCATGACCACTAGTCTACCGCGGCCCATGATTACGAGGTAATAAGCATTGATATTATATTTTCATTACTAATACAACTCAATTTTAAAGGGGCATAGGACATAAAAACAGCAAAATTTCGGAAAATAATGCACACAGATATATATATATATATATATATATATATCACTATTTATCAAAAGTCTCCACATGAAAACTCAATCTGTGTTACGAAATTTATGCATATAAATGTTGCCGCATTGCATTATGTATAGGAAACAACAAGTGAAATTTAACGCGATTTTCAAGTAGCTTCTCAAATCTCATTTTCCTTCCGAACAATCGTATGGATTACTAGGTGGAAACGGTTTTTTTTTTTAAAAAAATTCTATTATCTTGAATTTCAAAATAGTTTACAAATTGTGTTGTTACATAACCTTGCAACAATTGTTACGTGCTCTGCGTCTGGGTAAGTACTTTTATTCATAGAGACTAATTGTTTTATTATCGTTGCACTTACAGGTTACTCGAGGTTTTTCGACGATTAAAAAAGCTTGTAATTTTGACTCTCAGAAAAGTGATGAGGAAGACATAGGAAAGTCCACCTTTCTCTCCAAACTTCTACAGCATATCAACGAGTGACTTGTAATTTCGAAAGAATGTATTAGTTCCCCTGAACACAGGTGGAATCAGGACTCGAGTTTATGACTCTACGGAAAGAATGAAGGCCTCAAGTTCGCTACCATTGACCCCTTGGCTACCTCGGTCATAGCGAATGAAACAGCAACTTGCGAAAAAACTTTCAAAAATAATTCTTATTAATACTATGTGTTAGTATTGTTAACTAAAATTATAACAGATTTTTGTGGTGTAGTTTTCTGTTTTATCTTTAAACGTTTCAACCAAATTCATTGTCCTTACAAAGGCGAGTATTTCTCGAATTCGAGACAGCCTTTTTTTCAATATTAGGTAAAATAGGACAAATAAATTGTAAGAACGTCATAAATGTTTCTTTGATTGATTTATCTTCCGAAACCACACATTGAGAAATAATAGCGTTACCACATATGGTAACATTTACTGTGGTTTAAAGTATTTGACGAAAAGCAAAAGTGCTTGTTTGAAAAAGAAAAGGTAACCTTTTTAATCTTTCTCACTGTAATATTTAAACATTGATAAGCTTCTCGGTTGATAAGGTTTTTGTATCCTTCCTTGACATTAGACGCATCACAAAAACTCGTCGTTTAACACACACATAATGATGTTTATTTAACAAATCAGCTCTCAAATGTTCAGAAATCTTGAAAAGAAAAAACATTTTCCTTCATTTTAGAGTGCTAAATGTTTATCAGTATTAACAGCTGAATTCTTACTTGTTTTAATATACCATGGTCTGCATAACAGGTCAATTGAAAAGTCCCCGGCCTTACACATAGATGGCGCTACTAGAATTAAATCCATATGTTTTTTTAGTTAGCCCTGACCCTCAAAAGATGCGTGTATAAATTTGACAGCTGTCGGATCATTAGTTTGTTAATTATAGCATTTTGAGAGAAGCAACTTTTGTTATTGTGAAAAAAATGGATAAAAAAGAATTTCGCGTGTTGATAAAATGTTGCTTTTTGAAGGGAAAAAATACAGTAGAAGCAAAAACTTGGCTTGATGCCGAGTTTCCGAACACTGCCCCAGGAAAATCAACCTTCAAGGATTGGTATGCTAAGTTTAAACGTGGTGAAATGAGCACCGAAGACGGTGGACGCCCAAAAGAGGTTGTTACTGACGAAAACATTAAAAAAAATCCACAAAATGATTTTGAATGACCGTAAATTGAAATTGAAGGAAATAGCAGACACTCTAAAGATATCAACTGAACGTGTACATCATATCATTCACGAATATTTGGGTATGAGAAAGCTCTGTGCAAAGTGGGTGCCGCGCGAGCTCAATTTTGACCGAAAACAACGACGAGTTGATGATTCGGAGCAGTGTTTGAAGATGATCAAGCGTAATAAACCCGAGTCATTTCACTGCGAAGTCATTTCACCCGATCATTTCACTGCGAAGTCCAATCGACAGTCTTCCGAGTGGACTGCACACGATGAACCCGCTCCAAAGCGTGGGAAAACGCAACAGTCGGCTGGCAAGGTTATGGCGTCTGTATTTTGGGATGCGCATGGAATAATTTTCATTGACTACCTTGGAAAAGGAAGGACTATTCACAGTGACTATTACATAGCGTTATTGGACCGTTTGAAGGACGAAATCGCCGAAAAACGGCCGCATTAGAAGAAAAAGAAAGTGCTGCTTCACCAAGACAATGCACCGTGTCACAAGTCAGGGAAAACGATGGCAAAAATCCACGAATTGGGCTTCGAATTGCTTTCTCATCCACCGTATTCTCCAGATCTGGCCCCCAGCGACTATTTCCTGTTCTCAGATCTCAAAAGAATGCTCGCTGGGAAGAAATTTTCGTCGAATGAAGAGGTGATCGCCGAAACTGAGGCCTATATTGAAGCAAAGGACAAATCGTACTACAAAAATGGTATCGAAAAGTTGGAGGGTCGCTATAATCAGTGTATCACCTTTGAAGGGAATAATGTTGAATAAAAAAAACTAATTTTGCCAAAAAAAATGTGTTTTACTATGGTAGGATGGGGACTTTTTAATTGACCTGTTAGTTAAACATATTGCTTATTTTCGGAAATACATAGTAGAGCCTTTTTTACAGTGTTATATCTCTTGAATTACAATATAAGTAAGAAAGGAGCAATCCAGGGTCATTTTACGAATAACAAGATCATCGCGTCAACTGCTTTAATTTGGCAATGTTGTAATTTTCTCTGATTGGGAATTTTTGAGAGCTCAGTCTACCTTAGATAAGCCACAAAAAAGGCCGCGTAGTAATGTAAGTTTATTATAATATCGCACTCTCTTAAAACATAACTTTGTATAAAACACAATTTTTATCTTTCGGCCCGAAGACAAAAATGCCACTGAAAATGAATTTGCGTGCTACCAACATGAAAAATTGCTGATTCTTGCATTAATTTATTCGCAAGTTAAATAATAATAATAAATTAAAATTAAAGATAAAAATAAAAAAAAAAGAAATTTCACAAACGGACTCTATTTATATTAACTATTTTAAATTTAGCGGAGTTTCTGCGATACTAATACACAAAATGCTAATAATATGTTTAATTTTTTTGTCCCAATATATATTAATTTTTCCATAAAGTTACCGAAAGACAGTATTTTAAAATTTGACTATTTTCCCCCGTTCCTTATTATTTCCCCAGTTATTTATAATTTAAAACAATATTTATTACTTCCATAATTGTTTGTATGTAAACGATTAAGTATCAAAAAATATTTTTACATCTAAAATCACGGTGAAAAAATAATATTAGGAAGATTTCTCATTTAAACGGTATCATTGTATATTTCCCCCTCAACTTAATACGCATCTGACTCCAACTTTAATCAAAGCATCTTGACCGATTACTTGGTCAAATTTGTCTAGAAATTGGGCCAAATTTAACACCTTAAAGTGAACTTAACTTCCAACAATTAGAAAGTTTTAAAAAATTACATTTTTAATGAAAAACTATGCTTTTCAATAAAGTCTTATTGTAATATTTTCGCACATAAAATATTTTAAAGAGTACTATCAAGTTCAGTTGTAATGTTTGTTTAAAGTTTCGTTTGGAAAATCTTAAAGATAAAATTTCCAGATTAAAATCACTAATTTAATCATTGCAGAAATTCTTAAGAATTCATTTTAAAAATAACTAATAGAGTAATACCCTATATTTAATAACTATAGATGATACTATTTTAGATATTTTTCCTCTCATTATTGATTTATATTAATTAGGAATCAGCTCATTTTTTCAAAAGCATTAAAAGTTACTTAGGTCATGTATGAAAATCTTTCTCCTTATACAATTTGTTTTAAAATGCATTAATATTAAAAAGGGCATAGTAAAGAACTTAAGGGAACTACTCAACTCCATTAAGAGCGGTAAAGAAAAACTCAACTTCATTAAGATTTGGAAAGGAACAGCTCAACTCCACTCTAGTTTAGAATAGATGAAAATAGAATGATGCTGCCATGTTGGCTGAAGTGAGGAACAGCATATGATAATCTAGATTTTTGATTATTATACGAGTATATGTTTGTATAATATGTTGCATTAAAATGTAATTCAAGTTTCGCAGCTAAAAAAGTAAACGGACTTTTCTTATTTATCATAAAGACATTCTCACCGCCTTTTAACCACTCTTCCAAAGACTGGAATTTTTTTTCTGGTATATGTCTAAATTTAAGAATAAAATTTTTCTTAATTACCTTTTACGACTGCTCTCATAATATTTTGCTACCTCCTCACCAAGATCAAGGATCTGTAAAGAAATAAGTATTGTTTAGTTATTTCTTTATGGACCTTAAATGTACTGAAATTCCATAATTGATCATTCGCATTTTGTCTCTCTTGGAATAATATCAGCTTATTTTTATAAATCTTGAATCTATAGTTTATCAAAGTACATACGTTTTAACGGAGCAAATTTTAATATAAATAGATTATTAAACAAATATTTGTTAACTATATGTATATGAAAGGACTACAATGCTTTTTGCTTTGTCTATCTTTAATTAGAAAATATGAAAACTGTGAATTATGTTATTTATATGCAAATCACCTTTGTAATAAATACGCAATGTAAACTTTATTATTATTACTTGATTATTATAATATTAGATGAGTATTATTTATTATTAGTCCGATTTCTTTGTGTTGTGAGATAGGTTTCATTTCAGAATGTCTTTAAGGAGGCGAAGGAGGTGTAAGCGTACTGCGTGGCCGTGTCATAGGGATATGAGAAGGCGAATCTTCTTTTCCAAATGTTGTAGAATGACTTTGTTTGGGAATTCGAGATGATCTAGTTTTCCACGAAAAGATTCAAGCAATGGAAATTTTTAATGAAACAGATAATTTAAAAAATGGACGTTATGATTTTTGTGCAGCTTCCTTTAAGAAAATCATGTGAAAAACTATTCTGATAATTAGCCCTTAGTTAAGCAACATGTTTTAAATTTATGGTAAAGATTTAGTCGCATTAGGAATTACTTCAACAATACACTAAAGTAATTCAGGATAACCCAGAGCAGACATCATAGAAGTTAAGACTGACGTAACAGAAAAAGAGTTGAATGGCCCTGTATGTTAGTTGCTTCACCAGAATGTTCGTTAAAAAGGTCGTTTAACGTTAAAAACAAGAACTCTCTTTGACGGAGGGAGTCACAGAAATAACGAACTTTCGTTAAAGGATTGTTTGCGGCCAAGAATAAACTTAAACGCAAATATTTTAGACACATTATTAATTTTAGATTTAAAAAAAAACAGCCTTTTGTGCTCTAACATAAAGTAAGCCTCATTGATGAACGCAAAAAGGATGTTCGATACCTCTAGAGTCAGAATGAACCACGTGTTTATAAAAATTCCAAATACAAGTATACCGTTTCAAGTCAGTTCAAGTCCATATATGTATGTTAACAACCCCGATCAGATATATTGAGAAATTTAAGGACGAACTCCCAGACATTATTGAACTATTAGATAGATGATATATTGATGATCCCATTTCTAGTGGTAACGAACTTGAAGAAGCTCTTTAAATCTCACGAAGAGCAAAAAATATTAGAAAGCTCCTGGAATGGATTTCAGAAAATAGATTAGTAACGATGCTAACTTAATGAAACAATTGCTAAAAGAAAATTTTGATGTACATTCTGTACATGAAAATGTAAGATTAAGAGTAAATCAAACAAAAGTATTAGGATTGTCATGGGACACTTATGAACATAAGTTAACAATCATCACTAGAAGTATATTGAAATTAGTTTCCGTAGGTAACCCTGGGCATCAGTGATATCACAGATGGGTAATAGAGAACAAAATATGATTCTCTTTGATTCACGTTTGGAGAGAAATCGGGCTCTTACGACCTTGAATTTGCCTGACTGGATTATAATTGTTTCCTGTGAATTGTTCCGAAATAAGTCACAATGACAAGTGAAATCATATTTGAAAAACGTTAGCAGTAAGATACAACTCGTCAACTGAGAGCTAGGTATGGCGTGTTATTTCATTTGATATTCAGATTCTGTTGTTGTCATATGTAGCATTCTTACTGAGAAAAGTGTTAAATGGCGATATTTTAAGTAACATTGCATTCACCTTCCATTAAACGTACAGCGGACTCATTTTGCAAGAAAATAATTATTTGCTGTTAAAATCAGTAATTTTAGTATCATCTTGTTTTAACAGCTTCCTTTCCAGTCAGATTACCATACTCTCCCCAGTATAGCACTGCTTACACTGTTCAGTAAGCCTTAAAGGAGTTTAGCAATAAATACAGCAATAAGATATCTGAAAACTCGGAAAATCAAAGCCAAGTCATGCAACTTGCACAAATAATATGTCATAATTAGAAGTAACATAAGGAATATTGTTTTATCAAGGAACCTTTTAAACTTGAGTCATTTTCTACTCAAGAAGACGGTGACGTCTTCTTAGACGATACTAAGAAGACGATGGCACCCCATCTTCTTAGACAATAACAGGTAAATTGAAAAGTCCCCGGCCTACCATAGTAAAACTCATTTTTTTGGCAAAATTAGTTTTTTTTTTTATTCAACATAATTCCCTACAAGGGTGATACACTGATTATAGCGACCCTCCAACTTTTCGATACCATTTTTGTAGTACGATTTGTCCATTGCTTCAAAATAGGCTCAGTTTCGGCGATCACCTCTTCATTCGACGAAAATTTCTTCCCAACGAGCATTCTTTTGAGATCTGAGAACAGGAAATAGTCGCTGGGGGCCAGATCTGAAGAATACGGTGGATGAGGAAGCAATTCGAAGCCCAATTCGTGGATTTTTGCCATCGTTTTCACTGACTTGTGACACGGTGCATTGTCTTGGTGAAGCAGAACTTTCTTTTTCTTCAAATGCGGCCGTTTTTCGGCGATTTCGTCCTTCAAACGGTCCAATAACGCTATGTAATAGTCACTGTGGATGGTCCTTCCTTTTCCAAGGAAGTCAATGAAAATTATTCCATGCGCATCCCAAAATACATACGCCATAACCTTGCCAGCCGACTGTTGCGTTTCCCCACGCTTTGGAGCGGGTTCATCGTGTGCAGTCCACTCGGATGACTGTCGATTGGACTTCGGAGTGAAATGATGGAGCCATGTTTCATCCATTGACACATATCGACGCAAAATCTCGGGTTTATTACGCTTGATCAAACACTGCTCCGAATAATCAACTCGTCGTTGTTTTTGGTCAAAAGTGAGCTCGCGCGGCACCCACTTTGCACAGAGCTTTCCCATATCCAAATATTCGTGAATGATATGATGTACACGTTCAGTTGATATCTTTAGAGTGTCTGCTATTTCATTCAATTTCAATTTACGGTCATTCAAAATCATTTTGTGGATTTTTTTTAATGTTTTCGTCAGTAACAACCTCTTTTGGGCGTCCACCGTCTTCGGTGCTCATTTCACCACGTTTAAACTTAGCATACCAATTCTTGATGGTTGATTTTCCTGGGGCAGTGTCCGGAAACTCGGCATCAAGCTAAGTGTTTGCTTCTACTGTATTTTTTCCCTTCAAAAAGCAATATTTTATCAACACGCGAAATTCCTTTTTATGCATTTTTTTCACAATAACAAAAGTTGCTTCACTCAAAATGGTATATAACTAAAAAAACATATGGATTTAATTCTAGTAGCGCCATCTATGTGTAAGCCCGGGGACTTTTCAATTGACCAGTTACTAAGAAGATGGCACTCCATACTCTAAATTTCTTCACTATCCTAACGGAAGAACATTAAACCTCGATAAATTAAACTTGCATAGCCCCGCTACATGACGAATCGTTAGTGGTGTCAGAATTTGAAACACACCACTAGGATAAAACAAAATCAAACGAGAACTCAAGCTAATCTCGGCTGCAGCGACTGCTATATCAAGATCAGGAGTGGGTAACAGCTTAGCAGATAAGTCTCCTGAATACAATATCTAACTCTGAAATTTTATTCGGATTTTTTTTTTGTGAAAATATTAATCATATCTACCAATTTATGACTCATTTTCATAGCTCCTTTTTAGTGCGTTCTTTTGTTTGCTGTTTTCATTTTCACTTTGCATCATTCTCTATGAACAAAAGCCACACCTAAGTGTATTGAAAACATTCCCTAAATCTTTTGCTATAAGACATTAATTAGTATCCAAAAGCTAATGAGACTTTAAAAAGAAGTATCATTTTTATTTTACTTTACAGCTCACTATATTGATAAATAATAATTAATCTCCACTGGGGATAAAGTAGTGAGCGTTTAAATCAGTTTACAATAGATTACCGCCTGAAAAAAAAATTCTGTAACAAGCAATAAATTATATATTGCATATTATTGCTCTGTTCTATTATACTCCAAACATTTTAAGCGGGTTTACCACAGGAATGTGGAGAATTATCTCTTCACAAACCTATGGAGATGATTGATCCACAGCGAAAACTGTTACTAAGAAAACGCAATTGCTCATCTTACCTGTTCGGCAGGTTTGTCAACATCTTCTCCAAATATTTCTTTATCTATTTCTTCTAACCAGGCACTGATATCGGATATTGTGGAGTCTGGAATTCGGATTTTCTTACGTCTCTTCCTTAGCACTTTACGCTTGGGAAGTGTGTGTGAAACCTCAGAGGAAGACATTTTGTCAGGTTTTTAGCTACTGAAATCTGTAAATCTCTGGGGAGGACATAAAGAATATTTTAAGAAAAATTATTAGGAAATTTGCTTCATTAACTCTTAAGAATTATTATACACGTAATAAATATCTATTTTGTTATATCAAGAGAAAATCACTTCTAAAATTCATCAAAATTATCTAAAATAAAATAAGTCTGATTATTCTGTATAAAATTTAATTAAATGCAAATTTTTATGGTGGAATGGAAACATATAAATAACAAATATAGAAAGTAATGCAAAAATGGTGTCAATTCAAGTAACGATCAAAACTCTACAACAATTTCTCTTAAAAGAATTTGGACAGAAAGTTACACTAAGATAAAGATATTTGAAAATTACAAAAACCACATAGAAACCTAAAAGTAATTACACAAACTAATGTAATTTTTAATGTAGAAAACTATTGCACAAAAAGTGATGCTAATTTTTAGATTTTCATCACAATAAAAGCTAATAATACATCCCTGGAAGTTAAAAATATATTAGTTTTGATATAACTCATATGTTTTAAAAGCAAAATATTTCATACGCAACAACTACATTACTTATAAATTATAAGCAAAGATATTCACACGTTAAATCCGATTGGAATCAAAATTTTTAACAACGAAAATGTTTTTATAAAATAAAATTATGTTAAATGTTAAAAAATTAAAATCTGAAATTTTGAGACCTATTTAAATGTTATGATTATTCAACACAAATATTTTTTAAAAATATTTTTATATACTCATCTGTATTTTATTTGAAGAGACTATGCTTTGAATTAGAAAATTTCTTTTCATCGATTTATTTTAAAGGAACAAATATTCACCGTTTCGCTGTTAAAAATAGCTCTAACAATGAAGCAATATATCTCTGATTTTCACTATTTCGTGAGTTGTAGCTTAATAAAAAAAAATAAAAAAAAAAAAAAACCTCTTCACCAAAAAATAGTTAAATATTCATTTATGATTATTATAAAGAATTGATAAAAATATCACAAACTATAACATATAAAGTTGAATAAAAGAAGAAATGATAATTTAAAAGTCTGACGTACTATTACATTTATTTTTTTAATTAATAAATTTAATGAATTTAAAAATGATTTAAAAATTTCATTACATATTAATGTCGTTGTAATATATATATATATAATACTCTCAGGTGACACCAGCGCCACTCGCTGTACCCCCCTATGTAATTGGGAGAAGAAGCGCGCTTTTCCCCCCAGCAGCGCGCGCCTAGTCAGGTTTAACAACCTGTAGATTTGTCATTAAATCTCCTTAAACATAAACGTCTCTTTTATTCGACACCCCCCTAGACACCCCCCCTCTGTTACATGGGGGCTCAGCCTCGCCACCTTAATGGTTTTTGAACCCGTATTAAAATCAAAAGTCGTCCAAAACAAACGGCGCACTTCGAAATCGCCCAACACAATGGCGAATGCTTAACCCTCTAAGCGTTTCACACGCTTTTTTCCGTACTGTTCGAGATATTCCGAAAGCGTTAGCTCCGTAAAATCCCGTGTGGCTGTGAGCGCACCGAAAGCGTCAGAGCCGTGTATTTTCGCCATCACAGGATGTATTCGAGATCGTTTGCGCCGGTTTTTTCTGCAATTCCTTTCCCCCCTTTTAAAAGTTTTACATCTTGTTAGATAATTGGGGAGGGTTGCGGACACACAATGAACTTTGACAGGAAATTTTATGGCTCACAAGGGAACCCCACTCTTGCCCTTAGGGTTAAGACATTTTCCATTGAGACATTCGTTCAAGAGGGGAAGGGAAAGATTTCCTTTCAAGTGTGTTTATCGGTCAACTTGAGTTGAGATTTTATTCGGTTTATGAAAGAAATGCGTCCTTTGACCTAGCTTTCGAGAAAAATTTTTTTATTTAAACCAATCCAAAAACGCTTTAAAGTTTAATCATAAAATTAACTAGATTTTATTCCTATTTTTTAATTAATATTCATTTGGAATCTTAACAAATTTAGATAGAGTATTAAACCTTTTTTTATATTGTTGGACAAATTACTTTTTCTATGTTTTCTTTGATTGCTAAAAACTCACCTTTTTTCCCCTCACTTTAAAATTATCAGATAGAGTTAAGTTTTTATATTATATCTATAAATCTCGAAAAACATCGCTAAATATATATCTATAAAATATCTATGTTTAAATGCAGAGAATATATGAAAACAATAAATACATTCTATTGTTTCATATATGTTCTTTAATCACTACTTTCGGTTCTTAAAATAATTATTATTTCATAATAAAGTGTCAAAAACTAAAAAAGAAAAAAAAAAAAAACGAACGAGTCAAAATCAGAAACGCTGTAAGATTTTCAATTATTACAAATGAATAATTTTTAAGCTTCTGTATTTCATTACTTTTCAAAAATTCTAATACATTAATAAAAATAATACCGAAAAAAACAAACTTTTTTTTTAATTCTGGTTTTTTTTTTTCACAATTTCAAAACCAGATATTCAGGACAGCTTACACACGATATTTTGTAATGTCGTGTTTCGAAATACATCCAAATTTTAAATAAATGAATTACATCTTTCCTCGAAGAGAAGAAGAATGAGGTTTCCCCCTCAAATTAATATTTTTCAAACTTGATTTTTCAAATAATTAGTAATTAAAAGCGTCGGCACACATTTATATTTGTTCATACGCATTAGTGTCAACTGTACATTTTAACAGATACTTTTGGTTACTAATTATTTGAAGATTCAAATTAAAAAGTATCCACATGTGTAAAATCTCTTATAATTAATCTTCTGTTAAATGATAACTGAAGTACATGTAATTAAAATCTGGACATTTTTTTGTAATCTTTACAATATACAACTAGGAATTTTACATATGCTACCCTGAAAATCTGCTTTTCAAATTACGATAAAAATATTTATATACGTTACATATAAAGTTAAAAATTATTAATCACAAAAACTTACAATCCTATAAAAATTTAAAATATAAAATTCAAAATTTAATATATTTTTCATCGCCAGCATATTTTCATATATTCCGTAAATTTTTTACAAATCAGTTAAAACTCACACGTTATTAGCAAAAAGTAGGCTGAACAATTTTATGAATATAAAATAAAAATTTTACTTGGAAGCAGAGCTGAGATGCTAAAACTTCGGTATACAAAAATTATGAGCATATCTACAATAGTTTCTGAAATAATCATTTTAAAATTCAGTTCGAAATTTGTTCGTTATATTATACGTAATATTAAATAAAGCGTCAACATAATAAAGTAATGTTTGATGTATTCACAGATTATTAAAAATAGATATAAGTGACATTATCGCAAATGTTAACAATTTTATAATTTTAAATTAAATTATACACTGTTATCATATTGGTGTAGAAGATATAAAACTTGCATCTAAAATAGATGGAAAATGCAATCTGCAGTGCCATAATCTTGAACAGAATACGTCATATTCACTTGATTAGGTAGAGTCAGCCTTAGGTAGGAACTACTTGTGCAAAAGCATAGGGCACTGCAGTTTTGGGAAATACCACTTTGTCAATTACAGTTTTCAGCGGGAAATGTAAATATAACACATTTTAATCACAAAGGATTTTAGAATGGACTTCCAATTCATTGTTGCGAGATAACAATACCTATGGTAACCAACCGTACTCCTTATGTGAGTTTTGAACTCCATTTTCGCAAACCATATTCCTTTTAAAATCTGTACTACCAAAATATTCCTTTGCATCCTTTTGTACTCCTATAAAATTTATGAACTATATTGGCAATTTTATGCAAGCTCTTAAAAGTTCCAACCCATTTCCATCTAAACGTGTGGCCGCTGGTTCGATCCTGGGCCGCAAAAGACCCGTTGTGTAGCCGGGGCTGATGCACGTTAAATCTATTGGGGCCCAAAGTCCTTCCGTTGGCTTGGTGTGGAAATTAGAAGAGGGAGGGCCAGCTGAGGTGTCGTCCTCGTCACTTGATCGAGGTTCAAAACTACGAAGTCCGTCGCCATTGACCTTCGTGTTACTTCTAGTGTGACGTTAATAAATACTAATTCCATCTAAATGCAGTTTTTATCATAAAAAATTTTGGACTCTCTTATTTAGTAGGGAATTGTATTCCCACCATATGTTTCCTGTTTACCGAACAGAATTGCATCATTTCGGGGATCCCGAAATCCATCATTTTGGGTTGAAACGAGAGTGATTTGGCACAATTTTAAGATAAATATTACTAGTGCATGTTTATTTTTTTTTCCTAGAGCAATATAGGTTTTTCAAAGAAAAGTAAAAAAATATTTTAATGAATGTTTAAAAATGAGTTTCCACTTATTATGAGAGCAATTAAAATGATATTTCTTTGGTTAATTGTATAATCTGCAATAGTGTATTTTCTATTGTGAGTGTTGGACAAAGTTTAACAACAAAGTATATGGATACTAATACAAAAAAAAAAGTCTAGAAACGGCTTCAATGTCCAAGTTAACAAAATATTTTAAACTGATAATTGTGTATGAAATGAAAAAAAAAAAAAAAAAAGCAATTAGTACAGTTATAGATTATGATCAAATACCATATATGTTTTATCGCGATTTTTTATTTGTGTATTAAGTTTTTAAACCCGATATTTCTATAATTTTTTTTAATTGATTCTCAAATTCATCGTTCATTTTAGTTGATAACTTTAAATATGTGCTACTGTACATAAGATATGTGTTTTATATATCTTTTGAAAATTTTTAATTACGTATTTTATTTTATTTTCACGAATAGTGATTTACAATGGTTTACAATTGCTTCTAGGGTAAGTTAGTTAATTAATTATTCTAAGTATATAATTCTCTTTAAGAAACATTGAAATCTTTATTTGCATTTTCTGAAAAATTGTGATTTAAATTTTTTTATTACGAAAAATCTCATTTCTTAAAAAGTATTTCATGTATTGAAATGAAATTTTACCACAATGTTCAGTAAATTTCTAGGAATGTTGCGAATTTCAAACATATCTTTTAAGTATGTAACTAATTATTTTGGAGCTATTTTTTATATTTCAAAAAGTGATATATTTGTAAAATTATGATGTGTTCATAAGTTTTGGAATAACTCAGTAAGTTTAAGAGATAACTGCAATTTTCCCGCATCACAACACAGATATATATATATATATATATATATATATATATATATATATATACATACAAACTAAAAATATTGTGTTTCACAAATATTTCTTTTTTAAATAAACAAACTGTTCCAAAGATAAACATTAAGGTACTTTAAAGACGCTTTTGTTTAAGCATTTAATAAAATATTAATATTATTTTCTTATGTATCTGATATTTTTAACATTTGTAACAATTAAAATTATTGCTTATATACGATTCTTTGCATTTTTTTGTAAATTGCATAAACACTTCGATTACAATTATATTTATTTGAGAACAAGTGAACTCTGATTTATTTTATGCATGAAATACAAATTTTGAATAAATTGATTTTTTTTGCTAACGTATTTGTTTTAAGATATGCATATTATATTGAAATTTAAACTACCAAAAATTATACCTGATTTGTTATAATCGAATTTTTGATCTAATTAACACATATAGCTGTTTTTAGGTACAATTTGTAAGATGGACTATGATTAGTATAGGAAAATTATTTTTACATATTGTGAATATTTTGGACTGTACTAAGACATATATTTTAGTCCCTTTACGGTTTGAGAAGCAAATCGTAAGCAATTTTGAGTTGAGGTTGATTTTGAATATAAAAAGCTCCTCGGCTATTCAAAAATAGGGTGGTTTACTTTGAAACCAGCACACACACAGAGTACACAAATAGAGTGCATTTTGAAATTATATGATCCGCTTCGGTCATGTTATATAAATTTGGAAAAAAAAACCCATCACCCTTTCTATAAATCAAAACATACACTCTGCTTTCTCTACAGCCAGGCATTATTTTTCTATAAAACTACCCAAGAAATGAAATATGATAACATTTGAGCTACAATTTATTTTATTGCAATATAGTACGAGATATGAGGATTCATTCGTATCATTAATACTAAAGAATAAACTAACAATTCTGTATAGTTATAATCCTGGGATTAAGGATACATTTCTAAAATTTAAAATTGCTTACAAAATTTGTTATGAATTCTTTGAGGAAATGTCTGTCAACTTCACTGAACTAAAGTGTTTTAAGAGTACTGTTTTGAAAGACAAAATTAAAAGGGTTAAATTTTCTCTCGTTGCCAATTTTGTAATAACTGATATGTAAGATGAAGTTATCGATGGCAATTTTCTGTTATAAGATATAATACGAAGATGTATTTAAAGTTTGAAAACACTAAAGAAACGGAAAGGTGAAAATTAAAATGTGGTTCGAGGATGGTTAGGAATATTTTGACATTTTGAAGAATATATATCCAAATAAAATTTAAAATTATTTATTGAATGGGAAGTATATTGCCGTGGCACAAATATGGATGTAGATGGGGTATTTCGCTTAGAGCAGAGGTATTCAACCTTTTGCATTTTGAGGAAGGAACCCTTTGTGCTTACCAACACCTTCAAGGAACCCCTTGATTAAACAGCAGAAAAAATAGGATATCAAAGCTCTTTATCCTAATCAAATGTACAAAATTATCATTGCATTTCTATTTTATCATATGAAAATTTCAACAAGATATAAATATATATAATATATATATATATATATATATATATATATAGAGAGCGGAACTAATAGTAGGAATTTAAAAAAGGAAATATTTTGATGTTAGTGTGAAATTGAGGAAATATACAAGATAATTTTTTTTTT
>BMAW01056636.1:465912-501414 GCA_019974015.1 Nephila pilipes
ATGCTTATAGTTATTTTAAGCTGTAAAAAAGATGAATCTGCAAATTTGCCTTTATTTCGAAGTTACCAAGAAAATCTTGAATAACAGACAATATTTTCCTTTATCTGTCAAAAGGAGCTTTATATTGACAATAATGTCGTATATCAGTTGTTAGGGGCTGATGAACAGCAAAAGACACGCGCGTATAAAATGAACCAGTCAAGAAAATCATGTCTTAAATCTGTATCTCCACAGCAGCAATATCTTGTTTAATCATTTCAGTAAAAAGGAAAATTCAAATAATTCGAGATAAAAACCATAAACGTTTTTATATGGTGGCAAAGTTTATTAAAGAAAATTATTGAAATATTTGTTAAAACTGGTCGCAAATGTCTAAATATTGCATTGTTAGGCGAGTAAGAACGATTCCCAAAGTTTCAGAGCTTTAGCTTGATGGGAAGTTGGTTAAATTAACGATCGAAAATTTGATGACACACACACACCAAGTGAAATACATAAAAACGTTTTAAAAGCTTAATTCCATGACCTAAAAATTCCTGGAAACCAAATTTTTGAACGACTTCATCTGAGAATCATGTTATTCTGTTATTGCTAGTAATGATATTTTTAGCATTTTAAATCAATATTAAGCCTATTTTTGCAGTATTAGTCCAAATATAAAAGATTTATTGAGAATTTCATCTTAAAATTATACATTTTCTTTCATATTGATCCTAAAGCCATTTTTTTTGTTGGTATTTACATATTATGGTTAATCAATTAATAGAAGCATAATTTTCTATTATTATCACCGTCTTAATATGTGATGAATATTAGAAAACTATCGTTTTTAGCACATGCAAGGTTGTCAGAATACTAAAAGGTTTACCCAAATATTTCTCTTTATTACATTTTCGGCTACATTTAAAAACAAGATACGGAAGGATTAATGAAAGTTGCTGTTCTCTGTTGCCTAGCTCTTTTTTTGGACTCCCACTTTCCATTGTAATATTCCTCCTATCCAATATGTCGATGAAAATGTAGGTTGCCATTTTACAATATTTCTATGTGCCATTCTTTAAATATTACCAAAGTTTTGGCCACTTATTGCTTAAGCAAATAAAAAGGCTTTTTTAAAGAAATGACTTCTACAAAAATCGTTGTCTATCTTATTATGAATAAAATTTTAAGTTCCAAGAATCTAAAGTGTTATGATTAGGTAAAAATTTAAAACAGCCAAACAACAGTCTTTGAATCTGTTGTTCCATCTCACAGTGATAAAAATATTTCGAACCATTCTGCCGTTAACTGTTCGGCCTTAATTCTGTTCATTACAAAATTCATTGATTCATTCATTCTGTTTTTGCAATGCTTGAAACAATATTATTAAATGCTATATTCACTTAATATTTATAAAAAACAATGAAGTGTACAATTCAAGATGTATGATACAAAAAAAAAAAAAAATACAAGGATAAAGAACAGGTAATGTTTTAAACAACGAAATTTTTACGTCAAAATTCCAAATTTTAGAATCGCAAAATTGAGTGTACACCCTATAAAAACTTCGATTTTGCTACCATTATCTTTTGTAATGATTAATTACAGTAGTTGTTTCTTCGAGATACTATCCAGAAATGTAAATAATTTGGTCAAATTACAAGTAAACCTGAGAGAGTGAGAAAAAAAGTCTTACAGTTTGACAACAACAACAAAACAACACATCGTTTTAGATATAAGAAAAACTCCTAAATTGAGCATTCGGAAAATAACTTCATCTAATTTCACAGCAATAGGAAAATGAATTTTCACAAAAAAAATTTAACATTAATTCGAGATGGAAATTATAATGGTCGCGAAGCAAGAAGGAAAGCTAATAGAATGAAAAGGATTCGAATAGATTTCCTTCATTTCCAAAGCAAATAGAGTGACAAGGATTACATTTTCTAAAATTCATAGTTCAAAGTCTCAATATTTCGGGAATAATCTAGTATTCAATGATGAAAGCAAACTCGATGCTTTTCGAAGTAATGGTCGATGGTACATTTGGCGGAAAACTAACTCTGAACTATTTTCTCGAAACATTATCCCTACAGTGATGATTTGGTTCTATGGAGATTGTATGTCTGCAAATGGAATAGAAAAGTTGGTTTTTATTGATAGATAGAATAACTTAAAACTAAGTACTTGAAATTATTTTTCAAAAATTATGGTAATGGTTGCATTGTATTGGAGAATAATATCCACCGAGCGAAAAGTAGGGATAGCAATTATTTTAAAAACACATTTTTTTACAGTTTCTACGCCCCAACCACACATAAACAAATAATTATACTATTTACAAACTATGCAAGGCTTTCAAACAGCCCATATTTTAACTTAACCCGCTTTTGCGGCCAGGAGAAATTACATCAAAACAAGCAATAACCCTCCTTACACGGTCAAGATCTAATTATACTCTGAAATATTATCGATGAACCCGTGCGCTTTCACTTACACGAGACAAGGTGCCTCCTGGCGGTATCCGAATAATTTATTTCCAACACATTAGAACAGTTAAAATTATTAAATTATTTTTCTTGTACAATTGTAAAATGGAACTGCATACATCACCTTAATGTTTTGATCATTTTGTAATAGAAAATTTGTGATCTCAGTTGAAAAAAATGTTTAAAAACATAACATTAAGAGAAAAGAACACTTACAAACAATATTACAAGAAAAATTGGCAAAATTGTCCAAAGAAACTACATAAATCGTTTCAAATTAATACACGTCGTTTGGAAGGAGTTCTAAATATAAAAGAATTTGTAAAGAATTTATTTCTTAAGAAACATTTTAGGAATTATACGTACTTGATGTATACTCCATTTGGGACTTAGAAATCCGTAATTTTAACATAAAAATTATGATAGTTAAATATTGATTCTTCATTTTTGTTTCTTTGTCTAATACATTTCGTAATGTAAATTTTATGGCTGTTAGAAATATTAAGAGTTTAAATAAATATTTAAAAAAAATTTCCACCTTTAAAAGGAAAGTAAATGTTTCATACTCAATTTTGAGAATATTGTTTTGGACATTTGGATTGTAAAATGGTACAATAACTGACCAATAAGTGTAAACTCTTATTTTAAACTCTTAATAAGACGTCGCATGTATTCCAAAACAAGACATGCTTTCTTGTGCCTGATATTTTTAATTTCTTTACAGGTCTTTAGCTATGTATTATTCTTTTTGAACAAGATGTAGTATGCGTTTGGACATCAAGTTATTCTTTTCGTTAGTTAATACATACAGCATTTAGGTCTCCCTAGGCAATTGGTATGTATGAAAAGCTTTGTCGCCCAAACAAGCAAAATGACACTAATATAGGTATATATACTTGGTCAGTTCTGTATTTCTTTTTTATTCTAATATTTATTGATATAAATTTTTCTTTGGTTTTGCATTTTATTGGTAAAATTCTATCTTACCCCAATTTAGTCATTTAGGATGCACTAAAAGTAAATGTTTTTTTCCTGTTTCTTAAATACTTCTTCCTTTTCTTCTTGTAGAAGGAATTTGGGGATTACAATAAACAAAAATTAACAAATTTAGCCAGCATAAATTTAGTAAAACGGATAGCAGACTTAATTTTCTGCGCCTACATGTAATTAGTATATGCCCGGTCATCAAGTAACTCTCCCTCAAACATACAACTTAATAAGTGAGGCATTTAAATCTAATATATCAGTAGCCATGCAAGAAATTTGGCATGCAAAACCTCATTGCAAAAAAAAAAGTGGTGCCATTTAGAGCATAGAATGCATCAACTCCATTCTTGTAAATCGGATTTATCATTAAAAGGAGTGAGAGCAAAACATAAGGGACCAGATGCAATATGCTTCCAGACTGACGCCATATATTTTTTGTGGACTTATGACGCCAAATTTCGTGCATGCTGATTCCCATGTTTTCGCTCTTATTGAATTGATGAGAAGAACCGAACTTGGCGTCTGGTTATATACCACCATTTAGGTCAAAATAAATCAAATTTGTCTGTATAGAGTGTCGAAAAGGCTTAGAATGACTTTTACAAAAAAAGTATTAAAAATTATGCATAATCTTCATTAGCTTATATTTTATGGACAAATAAATGCAAATAGGAAGAAAAGATCCTAGTCTATAAATTAATTTTTTAAAGAATTTCTTAACCCTCTTATTTCTCACTTTTTAATAAAATCACTTATAAAATTGCGGTTTCTTAATTACATATTTGAAATCCATTTGTGTCTAAAGTGTAGCTGGAAATGCAGTTTAGCGTAACCACCCGTTGGCGACAGGAATTTTTTGGCGATATTTTGCCAATGGGCTAAATTCATGTGACGTCACGATCACATGATAACTTGACCACGTGATATTCGCCGATGTAAACAAGTCTATTATTCGTTTGTTTTATACTGCGTTTATGAAATGTGTTATGCTTCATAAGATTAAGTAACTTACATTTTACTAAATATAACTACTTTTTAATTGAATGAGAGATTATCACAAAACTTTGTTTTATATATTTTTCATCTAAATAAATGCAAAAATCGAAATTTTGGATTTGCTGCAGTATAAAAGTATTGAATCATTCTTCTAGCAAAGAGCTGAAATAATGGCAGCAAATTTGTTTGGTTTACATGCAGATATTTTGTTATAAATATGAAAACATCCTAATTAAACTGTCATTTTCTAGTATTTAAAAAAGAGTTTTTACTGATCAATAAAATTTAAGAAACGTTTCCCTTCATACCGCACAAGCGATAAAGTCGCCAAAAATGATACAACCGACGCCAAACGGAATATGTGTATACTGTGTGTTGTCGCCAATGAAGACTGCTTGGCGAGATTTGCGCTGACAAAATGGATAAGTACCATTACAATAAACGAAATCATTTGAAATATAAAATAAGCTTAATCAAAACAAAAAGATGAAAACAACTCAATGGTTATTAGCAGCTCAAAAATATATCTTTTTATAACAGAAAATAATGTAAAGCTTATATTGGAAGTATACAAACAAACGCCGCAAGCAAGTTTAAATAGGCTTAGCTTACCGAACGATATTTTAACTATCAAACGAGAATAAGACTATAGATACATAAAACTATACTCATATTATTTCCTGCCGAATATAAATAACCGGATAATGTGAGAAATATGATATTAAATACATTAATCGGAATAAAGTGTGGATATACAATTTACGTATAAGGAAATCTTATGTAAACACAAATCATGCCCGTTTGTTTATGATATATATCACGTGATTCTGTGAATTTAGTCCATTGTGGTTACCATGCTTTCTCTCTGCGGTGGCTTTAGCCGTGACAACCCTTTCGAATATATATAAAAATCGCTAAATTTGGCAATTTTTCGAATCTCGCCAAGTGGTTACGCTAAACTGCATTTTCTCCTAAATTTTTTCTAAGATGTTTTTATATACTGATTTAGATCAAAAAAATAAATGCTCAGCAAAATTCAGTTTTAGATGTAAAAATCAATTTTAAATGTAAAATTTCATTTTAGATGCCCTTCGAATCGTATGCTATACAGTTAGGAGAGAGAAAGATAAGCATCAATCAGTGCTTGTATAGCATTTTTGACGAATAAGTTTTAGTCTACGTATAAATATAGTTATGAAAAATTATAAATTCCTTCAATACTAAGAAATAAATAAATTTAAAAAATGGAAAAGGAAAGATACTTACGATAAACTGTAAATATTACTGATTAGAATTTGGAAGCTGGGCTATTGAATAATTTTGACTGCTTATTAAATGATTTTTTAATTTTTATGGAGTTATAATTTTGAATTTTAAGAGAAACACTGTGTTGCCAAAACATTTAGAAAAAAGTAATGGATTTGATTTTTTAATTATCTTCATTAGTAAAAGTTTCAGTTAACTCAGTTTCTAAAAACAAGTCTGTTTCTTATTTTTATTTTTCTCTAGTAATTTTTTTATACATTGGTATATTATAGGAGATGAAAAAAATTACAGTCTTCTCTTTTTCTTTCTTTCTTTCTTTTTTTTTTTTTTTTTTTTGAATCTAGACGATTTGTTCAGCTGGTGTATTGTCACCAGATAAATACTCTGATAGATATTTTAGGGTCTGATACTTTTTAATGTATATGTTTATGATATTTCTACGCACGAACTAGCAATAGTTCAAACTTGCTTATCAATATTTGTAGAGTAATAGAGTTTGCCTACTGCCTTTCCTCACTTTGATTGACTTTGAATTTTTTGATTGTTAATTTCACTTTTGCTGGTTTCTAAGAAATGGGCACAAGTATATTTTCTTTATGAGTTGGAATAGAATGAGTTCAACAATTTTTCTTTCATTTTTATTGGCGGAGATTCAAGCTGAATCACTTCACGTTTTGAGTAATGGATATCGATGATCCAGATCCAATAATGAATGAAAACAGGATTGACGCGGGATATTTCAAATAATTTTAAGAACCCCAAAGTAAGTAGGAGATTTTAATTAGAATTAGAAAGCGGAAAATTTCCAATATTTCAATAATTTTAAAGAATACATTAAGATCATCTTACATACCTAAATCGAATCCGTAGCTTTTGCACACTGAAATAAAAGGGACGATCTTTAGACATGCTAACATTACTAAAATGTCATTTATTCGAAGTGGTAAAATAAAGTTTAGCCCCACAGATCCCGTTTGCGCTGCTCAAATTCCAGGAGTGGAAGAAATTTTTAATGCTTCGGTTAAACCCAGTATTACACTCTATAACAAAGACAATAAAAAGCCGACGCACCAAGATAGAGTTGCCTGATTGAAATGAAACTGCGTTTGAGAAGACATTGGGACCGAACATGCAAATGATTAAGCTTAGGTGTCCAATGAATGAATAGCGGGAGCTCAAACGCATCGGAACTGCGCATTCAGCAGGTGTATATAAGGAGCTATTCTTAATCGGATGGTCAAAATTTCGGTTTCATTTTGACTGTGGATATCTTAAGTCGGCTGTAACAATGCATCGCCGAAGGATGTCAGAGTTTGAAAGAGGCCGTGCTATCGGAATGAAAGAAGCTGGTTGGAAGAATCGAACAATCGCTCGACACCTGGGTCGAAGCAGTGCGGCGATTAGACGATGACTAGATGGATCAATAACGGCAGATATCAGCATCATAACGGCAGTGGTCGACCTAGGACCACAACAGAACGGAAAGACAGAGCGATTGTCAGAGCAGCTGTTATAGTATCGGATTCGTCGTTATCAACTCTCCACCGTGTGGCCTGCACACATGTATTCTTCACGACCCTCGACAGACGACTAAGAGAGAGGAATTTACTCTTGCATTGAACGTTACGCTTCTTACCTCTCACGCCTGTACACTGTCAAGTCCGATTACAGTGATGTCGAGCTCGATCAACTTGGGACTGTCATTAACTGGGGAGTTACGTTTCCAACTGATTTATCAACACCGTATTCAAAATTTCACAGACAGATCCCGTCAATGTAATAAATGTTTTAGCTCTATCCTTTCCCCCCGATTTCGCTAAAAACTTGTAATTTGTATTAATTGTGGAATATCCCACACATTGCAATGTACAAATGGCTTAAACTATTATTGGCTTAAATTGGCAATATTACTCATTCATATTGCGCCACAGCAACAGCTTACACTAAACGGAAAAGGAAAGCTATCCAAATGCATCTAAAGCAATTCCTCAATATTTCTATGAACATGATGTTTGGAGTGAATTAGTTTCAAGAGAAGAAAAATGTATCTTGTAAAAGAATTGCAAATAGATGAATGAATAAGGGAAGCCTCCACCAGCGGAAGTATTAAAATTATCATTCTGTTTTTTTATAAAATTTCAATAGATTCATAAGAAAACTATCTAGTTCATCGTTGAAAACAACGATGACTGTATCAATAGAGATATAAAAAAAAAGGATTTTTAAAGTTACATGTTTTCAAATTTAATGTAGTTCCAGTAGAAATTAAGACAATGTGCCGTAGTGGTAAATATATTTCAAGGCATCAATTTTTAAATCCAAAATCAGAATTCAGGAGGGACGCCCACATCCTTCAATTCCTTGAAACTAACAGCATAACGAGGTGTTTAAATTCCTCATTGATACTACACTTTAGAAGTTTTTGATAATCTACAGTTAAGTTGATCAAATTTCACTTGAAAAATAACATGCAACATAAATCCTACTTTGAAGAACTTGCTACAATAGCATCTCAGATTGAGGCATTAGGGAATCCACGACCTCTTTGTAGAATTTCCTGCGATCCCAACGAAAATAGTGCCCTTACACTCAGATACTTTCTAATCGGAAAACTATTAACAGCAGTGTCATATTCAATATTCCAGGGGAACATCAGCCTCTGTGATCGATGTTTTAGTGTGATGAGCCTCAGCGACCGTATGTTTCAGTGCATTATGCAGCATTTCTCGAATTGTTGGTCTTCGAATATTTAACTAAACAGTAAACAAAGTTCCAAATGACAAAACTCCATAGAAACTTTTAATGTTGGCAATCTAACAGTGATAAATATTGAGAACTTGTTCCTACTTAAAAGGAAGTGGGCTAAATCAAGAAAACATTTCCTGGAAAAGATAAAAAGGCTCGTGTTGCCTAGATTAAAACACAAGCAGGCGAAACGAGAAGACCAGTCCTGAAACTTTTTCCATTACCAGTTTCATAATTTTGAACATTCTAGTTATAAATTTCTTTTCTATCATCTTTGTAACGATTCATTTTTTTTTATTTAATTTGTTGCATACTGATTCCTTAAAATTAGTGAGTCGGTTATATGCTTTGAATTTCATGTGTAAATGTAGCAACTTTGCTGAAGTATCTAAATTATTAGTATTATATTGTAAGTTCTATTTCCTATAGCATATGTTGAAATTCCCTCCAAGATTTCAATGGGGTAGTATGTTCAGTAGTTATTTCTTAACAATCCGTTAGTTGACGTTACAGTCAATCCAGTTACTTCAAAGGAGGTGATATTATTGAATGTAGTAAATTACAGTAAATAATTGATTTTTCTTAATATTATTTGGAAATTTAATTGTGTGTCTTTCAAGAAATTGTATCAATTATTTTAACGATTTCGTTTAATTATTTTAAAGAGGTTGAAGTGCTCTAGAAAATCGCCTTCGGGGGACCAAATTAACATTGAATGCGAGAAGGAATTCTGTTTAAAATTTTAAATCCTTTAACTTGAGTTCTTCACCGTTAGTTCTGGGATGTTTTCATTGTGACCACTTAATTTTCATATTTAACTTATTTCTGTAAAAAACCCAAATTAAAGTAATTGTAATTAACTTAATTACATTGACAGGATAAAAAATAAATGTTTTTAAGTTAGATGCCACAAAATTTTACTTTTTTGCCGGTGCTTTATTAATTTCTTTTTATATAAAATTGTTTTCTATAATTGTTTCTGCAACTATATTTTGTAAAAATAGTTTTTAGAACTTTTAGGCTGAGGTGAAACACATGTGTGAAATACTCAGTTTTCCACTAAATTAATATTATCAAAACGGTGAATGAGTTTATTTCCACTTTTGTGGAACAAGAACTTTTGTTGTACATTCAATGTTCATCGTATAAATCTCCAGTTCAATGGATTAGTGATCTATGTATCTATAGTCCATAACTGTACTGAATTGAAATATTTATTGTTAAAAATTGTAGCTCTATAATTAGAATTCTGTCATGCACAAGGTTGCGTTACTATCGTATTCTTATTGTTGTGGTGTAGTCTCATAATAAGATATTATATGCAGATTGCCACAGTATACTTAATTTGCTCAGTGTCTGTTCTTCAGTCATGAATAAAGATTTTTTTACATAATTTGGGCCGTGTTCTTTCTTAATGGTCTCAACCTGTATATTTAAGATCCAAGGAGGAACTGTGACTGCTATGAAATATAGTTAGGAATCAAATATTTTCTCCACATCTCATACCCTATGCTGTTTCTAGTAGTAATAAATCCATTCATCCTAATTATGATAATGCCTAATGCTTAAATTTTTTGCTAGGCTTGTTAGTAAAAATCTTGAAGTGAAGGGAATGTCCAGCTTGGTCTTCGGACGACAGAAAATTTTTGGGTAGACTGGGGGCACCTTAAATCATACACAAAAATTTCTTAATACAAGAGCTGCACCATGTATGAACATTGCTTCCTATTCCAGAGCCCGATAAACTTAATTCGCAGTATGGAGAGTCGATGCCTCCAATGCATTACAAGTGCACGTTTCTTTTTTAAAAAAATCACAAAAATCTGTGGTTTATTATTTTTTTTTTAATAAAATAGCGGACTTAAGCAAAAAAAAAATTTAACTTTTTTTTTATTTTTAAATTATGCTCGATGTTGAAATTTTGTAAAATTTAAGAAATAACTGTTTAAAGAACAGTTCTTTCAAACGTCATTTTTTTATGTTTATTTGTCCTCAAATTTAGCACAAAAGGCTAGTTGTATTTAACCTTTGTAGACCTGTATATTTTCTTTAAGACCCTTGTATATTTAATAAATCAGAATGAGTTATGTTACGGTGTTTTGTTGAATTTTTTACGAAAATGACCATGCCTCCTCCTGAATGGGTAGAACGATGCCTTCTGTGACAAATGTAATTTTGAATTTTTTTTTATGTCCACTAGACAATGATCAGTTCCTTGGATTCTTAATATATCTAATTGTGATGCTCTGGAAAGGGTGGCCGCGATAACCTAATGATCATGGTAGCGGATTCAAGGCTGGTGGTTTCCATCGTGTCGTAGGTTCAATCCCTGATGCCACTAAAGATACGCCGTGTAGCCGGGGATGATGCATGTTAAATCTGTCATGGCTGAAAGTCCTCAGATTGGCATGGTGTGGAAGTTAGGAAAAGGAGAAGCCATCTCAGGTGTCGTCTTCGTCACTTGAACGAGGTTCAAAATTGCGAGGTCCTTCAAAAATAGCTTTCGTATTGCTTTAGTGCGACGTTAATAAAACCAACCAACCAACAAGCCCTGGGAAGTGTCGTAAAGGTTTGATTATTACTATGAAATAACCTAGATATCAGGATAAAATTTATTCTGCATGTTAATTGATTATTTTTTACATAATGTTGTAAGTTACTACTATTGATGCTAATTTGCTTGGTTCAGGAAACCGTAGATTGAAATAACACGCAGTATTGTAAGGTTTTAATTATTACTAAAAATAATAGAGATAGAAATTAAATTTTTATTCATTATTCTTGCGACTTCTCTACATAGTCACCATCCAGAGTTATGCATTTCTTTACAGTATATCTAGACCTTTCGCAGGTCGTCATTATAGAACTTAGCAAATTGTACTCATCTTCTTCACACTGTGGGTTACTTTAATCTACAGCTTTTTGAAACCAAACAAATCAACATTAATAACTATAATTTACGACATTACATACATAAGGATAAATTAAGTTGCGAAATAAATTTTACCGAGTTATCTCGTTTATTTCTCAGTATTGTTTAAACATTTATGATACCTCCTTAGTAAGGAATTTTGTATTTAATTTTAATCATTTAAGTTTCAGCTATTGCTTCTTCGGGGACTTCACTTCTTTTCCCTACATTTCTCCAAACCAGAAAAGTAAAATAAGAGGCCAATAAAGTACAATAATATTGGCCAGTCAAGTTGCCAACTCTTAGTTCATTCTAGAGTAAAGATAAAAAAATTCTTCCGTCACCTTTATTTATTTAGTCAATTAGTATTCCCATAATTGGACTGTCGAAATTTCCCACATCTCACTTAGTAATATAATTTCAATGGTATAATCATTTCGATGCGATATTCTTATGCAAATACGATTTAGTTAATTTTAATGTTATTGAACAAGTTAATTTTTTTAGTCTAATACTTTTTTCCTCTGAAATAATTTACGTCTAAGTGAGTGTAAGTTCTAAGTCATATCTCTATGATATCAAAATTTTTGCTGGAGATTGAAGCTCGAAAGGAAAGTTAATAAATCCCGTTTAAAATGTTTCAAGATATACTGTCGTAATTTTTATATAAATTTTTAATGATAAATCATTTAAAGTGCCTGTCAAGTTTACCCCGTAATTGCTCAAGATTCGAAAATATCTAGAAAAGACAAAACGCTTATCTACATTCTGATTCTTAAATCCATTCTAACTTGTCTACCAAATTTGGATTTTTGCAGCAAAAACCGTATCAGTTAACTATAAAGTTTCCCAAACCACATTATTAGACAAATCCTTAATGTTAACAGGTACTTGAGCTAGAAAGTCTGATATCTATAATGAAATTAATTTTCCATCCGTCAGAATCCCTCTGTAAAAAATTTACTTTAAAATTCTTTTAGAACATTTCAAATATCAACAATAGATCATTACAAAATATTCCATATTATATTCCTGATCCCAATGTTAAAATACCACGAAATATCCATCTGAATATCTAATTCCCCTTCCACCACTAACTATTAGGTTGTTCAGGAAGTAATTTCGTTTCTTTTTAACTTCGGACTTAATTGTATTTTTTCTCAGCTAACTTCACAGTTAAGCCACATAATTATTATATGTTTTGAAAGCTGATATAGCAAGACTTGCTTATGAAAACGTTCGATTGATTCTGATCAGTAGTTTTTGGTTATTACCTTGATAAATATGGAAAGTGAAAAGCAGCGCTTTCGACATATTTAACCTTTATTTTTGTATAGAAAAGGTAAAAATGCAGTTTAAGTAAGAAAAAAATTATCCGATGTGTTTGGAGAAATTCAATTGGCTGAACGCCAGTGCCAAAACTGGTTTGCAAAATTTCGATCCAGCAGTTTTAATGTTGAAGATACATCACGTTCTGGAAGGCCAGTTGAAGGTGATAAAGACACAATAAATGCAATAATTAATGCAAACCGGTGAATAACAATTCGTGAGACCACTGAGAGATTAAATTTATTGAATTCGTCCATTCATGGTCATTTGAAACGCCTAGATGTAATCTCAAAGCTCGATATATGGGTTCCTCATGTTCTTACGGAAAGAAATTTGTGTCTTCGCGTTGACGTCTGTCATTTGCTATTCATATGTCAAGAAAATTATCCATCTTTGAAGCGCATCATCACTGGGAACAAGAAAGGAGTTGTCTACAACAATGTTAAATACAAGAGTTATGGAATAAAAAAAATGAACAAGGTTAAAGCTCTTAGAAAGCTGTTATTCATCAAAAAAGTAATATTATTTGTTTGGTGGGATTTCAAAGGAATCGTTTTGTTTGAGCTTCTACCGGACAACACAGCGATCAATTGATGATGAAATGTACAATTATCAGCTGGGCATATTGAATGATTCACTTAAACAGAAAAGGCCAGAATTGATCAATAGAAAAGGTGTAGTGTTCCACAAAGATAATTCGAGACCTCGTACAAGATTGTTAACTCTCCAAAAGCTTTTACAGCTTGGATGGGATATACTGCCACACCCACCATATTCTTCAGATCTGGCACCCTCTGATTATTATTTGTTCCGGTTTGTATATATATATATATATATATAACACATCAATCAATAACTCCCGAGACTAACCCAGAGATGGCGCTCGTAGTAAACCAGCCAACCAGATGCTCGATTACTAACCTTTGCTTGAAACGATGTCAAAATTTTAGATCGATCGGTTACCGAACACAAGTGTATCGAGGTTATATCTACGTTTTGCAGTTTGTTTCAAAATGGAAAAACAGGTTTGCTGTTCTGATAAACCTTGTTTTTTTAATGGGTAAAACACCGTACAAGCAAAGAATGGTTGAAAAAATGATTGCTCCAGGCTTCTTGTCATCAAAGCATAACGATTTGTTCGGTGGTTTGCCGAGTTTAAAACGTAGATGCGTACCTACAGATGAGCGCGGAGACGCTCTGGGTAAGCCTGTATGGAAAGCCACGTTACCGGAAAATGTGAGTGGTGATAAAATTATAATGAAGATCGTAAAGATTGAAGCTCGTTGCTGGATGATGGCCTGAATTATGGAGTGTATTTACTGAAAAGGTTTTGAAGTGAAGTGAAAAAGGTTTTTTTGAAGTAGGAAGGTTTTTTTCCCGTGTACTGATTACTCGATGGAACAAAAACATGCAGAGTCGATGATTCAGAGAACTGTTTACATCAGCTACTACTCAACAAAGATTTTTGAGAAAAAAAAATGGAAACAAACAGAAAAAAGATTTGGAAAACGTTGAGGAACATGATCACCTAAGGTGTTCATTAACAAATTCATCATGTTGATGAATAAAAAAAATTCTTTGCAAAAAAATGTTGTTTTCTATGTTAGACTCTAGAGTTATTGATTTTTATATTATATATATCATATATATAATACTTTATATACTATTTCTAGATAATATATCTAAGAAAATCTTCTTCACTTTCATGTAAAAAATTTCCATCAAGACCTAATATGTTCTTCCTTATCGCCACTGAGCGATGCGCTTAGTTGCTTCAATGGCGGAGCATAAGTTGAACACTGGAGAACACTCTCTCCTGTGAACAATAGCAACTTACGCTAACTTGAATTTGCTCTGATTAGTTTAAACCTATAATCTGAATATTTAAATTAAATTTAAAAATAATATATAATTCAAATTGATATAAATAAAAAAAAACCTCTAAGAGTAGATTTTACATCAATCCAGACTAAAAACTACAATTAAAGAAATTGATTATATAAAAGGAGACAACAAGCATAAAGAAATTAAAAAATGCAGCTAGGAAAATAACTTTATCAATGAGCAGTAAAAAGCTTTATTTCTAATAATAATATTAAAGATTAAAAAGGTTTAAATTTAATACAAATATAGATATGTATATAACTATAATAATTGTAAGAATAACAGAGTTATATAGGATATAGAATTCTAAAGTCAAAGATTTTTAATGAAAGAATACCACTTGTGAATACTGATCTGAATATATGATATTGTGGAAAAATTCGAGTAAATTATGAATAAAAGGGGCTGGTTTAGAATTATTCATTTTAACAAGATTTTAACTGAAGGAAAATTAATCATGACAATGACCTCTGTTAACAAAATTAGCAATTAATATTATTTTACACATTATTGAGGACTTAAGAATATAAATTTTATATGAAGAATTAAAATACTTGAACCTTATGCAGATAAATGATAGCTTTGGGTTAAGAGATTAAAACTTATATAAAAGTTTACAAAAATGAATTCCTTATTTACTTATATTGGTACAGGTCAGAGGCTTATAACTTGTACTTTCTAAAACTTGGATATGTTGCGTGAAGCATTTAATTAATAAATTAATGTAATAATGTGTAGCAATCGAGAATAGATAATAAATAAATTTTTATTGAATTTGGTTCAAATATTTAAGATATAAATATCTCATTTATTTCTTATATTTAACTATGAATTACCTAGTTCTTGAATTTAGAACCGTGACTGAAGGTTCAAATCTTATTAATATTGCTGGAAAAATTTTATAAATACTATTATAGTTTTGATAACATTACTATTTAAAAGTAAGTACGATTATTAAGAATAAGTTGAATTATTAATAAGGTTTCGCTATTCCTCTGATTGTAATTAGTAAGATTCAGTTTTAATTCCATAGATTTAGATGATTTAATTAAATTATTTGACCATAAAATCAGAATAATCTATCCTATATCTTGTGAAAATTAGTGTAAATCATTTCTCAGCCTTCTTGTACACCATGCAGTACACCTTCAACTAGATGGCATTCAGAGCTGATGTTCCGACTTCTGTGTTCCAAGGGTACACGTAAAGCGAGAAGATGCGATCTGATAGCTCTTTGATGTATAATCAATAGATTCCTATTTTACTTGTTAAATAGCAACGCAGTAATATGGTTAATTAAGATAATGCATCTTCTAAAATCTTTGCTGACAATCTAGAAAACCCTAAACATGGAGCCAATACTGTGCCAGGCTGTTTAAGTTCTGGAGTAAAATGGGGCTAGGCTGAGATAGAAAATAATTCATGTTTAAGTCCGTGCACCTTGCAAATCCTGCCCCGGCAGTACCATCCTGATCGTTTTCAAAATAAATAAATGCACGTTCATTCTGGGACAAGTTTGAAGAGGAGTTTATGGAACCAGTAGAGTGCCTGTGATAAGAAGGTTCTTACCCCAATCATGTTCATCAGTGAAAGAATTCTACATTCCGCTTAGGTGAAAAATCGTCTGATTTTGAAGTGCATCTTAAGATACTCCGTAGTGTTGTAATATTCGATTTCAAACTGAAAATTATATTTTGTGATAAATTACAATTAAGTGGCTTTTGGAGATAAATGCACTTGAGAATCAATCTTGGGTGTAGATCGTGCGTATTATCTCTGTTGTAAGAAGATTCTCTTTTTGAAAAATAATATTATGAATATATTTATAATTTATTGTAGTTCTTTTTGAAAAATGTGTCTATGATTATGACTTTATAACTTTTACGTGTCACTTCTTTCGTCACTATTAACACTTTCATATATTACCTTTCTGATTAATATTTTACAGGTGGCGGGTTTGTGAAGGGCCTTGCCAGGGCAGCCCTTAGGGCGTGCTTCCCCATCATCACATGGATGGCATATACAGGCGCCTAAAACAAGATAGTATATCCCAGTCAGTAAGGAGGGATGTTCTGTGGCCCAGAGAATCCATCACAAAGTCTCCCTTTCTTGAGCACTGTTGCCTCTTGGGAGATCTCAATTTGATTTCAATTAGAAAATTTGAGAAATTGTTATTTATTTTTAAATTATTTCAATTTATTCTTTTCACCTAGTTCTTATATTAAAACGTGGGGAAATAGCACAAAATAGCCGGTAAATAATATAAAACATTGCAAAAACATATTTGTTGTGAACCAATTTTAAATAGTAACAATTTGTTGATATTATTCAGTAAAATTTATTTTATGTGCAGTTTTCAGTAAATTTTTAAAATAGATATAAAATATTTTAAATTCTTACAATTCTTTTAAATGCAGAACATTACCACCTGATTATTCGACTTTAAAATAATAAATTAAATAAGAAGAAAATAATACTAGGCCCTTCTTGCACGTAATTATAATCAAGTAATGAAATAAAATAAAATAAAGTGCTGATCCTGTCTCTTGATGTTATAATGTAAAATTCAGACTTTCTATCAAATCAGATAATGTAAAGTTTAAAGCTCTTATAAAGTATTCACAGCATTTGTATATTTTAATGAACATATCATCATAAATATTATAGCACTCTTTTGGAAACTTCATTATTACTTAATTCACATAGTGTTTTTCTCTTTGGTGTGGAGAAATCTTAAAAATTTAAACACTCTTAAGAAATTTTCTTATATCTTCATGAAGAATGAAGTACGTTTTGGTATTATTGTGTTTGTGTTCATGATCCAGGTATACTGTGATAAATTAATATTTATAATATTGAATGAATCCTAAGGTCAAGTCTATGATAGCAAGCATTTTCAAATGAAAACTTTTCTTTGATTAATTCTTCCTATATAATAACAGAAATTATGATGAAATATTCGTGGCAAATAAATAGGATGAATAAAAACAAACCATTAAAAAGGAACATTTCGCAGTATAAAATGTGGTATCTAAGGCTAAATGTTGGCCTTGTTAAATAGTGCCACATTGTGATTTCCATGTTTGACAGTTAGGTCAAGGTGACGATTAGGTGTTCAACATACGCTGAGCTGATGCGCATTAAATCAAGATCCTTACACGTTGCCTTGGTGTGGAGTGAAGTGGACAGCTCTGGCTCGGCTACTCATTACTTGTTTAGTGCGAGGACCGTCTTCATCACTTTGTCACTTAATATTTACTGTGATAATATAATTTCTCAGTTACCTACATTTCTAAAAATATTTTAAATGCATAGAAGGCCAAAATTATTTTTCCCAATAAATAAATGTTTCAATTAGTAAAAGGAAATGCTGAATTTTAGAATACTTCTAATGTGCAAACAATAAGCATTATCGAAGACAAAATATTATGACTGCAAACTTGTTTTAAGTTGCCGAGGGCTTCATGTCTCGTGTCTTGTTTATATAAAGAATTATGATTCTTATTTGTATATTGTTTTGCAAATGTGTGTATACTGGGCTTCTTTTTCCTTTTCGTACAAAGTTATGATAACTTAACCTTCATAGATAATCCTTACTTTTATTTAAAATTTCAAAGGGTATAATGTGTTTTAATTCTAAGATTACTGCTCTGATTTTGTGCGATATCTAAACTGATTTTGTGGCATTTTGTTGCGCCTGATGGAGCCAAAGCCAATCACATTTCCTACGAACAACTCACTTTCGATCAACATTCAAAATAATTGAAAACAACCTTCCTCTTTTGGTCCTCAATCGGTTTAAAACTGACAGCAATTTTCTTTACTTTTCTTCTTGAGCAGGAAACTTTGTAGCTTCAATATCGTTTTCCTCCCTTCATCTGGACAGTCAAGTGAGCTGGGTCCTTTATTTTCTCTCAAATCTAACACAATATCAGTTCCTGAGCAGTTATTTTCAGTTTCCCGATAACGTTCATAGTAAATTCTTTTAAGTTCGTCGGCATAGTTTCTGTTATCCTATGTCCGACAATGTAACGAAAGTCACTCTAAAGCTTTATTACGGCAATGGAAGGAAGACACAGGTAGTTTTCCGGCTGTGAAACAATGTGAAGATTTACAAGAGAAAGCAGATGTCATTTCAAGTTTTATTACCAAAGGCGTATGATCAATGTATTAGTACAGAAAGTCAACAGCCAATCAAGGAGGAGAAGCATTCTTTGTGTCGATGAGCTTTTACAACTTGTTTTCGTAACTCACAGGCTATTATTTGATTCTCTATTCAGAGTTCAAACGAACGCACCCAATTCCTTTCTTTGTACTATCATTACATAAAAGTGTGACTCTACATGAATAAATAGGCGAGAAAAAGAAAACGAACGATTTTTATTTCCAGTATGAGTATCTGTGGGTTGACGTTACATTTATTTTCAAATATAATTTAGAGTATTTGCAAATTTTGTAAATTGTATTAAAGAAACTTATTATATTTTTAAAAACTTCTACTAGTTCCTTGAAAATCAATCAACATAGCAGAACTTTTAAATTTATAATATAAGCAAAATTTTAATCTTGCTTCTAGGTTTTTGTATAAATCAGAATTTTCATATAAGAATTTGTATTCGTCTCCTACAATTTGAAAGAAAGAAGATTAATAGTTTTGTTTCGAGACTCAACTTTTATACATCAATTGGCCATGGCAAAAATGTCGAAATAGTTTCTTGCTTTTATAAATTCGAAGACTACAAACCAGTTTAAGAATCTATAACAAATATTTTAATTTTTGGTACCAAATATTTTTCTTATTTTGTTGTTTATACGATTAAAAGTGTTTTTGTTTCGATAAATTCTTAGAAACTGTTTTCAATAGCACATAACCCAGATAACAATAAAGTAATGCTTCTGTGCAGCGTACATTATTGTGAATTATGCTGATTTTCATCAAAAACAGGATGCAAAGGTAGCTGGAATTCTCCACAGATATATTTTAAGTGGTTTTACAGATGGGCAAAGACCAATAAAATATGAACTGGTATTTTAAATCTTGAAATGCATAGCAATACGTGTATTAGTAAAAACATTCATTATGAGAAATACTAAGTACTATTCTTTAGAATGAAAAATAAATAAAATCAAAAATCACACTTAAAGTTATAACTTTTGAATAAACTTTGGAAATAAATTTTTGTAACACTATACTGCAGTAATACTTATATTATTTGAATAAAGTAGTGGAACCTTTAATAAAGTGGAACTAGAAATTAAAATTTATTTCCAAATATTTAAATATTGTTTTAAATTCAACATATTAATCAACAATTTCATTACAGCTCTTTATCACATTATTTCTAATAAAAGGTAAAATTGTCGCTTTATACGATTTATTTAATGAGTCGTTCAGATTTTTATTTTGTTCTTCAGGAGAGCAACCTCATCTTCAATCTCTCGACTCAAATTTAAAGATTGATCTAAATCATCTCCCTCATTCTAACTCACAATCAGAATCATCAATTTCTTCTCTAAATCAGCTAAAATATTCTGAATCCGTGGTAATTCTCTTTTACGTTTAATTTTTAAAAATCATTATTTAAAATGAAATGATTAAGTAATCGAGATGACAAAATCCATACAAAATAACTATCCTCTTCAAGTGAGATTTTGAGTATGAAGAAAAAGAGGATTTTAGGCAAGGGTGAAGGAAACTCCACCCCCTTCCTTCACAAAGATACAAAAACCAGTCAAGCAGATGATGTTCAGGGGCTATAATGAAGCTATGCTGATTCAGCTGTTTACAGAAAGCACAACAGCCGCTACATCAGTCTGCGCCGGCTTTTAGATATGTTATTCTTTTGGCCTGTAGATCGGCCAGCCGTACTCAAAGTTAATAATGATTTTTAATGCCTCTATATATATTACCAATTCTTTCTCAGTAACGAAAAATTTAACGAGTAGAAAGCTATTACATCTGACCTTGAGCCGTTGAAAGAGGATGCCGTCAATTCATCATTTTATGCAGATCTGTTTTTCCCTCTCCTTAAAACATTAAACAAGAATTATTACTGATTGTAAAACTCAAGCACTCGTAATTTTTTTTCTGTTTATGAAAGCGTGTATGTTAATATATTTTTTTTTGTTTTGCTGATGCAGATATCTTTTTATCTTTCGAATATTAGGAATATATGATCCTCTTAACTCTTTTTGTATTTCTCATTAATCTTTAAGTATATACATTTGTTCTGTAATAGCATATGAGTTCTTTTTTCAATTTACAATATATTTCGAATTTTTTCTTGTAAAAGAAATTATACGTGAAAATTGTTTGTTTTATATTTTGAAAAATAATATCAAGAATTGAAAAATATTTACTTTATTTTTCTTTTGAATGATTTCTTTTTTATTGAATGTTGAAAATCTTAGTACTCTAAATATTGATGTACTCAAAATATTGCATGTTATTTTTAAGTTTGTATGTATATGTTGGTTGAAAACGTAGCTATTGCGAATTTTGCATAAACATTTATTCTAACTTTCGCAGAATCAATACTTTCGATAATTTATACCTGAATATTCTAAAATCGCGAAACCACTTAGTGACCTATTAAGAAAAGAGAATCCCTTTAAATTTGATCAATCGCAAAGAGAAGCTTTTGAAAAACTCAAAGAAATTTTGACTAACAGTCTAGTTCTGACCATTTTCAAACAAGGAAAAAGAACTGAATTGCATACTGACGCAAGCCAACAGGGTTATGGTGCTGTGCTGCTCCAAGAACCAGAAGATGGAACGTTGCATCCTGTTCACTACATGCCTAAGAAAACAAGCCCTGCGGGAAAAAATACAGTAGTTATGAGCTAGAAATTTTTGCTATAATAGAAGTTCTGAAGAAATTACGTGTTTACCTATTAGGTAACAAATTCGAGATAGTGACAGATTGCCAAGCATTCCAAAAAAAAAAAAAAAAAAAAAGCAAGAAGAACTTAGTTACCAGCATTGCTAGATGGGCATTACTGCTCGAAGAATTTGAATATAAAGTAATACACCGACCAGGTCAAAGGATGAAGCACGTGGTCGTTTTGAGCAGGTATCCAGTCTTGATGATTGGTGATGATACATTGACTGCCAGATTGAAGAAGCACAGTCGGAAGATGAAAATATTAGTACAGTAAAGACACTCCTAGGAGTCCCAGGATTTTTTCGGAAAAAAATGAGATACTATACAAATTCGTAAACGGACGTGAACTTATAGTTGCCCCTTGTGGTATGCAGAATGAATTAATTAAACTAGTTCATGAAAAGGGTCAATTCTCAGCGGCCCAAACTGAAGAAGTGTTCAAACCAGAATTCTTTATTCCAAATTTATCTAAACTTACCCAACAAGTAATATTTAATTGTGTACTTTGCATTCTATCCAATAGAATGTCAGGAAAAAAGAAAGGACTTCTGAATCCAATACCTAAAAATGAGTCTCCTCTAAATATTTTTTATGTCGATTTTATTGGCCCATTGCCATTAACTAATAAAAACTATCAGCACATTCTGTAGATAATTGATACCTTTCGAAATTCATCTGGTTATACCCAGTAAAAACTGTTTCCACAGAAGAAGTTATAAAAAAGCTGAAAGTACAACAAAATACATTTGGCAATCCCAAACGAATAATAACCGATCGAGGATCTGCATTTACATCGAAACCCTTTTGTGATTATTGTGCAAAAGAAGGAATACAATATTTATAAATTGCCACTGGAGTTCCACAAGGTAACGGTCAAGTCGAAAGAGTCCACCTCACTCTTATTCCGGTGTTGACCAAGTTATCACTCGATGATGCAACGAAATGGTATCGATATGTAGACAAGCTTCAAAGAATCCTGAACAGTACTATCAGTCGTAGTACTAAGTGGATACCATTTGAACTACTAACTGGCGTTCAGATGAGAAATAAAGAAGACATTAAGATTAGAGACCTACTAGTGGAGGAGCTAGAAGAAAAATACCTAGATCAAAGGGAAAGCATCCGTCAAGATGCGAAACGAAATATTTTAAAGATTCAGTCTGAGAACCCAAGAACATATAATACGAAGAGGAAAAAGGCTCCCCAGTACCAGATTGATGATTTAGTAGCGATCTAAGTCTACAATTTGGTGTAGGCCACAAAATCAGACCTAACTTTTTCAGACCACATCGAGTTGCTAAAATTAAGCCCAGAGGTAGATATGTGAAAGAGAAAGTAGGCGATCACGCAGGCCCGAATGTAACTACCACCTCTGCTGATCTAAAGAAATACTTCTCCCCTGGGTAGATAAAATTAGATAAATTTATGTTCTCAATAGCAAATCCTTTTGATTTTTTTAAAGTTTTCTTTTGTAATATTTATATTTCGTAGTTATGTAGCCGTAAATTTGTGTTCGATAAGATTGTAAGGTCATCACCAGATGTAGCTGAGGTCATCGACGCTCAGGAGTGGCCGAAATGTAGGATGTTTACATTTTGAGACTTCTTCCAAAACTAGATGGTGCCACGAGCTATAGTTCTACTTTATGACTTCTTTCCAAGGGGTCTACACAAGTAACGGCAGATGGAAGAGTGCGATCAACAAAGAAAGACGTGCGATGTGATAGATCTTTAATATGTAAAACCAATAGTTCTATTTTAACTTAGTAAATACAGTTCAATAATGAATGGTTTAATTAAATGTCATCTTCTAAGAATCCGCTTTGTTATTGAATCCAGAAAACCCCTAGACATCTTTAAAACGAGCCATGTATCCCATTTCTGTAGTTAGGATTCTATACACACACACACACACACACACATATATATATATATATATATATATATATAACAGGTCAATTGGAAAGTCACCGACCTGACACATAGATGTCGCTACTAGAATTAAATCCATATGTTTTTTAGTTAGCCCTGACCCTCAAAAGATGCGTGTAAAAATTTGACAGTTGTCGGATCATTAGTTTGTGAATTATGGCATTTTGAGTGAAGCAACTTTTGTTATTGTGAAAAAAATGGATAAAAAGGAATTTCGCGTGTTGATAAAATATTGCTTTTTCAAGGGAAAAAAATACAGTTGAAGCCAAAACTTGGCTTGATGCCGAGTTTCCGGACACTGCCCCAGGAAAATCAACCATCAAGGATTGGTATGCTAAGTTTAGACGTGGTGAAATGAGCACCGATGACGGTGGACGCCCAAAAGAGATTGTTACCGACGAAAACATTAAAAAAATCCACAAAATGATTTTGAATGACCGTAAATTGAAATAGAATGAAATAGCAGACACTCTAAAGATATCAACTGAACGTGTACATCATATCATTCACGAATATTTGGGTATGAGAAAGCTCTGTGCAAAGTGGGTGCCGCGCGAGCTCAATTTTGACCGAAAACAACGACGAGTTGATGATTCGGAGCAGTGTTTGAAGATGATCAAGCGTAATAAACCCGAGTCATTTCACTGCGAAGTCATTTCACCCGATCATTTCACTGCGAAGTCCAATCGACAGTCTTCCGAGTGGACTGCACACGATGAACCCGCTACAAAGCGTGGGAAAACGCAACAGTCGGCTGGCAAGGTTATGGCGTCTGTATTTTGGGATGCAAAAGGAATAATTTCCATTGACTACCTTGGAAAAGGAAGGGCCATCAACAGCGACTATTACATAGCGTTATTGGACCGTTTGAAGGACGAAATCGCCGAAAAACGGCCGCATTAGAAGAAAAAGAAAGTGCTGCTTCACCAAGACAATGCACCGTGTCACAAGTCAGTGGAAACGATGGCAAAAATCCATGAATTGGGCTTCGAATTGTTTCCTTATCCACCGTATTCTTCAGATCTGGCCCCTAGCGACTATTTCCTGTTTTCAGATCTCATTAGAATGCTCGCTGGGAAGAAATTTTCGTCGAATGAAGAGGTGATCGCCAAAACTGAGGCCTATTTTGAAGCAATGGACAAATCGTACTACAAAAATGGTATCGAAAAGTTGGAGGATCGCTACAATCAGTGCATCACCCTTGAAGGGAATTATGTTGAATAAAAAAAAACTAATTTTGCCAAAAAAATGTGTTTTACTATGGTAGGCCGGGGACTTTTCAATTGACCTCTTATATATATATATGTATATATATATATATATATATATATATATCAATAATAAAAGGTAGTTTTTACAGTAAATTTTTATTTGCCTTTGTTCTGAAGTTGTTTATTTAAATTTTGATTCTGGATTAATACTTAATCGAAACGATGTTTTAGAAATTCTTATTTAGTTTTTTTAAGCAGCAGAGCTATTTAATTTCATGATATTCTTTTGGTGAACTTCACATTGGTGAGATATTGTTTTCTTGTTCGCCTTCTTGTAATAATTTACTAGGTTTCAGTGCTATATTGCTGCTTCTGGATCGGATATGTCAAATACGGATCTATGAGTCTTTGAAATGATGCTTATACCGATGTTACACATGAAGAGTTGAAAGTCCGATTCAATGTTTGAGGTCCAAGAGGTGAAGATGATACTATGCTTAAAAAAATTTTCGTCTCTACCTCTACAGTACTTTTCAATCAAGGTGATTGATCCTGATCGTCTAGAAAACGATCCAGGTCTTCTAATTCTTCAAGATAAACTGTTCCCCAGGGTGATTCAGAAACTGGCGCCCTAGGAGACAAATATTGTGTCTCCCATTCTATAGTATTGTTCAATCGAGGTGACCGATCCTGATCTTCTAATTCTTCGAAATGATCTGTTTCCCAGGGTGATACTGAAGTCGGCGACTGTGGAAAAAGATTTCTAATTGCATAATTTCGCCCTTGAAAGACGCTCCTTGGTGTAAACATTCCATGCTGTCTGTCGAATCTTCTAACTGATCTAGTAATAGGTGGTGTGTGATAAGCAAACACTTTCCGGGGTTTGACAACAGCTTCTGCCATTCCTAATGCTATGTTACAAACCACGTGTTCTCCACTGGGAGATTGAGAAATACTTTGTGGTGCTACTTCTAGATTCAGATGCAAAGGCATTTTTCTAATTGGACTAGCTAGAGACACTGTTTTTGTGAGAGAAGGGCTCAGATCGCAACCTGATGAACTATGAGGGGAAAGTTCTATCGTCATATTTCCTTGTGGAGATTGGGGACTTAATGTTTTTGGATCACTGTCCACTGGTACTCTACCCGTTGGTGAGCTTATATAAGTGCCCAATGGAGCTCTTTCTATTGGTGGACAGGTATAACTCGTTGATGGTATACTTCTATCCTCGAAAACCGTATTCTCTAAAGTTCTATCTATATCTACATTGGGGGATCCATGTTTCATTAGATAATTAAAATCATAATCTGTATCTTTTGATGATAATGAACTATCCATGCCAGATGAATATGTGGGAGATGTAGAATGAATAGGATATCTAAAACTCCCAGGAGAGAACACTATGTCCTTGTACGGAGGAGACCGTATATTAGCTCCTGGGAAGGTAGTTGCATCCTCACGAGGAGGTATTTTATCAAGAGGTGTGATAGGTGTAGGTGGTAACGATTGTCCTTTAGGAGCATCTAAATTCCCAAAACGCTCTTCCCACACTTTTGTCTTAAGATCGGTTGATTCGGGAGAAACAAATTCATTTATTGGCCTGTTTGGTGAAGAAAATTGATTATCTGCACTTCTGGGTGGGAAGTCAGACGAAGCCTGAGACTGATACGTTCCAGGATCCATAGAAGAAGCGGGAGAAAATGACTCATCCAATTCTGACTTCGGGGGAGAAAATGTATCCATCACTGGTTGAGGGGAGAAAGTCCGATCTCTAGGACTTGTAGTTGGAATACTCCTAGGAGTGCTCGCCACAGAACTTGTTTGGCCTTGTTGGAACATGAGATTTTGTTTTTGTTCTTCTAAACTATCAATATATGCATTTAGTTCTTGTATTTCTGCCAGCAAGTCTTGAATTTCCTCATCAGTAATTTCAGCCATTTCTTTTAATCTTCTGACCTGAAAGGGTACAAATTTGTCATCAAAATTATTTTTCTTATAATAAAATGTTGAAAACTTATAATTTTCATATAGTGATCCCCCGTAAAATGCACTCTCATGTAACGTGAATTCATATTACATGACGAAAAAAGTATAACTAAGCTCATCGAAGAACCCACATGATTCTAAGATACGGGTAATATTTTGACACTATCACAAATTTTTTTTATTTTTATTTAAAATTACTGATGTACAGATTTTGTCCAATGAATAATGGTACTAAATTAATGAAAAGCAATTTATTGATTATATATATATATATATATATGTGTGTGTGTGTGTGTAGCGAGGGAAATAATTTTCAAAATATATAAGGCTCCTGCATTAATACACTGCTGCCGTTACTTTTTCCAGCTTTTATACGTATCGTGGAAGTCGGCAACACTAAGTCTCTTCAGGTTCCTATTGAAACCGAATGAAATGCATCAATCGTTCCAAAATGATATACTTATAGGCTTTTTCGTATTCGGGAGAATAAAAAGAAGCCAGCAAGAGAAAATTCTGGGCTGTAGGGTATTTGGGCAGCGTTGAGATGGATTTGGACAGATCATCCTCACAATCAGCGACGTTTGGCTTGGAGCATTATCGTGATGGAGCATCCATGTTTCGGAAATTTTCCATCGGACGCAGCGTATCCTAATCCTCACGCGTTCGAGCACTTCTGTCTTAAACTTTCCATTCACTGCTCGTTCAGCAGGTTCAAAATCCTTTTGAATCACATTTGCCGCATCTAAGAAGTAAATTATCTTGCGGGTTTCTTCGGTCGCTTAAGGGCCACTCAGCACTTCGGTTTTTGGTCTCCAGATCATATTCGAAAATCCACGATTCGTTTCCGATAATTACTCTGTCCGCAAGATTTAGATCGGTCTTCGAACATTCAACAGATCGGAACAAAATATTAAAAGGTTTCCTTCAAAATCTTCGGCTCACTCTTTGCCCATATTTTCCGTATTTGCAAACTTTTAGTCATATTGATTATTTAAATTTTATTCCTCTGCTATTACACGAATACCATGTGATAGACCATTTCTGCTGCTTAACCGGTAATCTCAATTAAGAAGACGTAGAACTTTGGTTACATATTCATTGGTTCGAGTTGGTATCGAACGCCCAAGACGTTGTTTGTCGTCATCCCTGCCTATGGGCATTTTTTGTGCCAATCGGAAGCACGTGTTTTGGACATGAACGTATATCTTACGAATCATATTAAAAGTTTTCATAGTATTTAGATTTATTCTTTTTAACGCAAAATTTGATGGCACAATGCTGCTCGATGTTTCACAGCATTTTCAGTTTCAATTTCACTGTGGACTAGACCAATCCTGGCCAATTCGCAGCCCGTTCGGTGTCCGTTGACCCGTGGGACTGGGTCATTTCAACAAAAATTTGAACATTTATTGCACATTAAAAAACTAAAGAACATTCCACCATGAGTAGTTCGTATCATATCCTATTTCTATGGGAATATCTCAGTACACTGATTCAGCTATCGTCACAATTTTCTTCTGTATTTTTGTTCAGAAACAATTATAAAATGGAGTTTATTTTAAAAAACGCTTGGGCCGTCTTAAGTGAGTGGGCGATACATATTGTATACCTAACCAGAATATCGACAGAAGAGTGCTGGCCTGCATTATCAGAGAGAATACGGAGCACGGTTCTTACGAAACAGAAGCAACAAGTCTGTCTGTAGTAAGCCTAATAATTTGAATCAGAAGTGTATGGTTACTGATAGGTTGATTACTCGATGTCTTTTGATCGTTCATAATTTAGCAATAGCATTGAGTTGCAGGTGTAAGACAGTTTTTAAAATTATATTTCTTATAAATACATTTAATTCAATCCTCCCTTAATTTATTACAGAATTCTTGATTTCTCTAACGGGGCTCAAGAGGATTAGTCACTTTCCGTGACTCGAGAGGGGAATGAAGTAGCAGTTCTTAACATGAAAATTAGAATTGGCGTTAAGAGTTCCAAAATTAAAAAGGTGATAAATCGAATTCCTCACACTCACACGCATATATATATATAAATGTGTGTGTGTGTGTGCGTGCGTGCGTGCGTGCGTGTGGTGTGTATTCTCTTAGCTTATATTACGTTCCCCTTCACCAATAGAGACAGCGAAAACAATCAGTCTCAATACTTTCGGACACACCATGTATGTACGAGGATTGTTCATAATGTGCCCGTGTTAACAATAGGAACTCTCTGTAGTGTTGTCTTTAGGTTGTATTACCATTTTTTAAGCAACCAATGAGTGTGAAGCATCCCAAATATCGTCGCCATAACTTTTTACAGCATTCTTCTTTGAAGCAGATTCACCAGTATTTTGATTGTTGCTTGGTTTCCAGTGAATTAGGATGAATCATGTCTTATCGATCGTGACGCAAAATGATGAGGAGAATAAGACACGGCAGCAATCAATTTTAATTTGGCAGCAAATGGCTACCGAATCAAAATTAATCTGTGAATTAGTGTCAAATTTATTATTACTGTTTAACTGATGGCAGCATACAATGGTACTGGCAACTTCAATTGGCAACTCCCTTTGTTAGAGTCTAAATACCCTCGTAGATACCTTTCTGCCTGAATTACGAGAAAAAAAATTATTATGTACACATTCATACAAATAATTTATATCCCGTAATAGTCGAATAGATAATTGCAGGACTATATTTTTTTCACTTATAAAGTAACTCAAATTTAATCAATACAAGGAAACGAATTATGATGTAAATGAAAATTTTGGAGGAAATATTATGTTTTAGCTACAGAATAAATAAATGTGAATTTTGTATTTGTTAATTATAACTAGGATTTGCTATTTCACCTCCTTCTGTACTCACAACCTATGCAATTTAAGATCACCCACGCGAATGGTCGCAATAAAAATAGAATTAATAACAGTAAATAAAGAAAGTTTTTATATATATATTATATAATTTCAATTGCTTTTGTTTATATTACATACATTAGAGCACGCAATTATTCATTTTTCACATTATGTAAGGTAATTAAACTTACATAGATTGAATTCTTATGTTTTATATATAAATTTAAAGCCCATTCGAGTGAAATCGGTTAAGAAAAAGAAAAATCTGACTTATGACCAGTTGGACTTACGGCCAATTAGTCAGAATGGAACTCTGCCATTATCCGAGGAGAGCCATTACTTTTTTTTTTATCTTTACAGTCCATGTTTCTTTATTAGCCACTCAAGGGGTTATTATTTTAATTGGATCACTTTTGGTGTACAAGATCACTTTTCACAATTTTTGTTACTGTTTTCTTCAATTTTAATTAAATTTAGCTTAAATATATTCAATTTAAAAATTCTTCATTTGCTTCAATTTTAATTACATGTAGCTGATATAATATTCAATTTAATAATTTATCGTTTGCTTCAATTTTAATTTCATTTAGCTTAAATATATTCAATTAAATAATTTATAGTTTCCTTTAATTTTAATATCGGAAAAGTTTACTATTATCCATTTCTCAATATTTCATCATTTACTTTAATTCTTATATTTAATTATGCAATTTAATAATAATTATAAGAAAAAGCGCACCTTAGGTGCCTAAATCTGTTCTTTGCAAAGCTTTGCATAGAACTTTCTTATTTTATTTTTAAGTGTGTTTATTACAATAATAAAGACGTATTATTTTGCTCACTGCATTTTTAATCTCTTTCTGCGTACAATAAGCACTTCTAACTTCAAATGAGTAGAATAGCAAAACTTTCTATAAAATTGCTTAATAAACATGACACATCTATAAAAGAACACTTTTGAAAATTTAAGAAAACCTGGAGATTAAATTATAGGAAAAATTACATCGGCTTGAACTAAAATAAAATATTTTATGAAAGTAATTTACATTGTATTCGTATTTGAAAAATATGCACCCGGAAAGTATGAAAATTATAAGCTGAGGTTATATTTGCGGTAACAAAACGCTTTCATAGCGTACGTTCATTACAGTTAGTTCACTCATAATAGATTAATTGAATTTAATATATGTCAGAATATAGTAATTTCAGAATATATTATGTCGAATATCATTTGAATTCTTACTTTAAATAATGTTTTATTTCTTAGCAATATGATTTCTTGTGACAAGAAAATGTTTTATTACATATGAAAATGTCTTTCTCCTTCTGTTCCATGATAATAGTAACAAGTGAATATTTAAGCGGAATTATTCCCGAATGCAACTGTAAGTTATGTTGTAACGTAATTTTTTTTCCCTAAATTTTCGATCAAAATGATGTTTAGGACACCTGTCATTTGTTTTGACACATCTTTCAATTTTAAGGTTAATCTAATTATTACGAATTATTATTTTAATTTCATTCGCTAATAGAAATCAATTGTTTTATTTCAGTTGGATATCAACCTATTGTAAAAGTAAGGAGAAAAAAAGAAAGTTTTCTAGCAAAGATCCAATTGCAATTATCCTGTTCCTGATAAATCAAAAGAAAAACGAAAAGTAGCAGAAAGATGCAGTTTCATTAGCTGTAAAACAATTTAAGTGCAACAGAATGATCATGTCAAGAATTTGGAAACGAGCATCCGAAAATAACTGTCAAGTTGAACTTTATGCTCGTGTTGAATTTTTGGAAAAACGAAGTCGTGGATGTAAATGCCAAGATTATAAAGAAAAATTTGAAAAACTTAGACATATTTCTTTTAGCAGAAGGTGGCCACGGTAGTCTAGTGACCATGGTCACGAACTCGCGGCCGGCGTTCTTTTCATCGAATAGGGGGTTCGAGCCATGATGCTACAAAAGATCCGCCGTGCAACGGGGCTGGTACACATTAAATTTGGTCGAGATTCCAAATCCTCCTGTTGGCGTGATGTGGAAGTTTGAAGGGTGAGGTGCTAGCTCAGGTATCGGTCTCGTTACTTGATCGAGATTCAAAATTACGAGGTCCGTCTCCAACAGCCTTCGTTTTGTTTCTAGTTTGAAGTTAGTACATTGTCATTTCACAACTTAGAGGAAGAGGCGCCATTACATCAGCAGCCCACACCACTATTGTTCCCAAATCTACATTATTTCGAATTTTGAAAAAGGGAAATCCATAAAATGAGTTTTAAGCATCATCAAAACAGTTGAAACTGAAAAGAATGAGAAACATCGCATAGAATTTTTTTCTGTCAAAAGTACTTCCTGACACAAAAGTTATAGAAGTATCATGTATATTTTTAATGATGACAAGTGGCTCTACGATTGAAACAAAATGCAAATCGTGCTCTGGAAAGAAGAAAAGCCACGTAGAACGAGCAAAAGTGATAGATTCACATCAAAGGTTTTCTTTATAGCAGTAGGTGTCCCCAGATGGTATCCACACAAAAAAATGCCTTTTTTTTATGGAAAAATTGGCATGTGGTCACATTCTCTCTCTCGTTACGCAAACGTCAGCCCAACTAAACAGTAAGAACCGAGCAAAAGGAACATTTATTACAAAGCCCATGGAATCTATTACTTACAAAAATACGGAAAATGTGTTTTGAAAACATGTTGCCAACGATTCTCAATGAATAGCCAAGAGGACCAATACATTGCCCCATGTTTATTCAAAAGGATTACGAAAAACCACATCTAAAAGATAATGATACGTTATTTTTAGAGGAGCTATTTCATGATGGGTGGAAAATTCAAATGAAATCATAGCCATCAAATAGACTATATTTTAATGTTTTTATATTCGTTTTTTTTTACTCAGTGCAATCACAATAACATCGAATCTCGCCCCATAATATTGATGAATTGATTGAAGCAGTAAACATATCCTTTGATAATATTTCTCCCGAAAAACTGGATAGTATATTTCTGTCACTTTAGCAAGTGATACTGGAAACAATAAAGAACGTTAGCTCCGATAACTTTAAGTTCCCGCATATAAGGAAAATAAAGCTTCGCAGTCAAGGGATACTACCTTCAAATTTAAAATACGAAAACGAAATTATTGAAATATCCAGAAACTATTTGAACACTCAAAATAAAAATTAGGAATACTATTTTTAATTTATTGTTTAATTTAATGTAGTTTTTTGATAACAAATGTTGCGTTCTATATTTATTTTCGTTTGATACTAATATTATGGGACAAATTAAAAATGTATCAGTTATTCTTCCGTTGCTACTATTATTACGGGACAGAAAGAGTTTCACGATAAATTAAAAGAAAAGTTTATAGCTCTAAAATATGCGTTTTAATGTTTGGTGGTCTCTTTCTTGTTAAAACGTATTTTCATAATATATTCAGCATTTCAAACTATTTTTCTACTTTAAAAATGACTGTTATTACTAGAAAACTTATTTATTCGTTTTACTAAATATTTGATCTTTCTGCATTCTTTTGTAGGAACAGAGGAATTGAATTCATTGATAGATGAATGATTCCATGAAATATACTTTTATGGTGTCATTAAAATCTGATATTTCTTATCCTACACTCGAAGCATTACATGATATCTACAAATTTCTTAGAATTATGGATTTTTTTTTTTTTTTTTTTTTACCTTTAACTTCATCCAAAACATTTTATGGTGTTTTTACCATTATTATTCTGCAAAAATTATCATAAAAATATTTTTTCAACTGACTTTCTTTTTGCACATTAAGAAGAGTAATTAAAATAGCTTTCATTTATCGAATTATTGAACAAATAAAAATGCACATGTAAGATGTTGATAAAGATAATGTAAAGGTCCTCTGTAGTTTCTGCTGATAGTATTTGTTTCGTTGTTTGTTTAAATAAAACGCATTTACTCCATACATGTTTTAATATTAATTTTCATACTATTATCTATGCTTACTTCTAGGAACTGCAAATTGAAAGTGTGAGTATGGTCAGTTTTTTGCTGCTCCAGACTCTACTAGAGTTAATTAGTTACCTGACTGTACAGTGACGGGCTGATCTACACTATGACTTATATGTCTGTCACTTGTTCCATCCTCACTGTCATAACTTAATACTGAATTGAATACAGTTTATCATTGTATCTTGATTAGTTTATCATCTGTTTCATGTGCGTGTGTTAGTAAATTGGACTAATGTTGAGTTGTTTCAAGTTGAAATTTACACATGTGGTGACGAAAAGAAATAAAGCTGTGGTATCTGTGGAACAAAAGCTTGAAGCAATCAATAGACTGAACAAGGAAGAGACAATATCAGAAGGTGGCTGAAGACTTAAAAATTGGACGGGTAACACAGCTAGAGTCTGGGGGGAAATGAGTAGAAACAGAAAAATAATGCGCATATCAAGAATTATTGAATGTACATTAAAAGAAAAAAAAATTACAAAAAAAGTGAAGCTTTGTATGTTTGGTTTACACAGTTGAGTGACAAAGGTGTGCCTATTTTAAAGCCTTATTTTACAGCAAAGGGAATTGTATTTTCGTAATAAATTCAATTAATTGAAAGGGCAATATATTTATCAAGCGTCGATTGGCTCGCTCGATAGCAGAAGCGCCTTGGAATTCGTCAGGTAGGTATTTATGTTTAAAAAAAAAATTATTATCGAGTTTTAATGAAAAGGAAACATATTCAAGAAAATGTTTCAGGTATTTTTATTGAAACTGAAAACTTAACGGATGACGAGATATTTCACCGTGGTCAGACCTTAATAATGAAATGTTTCTTAGTAAGCGTCTTGATTATCGACCTGAAAAATGCATCCCATGTCTACGATCGTTGTAAGGAAGAACTGACAATTATAGCAAGCAACAACGCTACAACGAACCTCCAAATGGACTTTGTAATGATTGAAAACTCCCATTTCCTTCGACCTGTTTTAGACAATTAAAAAAAAATTCTGTTCTTGTAAGATACTAGTCAAAAAACACGTGGATGATCAGTGAAATTCTTAAATACAGTTTTTTAAGAAGTTTATTTCCCCTTTAACACACAAGTTAAGGAAAGAAAATAATTTATCCAGAAAATCATTTTTGTTGCTATATAATACTCCAATGCACTCAAATGCACAAGAACATCTAATGGTGAAATTTGGGGAATGTCTTAGACCCCAATATAACCACCATACACCAACCTATGAACCAAAACATTTTGAAAACGATAAAATGAACTTTTTCAGGAAACTAATAACCACATAGAAAGAAGAAATTGCATAAAATTAAGACAGGATTGAAAAATTGAAATGCCTCAATGTAAAGACTTGCTCATTGGGTTGTGAAAGTCCGGGCTACAAAAGGGATCCAACAATTGCCAAATCGTGGTGGAAACTGAAAAGTAAAATAAAGAAACAAACGCTACAAGATAAAACTGAAGAAACTTTTATCTCTTTAGGGCAATGTATCTCTAAATGGGAGAAAGTATCTTTGCAAGAAAGAGGATTGGGTAAAAGAGGATGATCAATTCAACATTACTGATGAAGATATTACTCCAGTGATGAAAATGAAATTGAATATCAAAATATAACGATGAAGTTAAGAACTCTAGAAACTACAATTAAATACATTGAGCAACAGGAAGAAGTTACAGGAATCGATATATTTATGCTGCAAAAATAGAGACTAGACGGCACAATAGTCAGGAGAGCAGGCTGCCATCAAAAATTTCTTCAAATCATCACAGGGCTGAATTTTCAAGAGAATTTAACTTCAGACAATTCGACAATTCTGTAACTTTTAGTTCATTCTCCTGTTATTTTGTGAAAAACGTGATTATTAGGTCCATTTTTTGTAAAATAGTAACACAGTTCGATGTTTTACAGGCGTTTTCTTAACACATCGATCAATAACTCCCGAGTCTAACATTGAAAACAACATTTTTTTTGAAATTTTTTTTTTTATTCATCAACATAACACCTTTTGTTAATCACCTTTTAGGGTGATACAATCGTTCCAACGCTTTTCCAAATCTT